>CM077153.1:61559186-61652730 GCA_039583875.1 Platanthera guangdongensis | reverse complement strand
GGCTTCCTTTAAAGCTTCTTGAATTAGAAACACAATAGGGTTGAGTCTCTATGGCAGCTGATCTTCAATCACTGCTAACTTAAGAATCAGAATTCAATCTGAAACTTTCTTCACAGCCTGTTCCACAGCGCTTCTTGGAAGGAGCTCTCTCTCTCCAAATTCTTAGATCTCACTTGAAGGTCTTCTTCTAGTTGTGTTTTACTTCAATGATTCATTGATCTCTCTCTGATTGCTGACAGAATAAGTCTTTATATAGGCTTTCTTCATGGTGACCGGCTGATCCGGTTTCTAACAGCTTTCTGACATCTCTGACAGTTGTAGTAGACCGGCTGGATTGACAGCTGTCAAGTCATCCAGTCACTTCTTGAAATATGTGTAAATGTCTGAAAGTGTCGAGACAGTCAATCTTTAAGTGTCGACACTTATAGACTAAGTGTCTACACAAGTAGACTAAGTGTCGACACTAGCCTTCATGGTGTCGACACAACTCCTTGTGTTGTAGAATCTGCTTCTCGACACTGCTTCTTCAACATATGTCGACACTGATCCCGTGTGTCGACACAAGTCCTTCTTCTTTGATACTTAGCTGATTTCTTGTAAGTGTCGACACAACTCCTTTGTGTCGACACAACTTCTTGTGTTGATACTTGCTGAGTGTCGACACAATTTCTAGTGTCGACACTTGCCTTCTGTGTTGATACTTGCTGAGTGTCGACACATTTACTTAGTGTCGACACTTGTACTTGAACTTCATTGAAATTTGCTGAGTGTCGACACAGCCTCCTAGTGTCGACACTTTCTTCATGTGTTGAGACTTTTACTGTGTGTCGACACTGATCCTTTGTGTCAACACATTCTTCATATGTTGAGACTTTGGCTGAGTGTCGACACATCTCCTTTGTGTCGACACTTGTACTTAGAATTTGTTGAACTTTTGCTGAGTGTCGACACAGCCTCTAAGTGTCGACACTTTCTGATGTCGACAAAGTTCCTCTGGGTGTCGACAACTACTTCTAAGTGTCGACACTGCTTCTCTCGACATTTCTTCATTGAGTGTCGACACAGCCTGTATGTGTCGACACTTTCCTTCTGGTGTCGACTATGCATCCCTGTGTCGACACAATTACTCCAAGTGTCGACACTGCTTCTCTGGTGTCGACACAAGTCTTCTTAAGTGTCAACACTTTTCTTCTGGGTGTCCACACATAGACTTATAAACTTTTCAGCTTTCCCTGCAAATACTTAACCTGCACAACTAAACCCAAAACACATCAAATACATTTTGATGTATATCATTGAGTAGGGTGAGGCTTCTTCAAATCAGGTACATTTATTCCAATGTACCCAACAATATCCCCTATTTGGAGAAGTTATAACCCTTAGTCAATGATATACACCATACATAACAAAATCACAGTATGATGTAAAACAGGATTATATAAACAGGGTAAGTACATAAACATGTATAAACAAACATGTATACACACATATCTCAAACAATAATGTAATAAATTTAACACATATCACATAGTTCTAAGAACTTCAATATTTTTATTATTCAAAAGTTTACAGAAAGTTTTAATACAAGTGATTACACATAGTAAACTTAAGAAAAATTCTATCCTATACTGCTCAGGCTCCTTGATCACAATGCCCTTTCCTGATTGTATCTTTGCTTGGACTGGGGCTTCAGCATCTTCAGCAGCAGTAGGCTTCTTTCCTTTAAGATCCTTCTTTTTCAAATCTTCAGCTTTGATCTTTTGCCTTTCAAAGTAATGATAAGACTTTGGAAAGTACTTGCTAGGCTCCTGTGCAGTAGGAGGTAGCTTTCCCATCTTAGCCTTTCTTCTATATTGCACAATTGTCTCTTGCCTGGTCTCATGCTTCCTCCACTCCAGTTCAGAATACCACTTGTTTCTATCCTGGATATTATCCTTGGCGGCCTTCCATGCAGTCAGAATGATATTCCTGGAAGTGGGGCTCCATTGTTCAAAGTCAGGCCTCAATTCAGCTTGCTCCCTGAATCTCTTCTTAGACAATTGGGCTTCTTGTTCTTTCTGCAAAACCTCTTGTTCTTTCAGTATAGCCTCTGGCACTGGCTGAACCACTTTCTCTATGATGACCTTCTGAATTCCCTCAGGAGGGCTATACATTGATTGTATATCTTGATGTATCATATCAAAGTCTTGTGGAGGGTATATTACTTGAGCCACTTCAGCTTGCTCCCCTCCAAGATATGCAGGATTAATTCCAGACTCTACAACATTGTCATCATCACATAATGGAGGATATCCAAGGGTGGCTCTGATGGAATTTGAAATCCACTTTGCATGATCAGAGCCTGCTTTGACTAACACCCTCTCCCCCTTTATGACTTCTCTTTCAATGTGATCCCTCAGATCATCTTTCTGAAATCTTATTTGATGATTCAGATAATTAACTCCATCCTTATAGAAGGGTTTGAACTTCTAAAGTTGTTCTGTTATTGACTTCTTAGAGTCTTCAAGAACATTCTTAAAAGTAGTGATGTGCTCTTAGAACTTCTTATCAAACTCTTCCTGGGCAGTAGTCCTTGCTGTTGTTTGAGCAGCAGCCAGATTCTGCATCTCAGTGACTATCACATTGTGTGATTCAGTCAAATTGTCATTCATTCTAATCTGGTTTTCCAGGACATAGCCTTGCTTTACTGCCAGGTCTTCAATTTGTTTCTTGATATTTTCTTGATGAGTAGCCAAAAAGACTACTGCATTCCCTCCTTTATGGAAGCAGTCAGTCATCTCTTTCTTTACAGATTCATTTCAAACCTGATTGACTTGATGTCTTGGGCCAGATCAAATTGCAGTGACTTATGCCCCTCATCCACATACTTTTCCAGAGCTTTCCTTTGCTCATCCAGCTTAATCTGCATAGCCACCATCAAAGAACTGTAATCTGTTGATGGGGCAGGCTGTGGTGCAGGCTGTGGTGCAATTGTTTGTAAAGCCTTTTTTCTAAGTCTGGCTTCTTCTTTCGAAGACTTGAAACTTTCTCTTCTTGTCTCTTGCAGCCGCTTCATCTTCAGAAGCAGATGTGCTTGCAATATCAACCCTGTCCTTAGGGCTTGAAGGTAAATCCTTGTCTGTCCTAGGAACCTGCTCAGCATCCTTTGGCACTTCAGGTTCCTTCCTTGCAGTTTCCTCAACAATAACCACATGCTCCCCCTCAACATGGCCTTCTCCCCCTCAGCAGCAGCTTTCACTTTCTCAAAATCTATTTGTAGAAGATCTGGGAATAGCTCTTCTAGGGTAAATTCCTGTTGAGTATGAGCTAGAGAAACTCTTATCTCATCAATAAATTGATCAGCAACAGATGTGTCCTCCATGGCAACATCTTGGGGTTGACTAGGAATCTGAGGTTGCTGATTAACATCAGACAATCTGTCAGTCATATCTTCATTTTCAATAGAGAAATCTAATTGGTTGAATTCAGTTATTACCTCAAGTATGGTCTGAGTAGCTTGTTCACTCTCTAGTGGAGTTGGCTCTTCCACCAGTAGAGGCTCCCCTGGATAGAATCCAGGTTAATTGGGCTAGCTTGTGGTAGCTCCCCCTGCTTTGGTGCATCTTCTTGTCTAGCAGGTGACTGGCCAGCATTTCTAGTGTCTTCTTCATCAGGAGTGAACACTACATGCTCTTCAGAGCTGCTTGATGATTCTTGAGCCACAGGGGCTGTCTTTTTCTTCTTCTTCAGGGGTGTTTCCTTCTCAGGAGTTGGCATTTCCTTGGTCAAGACTCTATCCCACCTAGAGAAGATTCTCAAATCCATTCTCCTCATGTGATTAATCTTAGTTCCAGCTGCTTGACTCATCACCTCTGGTATACTACCAGCTAGGTAAAGACTTAGAATTCTACCCATATTGGGTTTCTTCAGGCTCTCTTTAATCTTATCAAACAATGCAGACCAATCAGTATTAAGTTGGAAGATTAACCTTGTCATTAGACTGAACATATAAGCTGAAATCCTGTCATGTCCTCCAGACTTGCACAGGATAACCTTGCCAACAATCTCAGATAAGAATTTGCCCTTCATGTTCATTCCTTTTCTGTTGAATATAGATCCTATCTTCAGGTTGGAGGCCAGTCCACACCATGTTAGTGCTTCTCTAGTCTTAGAAGCAGAAACATCTTCTTCTTCCTTTATCCTTGGTAGTTGTAGTACCTTTCTCAGACTCTTAGGAGAGACCTTCACCTTTTCCCCATGAACTCTTGACTTAATCTTTAGTCCTGAATCATCTAGGGTTGCTCCATTCAGAAACTCCAGGACCTCCTTCTTCCATATCTTGGTCGGTTCTGAAACAAGAAAGTCTAATCCAGTCTCTGCGATTAGGGTTATCATGCCTTTGATATCAGGTTCCGCGTCATCAAATGTGTGTCGCACGAGTTCATATCCTTCATTCACATTCTCTTCTAACTTGGGCGCCATTAGGTTTGAAGAAATTTGAATCTAGAGAAGAGAGATGCCGACACACAAGTTTGGTCACGAAACTTTGGTGAGCGTGTCGACAGACAATGGCGAAAACCTATTTATACCTTTCTATAATCGAAGATGAAAGGGCGCGTCAAAATACTTAAATTGTGTCGACACTGTTGATAAGTGTCGACATAGACTTATAATGTCTCGACAACTATGTGCCAACACAAGTATAGTCAACAGAATATATGTGTCGACACTTGTTTATGTGTCGACACCGCTTTGCTCGACACTTAGTCGAGACTTTACTAGACTAATTCTAAGTAAAGCCTAAGTGTCGACACCACTTCTATGTGTCGACACAGACAACTCTGTGTGTCGACACCTTTTTACTTAGCCAATTTGAAAACTTATTCTAAGTTTATCATACCTAATTCAATTTGAACCTATTTGAATTTGGTTTCATCTAAGGGCTTAGTATATATGTCAGCTAGTTGATTATCTGTATTAATATACTGTAGTGAAATATCTCTTTTTTCCACATGTTCTCTTAGAAAATGGTATTTGATTTCTATAAGTTTAGTCCTACTATGGGAGATAGGATTGTTTGCAATAGAAATAACACTAGTAGAATCACAAAATAGAGGTGTTCTACTTACTTGTATACCATAATCTTCAAGCTGATGTTGTGTCCATAGAAGTTGAGCACAACAACTTCCTGCAGCCACATACTCTGATTCTGCTGTGGAGATAGCCACACTTGTTTGCTTCTTGCTACTCCATGATATCAGTCTTCCACCTAGGAATTGACAGGTACCAGTTGTACTTTTCCTATCTTCCTTGCAGCCTGTAAAATCTGCATCTGAATAACCTGTCAGTTCAAAGTCTCCATTCCCTAGGGTACCAAAGGCCTAGTTAAGGAGTGCCCTTAAGATATCTCAGTATCCTTTTGACTGCTGTCAAATGAGACTCTTTAGGGCAAGCTTGGTACCTAGCACAGACACATGTAGCGTACATGATATCTGGTCTACTTGCAGTCAAATACAATAGGGAGCCAACTATCCCTCTATACAAAGTCTCACCTACAGGTTTCCCTGCATCATCTTTGCTAAGAGACGCACTTGACCCCATAGGAGTTTTCATGGTACTGGATGATTCCATACCATATTTCCTTATTAATTCTAGAGTGAACTTAGACTGGCATATGGATAAACCATTCTCAGTCTGTCTAGCTTGGAGACCCAAGAAGAACTTAAGTTCCCCCATACTGCTCATTTCAAATTGTCCTTGCATTAGTTTTGCAAACCTTTTGCAAAGACTACTTTCAGTAGACCCAAAATGATGTCATCTACATATATTTGGACTAGTATGATCTTGCCTCTGGATTCCTAAGGAATAGAGTCTTGTCTTTTTCCCCCTTGTGAATTTATTCTCAATGAGGAAACTAGATAGGGCTTCATACCAAGCCCTAGGGGCTTGTTTTAACCCATACAAAGCCTTCCTATGTCTATAGACATAATTAGGTTTAGTGAATCAACAAAACCTGATGGCTGTTCCACATAGACTTCTTCCTTCAGATTGCCATTCAAAAAGGCTGACTTAACATCCATTTGGTATACTTTAAACCCTTGATAGGTTGCATTGGCCAAGAACATCCTTATAGCTTCCAGTCTGGCTAATTGGAGCAAAGGTTTGATCAAAGTCAACCCTCTTCCTTCCTATATCCCTTAGCAACCAGTCTAGCTTTATTCTTTATAAACACTCCATGTTCATCCATCTTGTTCCTAAAGATCCACTTAGTTCCAATTATGTGATGACTTTTGGTTTAAATAAGCTCCCAGACTTTGCATCTTTTGAACTAGTTCAGCTCTTCTGTATATTCTATCCATTGAGGGTCTAGGATGGCTTCTTCAAATTTCTTTGGCTCTACTTGGGATAGAAAACAGGAGTAGAGTACTGAACTTAGATTTCTGCTCCTTGTTTGTACCCCTAACTTAGATCACCAATAATTTGATTGGCATGGATTTCTATAGATGTCTTCTGGAGGCAACCTGTCTTCAGGTTGTACTCCTTCAGTTTCTTCAACTTGCTGCACCCCTTGGTCTTCTTCTGCATCAGGTGTATCTAGTACTCCCACTGGACAACAACCACTATCATCCACTTCTGTCTTGCAGTAGAACTTTCTTCAATAGTAAGCTTGTCCATCTTTTCAGTCACACCTGTAGCTGCAAATACTTCTAGACAATTCATTGTTAATGAGTCTAGCTTCATCAAATACTACATGTACTGACTCTTCTACAACTTGAGTAGTCAAGTTGAAGACCCTATAAGCCTTACTGTTATTGATGCACCCAACAAAGATCCCCTCTTGGGATTTGGCAGCAAACTTAAGTAAGTAACACCTAATTGTTAACAGTAAAAACCACCACCAAATAGAAAAGAAAAGATTTGTTTTCTGCCTTTCACAAGCTCATAGGGGGTCTTATTGTGACTTTTGGTGATAGCCCTAATTAACATGGCATGCAGTGTTTACTGCCTCAGCCAGAAATATCTGGAGAGATGTGTCACTTAATAGTTCTACTACCCTCTATCAAGGTTCTATTTTTCCTTTCAGCAATGCCATTTTGCTGAGGTGTTCTTGGTGAAGAAAATTCCTGAAATATCCCAAATTCTTCACATAGCTTTGTCATACTGTCAGACTGGAATTCAATACCATGGTCATTTCTTATTTTGACCACTGTACTGTCTAACTCATTCTGAATTTGTTTGACAAAACTATAAAAGATAGTATGAGTTTCAGATTTCTGTCTAAGGAACAACACCCAGGAAAACTTGAGTAGTCATCTACAACTACAAAAGTGTAGACCTTCCTACCTAGGCTGTGAACTGGCATAGGACCAAAAAGATCCATATGCAAGAGGTATAAGCACCTCACAGCATCTTTGTTTCAATGCTATTAAAGGTGGATCTAGTCTGCTTGCCCTTTTGACAAGCTGAGCATATCCCATCTTTAATACACTAAACCTGAGGACCATTCCTCACTAACTCTTTGCTATAGAGTTGCCCAATTCTTGTTGTTAAGATGGGCTAGTCTCTTGTGCCATTTGACACAATGAGAGACTTTCTCATCAGCTACAAGACACACAGGAGAAATATTGTTCTCACATATAATGTCTAGACAATAGACATTTCTCTTCCTATAACCAGTCAGAATGATCTCTTGATCATTTGACCTCCTGATATGACAACCATCTTTGACAAATGAGATGTCATATGTTAAATCACTCAGCTGACTTATACTAATGAGTTTGTGTTTCAAACCTTTAACATAAGCCACTTGAGTAATTGTTATAAGGTTACTAGAAATGTTACCAAAACCTTTGATGATTCCTTTTTCAAAACCACAAAAGGTGACTTTAGGACCATCCTTGATTGGTGTGTAGTCCTTTAGCAATCCCCTAGTTCCATTCATGTGCCTGGAACATCCACTGTCCAAGTACCATAATGGGGCATGGCCACTTGGACTCACCTGCAAAACAGATTAGTTAACCTTAGAACCCAAAGAATTCTTGGGCCCTTGGTGCTGGTTAGTTTGCCTCTTAACAAACCTACCTGTAGCTTTTTTAGCAGGCAGATTGCTACTCACCTTGGCACTTGAATTGTGCCAACAGTCCATGGCAAAGTGGCCTACCTTGCCACAACACCAGCACTCAAATCTGTTATACCTTTGCTTAGGTACACAACCATGGCTGTTCTATCTACAACATGCTTGTTGGAGTACTGGATCTTTGCCCTTAGACTTGGACTTTACAGTCCTAGCAGGTTGTGTAAACCCTAATCCAGTTTTACCCTTTTTAATGTACAAATTCATCTATCAAAGGTAAAATAGATTTTGATTTAGAAAACCTTGCAACTATATCTCTCTCCTTCTGAAGACTAATCTCAGATTTCTGATTTGATCATTCTTGAATGTTATAGTCCCCATCTGAATAACAGTTATGTTCTTCAGCCTGGCTATTTCATTTAGTTTTGATCAATCAACTTATCAAAATCTGTTGCAGCCACTTTGAGATTAGCAATCTCCTTAGCCTGACTCTTGGTCAAGGATTTGCTTTTCTTCAAAGTTTGCAACACTACTCTATATTCATCAATTAATTGATGAATATCTCCTTCAGATTCAGATGCACTCTCATCACTTGATGATGATGTATCTGAATCTGACTCAGTACTAGAAATTGAATCAGCGGAACAATTTAGTACCTGACTAGGTCCACGCTGCTCCTAGATTTTGTCACCTTCAGATAAGGCCATCAGTCCTTGACACTGATTGTCCTCTTGCTCATATATAGAGTTCATTAACTGGATGAAATCCTCTTCCCCTTCTTCAGCAAACAGTCCAATGTAAGCTTCAGCTTCTGAATCAGTTTCTGAAGAAGACATATCTGACAGACTTTTGTCCTTCTTAGCAACAAAGGACCTTTCATTTTTGCCCTTTATCTGAGTCTTCTTCTTATCAGTTGACTCTTTCTTTTTCTCTGGAGAGTCAGCAACAACATGTCCTTGTTTATTACAACAATAACAGACTATCTTTGAAGATGTAGTTCTACTTGACTTGGGCTTTCTCCTGTCATTCTTTGATGACTTCTGTGAAGTGGATGGATTAGACCTCCACTGTTCTTCTTTAGGAACTTCTGAAAATGTCTTGTGAAAGCTGCAAAGTCCTCATCACTCTCACTGCTTTTAGAATTCTTACTTTCTGACTCATCTGTCTCAGTCTCAGCAACTTTTGGAGGTGGAGATGGAGACTTACTTTTATATTTCCTAGTGGCTTCTGTCTTGAAAGCCACAGCTCTTTCTTTGTGCTCAATTCTTGTAGTCTTCTCCTCCTCTTTCCTAACCATTAGCTGCATTTCATAGGATAACAGCTTTCCAAATAATGTTGGAGGAGGAATATCTGCTAACTTGGCCATTTCCCTTATGGCACAAATCTTGGTATCCCAGGCTTTAGTTAGGGATCTCAAGAACTTATCATTCAGCTCATAATTGCTGAATTCTCTTCCATAGGACATTAACTCATTAACTATCCTATAGAATTTCTTGTAGCACTCAGTTATGCTATCAGACCTTCCTTGTCTGAAGCTCTCATACTCTTGGTTTAATAATGACTTTCTGTCATGTCTAACTTCTTCAGAACCCTCCATGTACACTATCAGTGTGTCCCACATTTCCTTGATTTCAGTGAATTTACAGTGAATCAAGTTCTAGAATGTAGCATCATCTATTGCACTCACAATAATATTCTGAGCCCTCTTGTCCATTGTGGCCAGAATAATCTCATCTTTAGTCATCTCAGAATAGTCCTTAGGAGTTCTCTGGTTGCATCTAGAACTGATACTTTCATAGGCACATATGGCCCTTCTTTGACTGTGATATAGATTCTAGGGTCAGAGGCTTCCATAAATAGTCTAACCCTTTCTTTCCAGATGCCAAAGATATCCTTTCTACAGATTGGCAACTTCATGGATCCAAGTTCTTTGTGATTCTCTGTGGAACCCATTTTCTTGATTTTCTTGATTCTGCACTTGATTATACTGAATCTGCCAACAGGATCTTTTACTCAAACAGTTATGTACTTTTTGAGTAACCTCCCTCTGATACCACTTGAAAGAAATTGTACCTAATCACCTAGAGGGGGGGGGGTGAATAGGTGACCTTAATCTTTTTAAACTTTTAGGCAGATTTAAACTCAAATTTCACAGAACATAAAACAGCAACCACAGAATCATACACACACATAGTACACACAGTTTTATAGTGGTTCCCCAAGGTTTCGGTACATTCCCCCTTCGCCTATCTAGTAGTGTACTAGATTCGGCCAAACTTCTCCACTATTCCTCAGATTCCTCAGATCTTACACTCAGAACCCCAAATAGGTTCCTACAGCTCAGAGTGATCCCACTCCTACAACTCAGGCACACAACCCTACCACTCAGTCTTCACAAAGACCTACACTTAGCCACAAGGCCTACACTCAGAGAAATGAATCTCCTACACTCAGGCACACAGGCCCTACCACTAAGCCTTTATAATTTCAGGCTTACAACTCAGATCCCTAAGGATCCTACAAGAAATTAAAGTTACAATGTATATAACCTCAACTCTGAATAAGAGAGAAGAGTTGACAGGTTTCTTGACGAGTTCTTGGAAGAACTTTGCTGAGATCAACCTTCCTTGGCTTCCTTCAAAGCTTCTTGAATTTAGAACACAATAGGGTTGAGTCTCTATGCAGCTGATCTTCAATCACTGCTAACTTAAGAATCAGAATTCAATCTGAAACTTCTTCACAGCCTGGTTCCACAGCTGTCTCTTATAAGGAGCTCTCTCTCTCTCAACTTCTTAGATCTTCACTTGAAGGTTTACTTCTAGTTGTGTTGTACTTCAATGATTCATTGATCTCTCTCTGATTGCTGACAGAATAAGTCTTTATATAGGCTTTCTTCATGGTGACCGGCTGATCCGGTTTCTAACAGCTTTCTGACAGCTCTGACAGTTGTAGTAGACCGGCTGGATTGGCAGCTGTCAAGTCATCTAGTCACTTCTTGAAATATCGGTAACTGTCTGAAAGTGTCGAGACAGTCAGTCTTTAAATGTCGACACTTATAGACTAAGTGTCTACACAAGTAGACTAAGTGTCGACACTAGCCTTCATGGTGTCGACACAACTCCTTGTGTTGTAGAATCTGCTTCTCGACACTGCTTCTTCAACATATGTCGACACTGATCTCGTGTGTCGACACAAGTCCTTCTTCTTTGATACTTAGCTGATTTCTTGTAAGTTTCGACACAACTCCTTTGTGTCGACACAACTTCTTGTGTTGATACTTGCTGAGTGTCGACACAATTTCTTAGTGTCGACACTTGTCTTCTGTGTTGATACTTGCTGAGTGTCGACACATTTACTTAGTGTCGACACTTGTACTTGGACTTCATTGAAATTTGCTGAGTGTCGACACAGCCTCCTAGTGTCGACACTTTCTTCATGTGTTGAGACTTTTGCTGTGTGTCGACACTGATACTTTGTGTCGACACATTCTTCATATGTTGAGACTTTGGCTGAGTGTCGACACATCTCCTTTGTGTCGACACTTGTACTTAGAATTTGTTGAACTTTTGCTGAGTGTCGACACAGCCTCCAAGTGTCGACACTTTCTGATGTGGACAAAGTTCCTCTGGGTGTCGACACTGCTTCTAAGTGTCGACACTGCTTCTCTGGACATTTCTTCATTGAGTGTCGACACAGCCTGTATGTGTCGACACTTTCCTTCTGGTGTCGACTCTGCATCCCTGGTGTCGACACAATTACTCCAAGTGTCGACACTGCTTCTCTGGGTGTCGACACAAGTCTTCTTAAGTGTCGACACTTTTCTTCTGGGTGTCGACACATGGACTTAGAAACTTTTCAGCTTTCCCTGCAAATACTTAACCTGCACAACTAAACCTAAAACACATCAAATACATTTTGATGTATATCATTGAGTAGGGTGAGGCTTCTTCAAATCAGGTACATTTATTCCAATGTACCCAACATACCTGCTGAACATTTAAGTAACAAAGAATTGACAAAGTATTTTAAAAGACACCTATTCACCCCCTAGGTGATTATCTACCCATAGGATTATCTTTCAAGTGGTATCAGAGGGAGGTTATTCAAGAAAGACTTAACAGTTTGAAAAAGATCAAAAGGGTAGTTGAAAAATATCAGATCTAACGACTTCTGAATCTCACAGAGAACTCAGTTATATGAAACTGTCTATATTTACTAAGGATAACTTTTCTATATGGAAGCATAGAGTGAGATTGTTTATGGAGGCTTCAGATCCAAGAATCTTTGTCCTTAGACAAGAAGGACCATATATTCCAATAAAGATATCAGTCTTAGATGTCAATTTTCAAACTCCTAAGAAACTGCCTGAAATGATAAAGGATGAGGTGGTTCTTGCCACCATAGATAAAAAAGCTCAAAATATAATTGTCAGTGCAAAAGATAATTCGACTTTTCAGTATCTAGTGCACTATAAAACATCCAAGGTGTTGTGAGACACTCTCATAGTCTGCATGAAAGGCACAAAAGAAGTAAGATATGACAAAAAATCTCTACTAAATTAGTAGTATGAGGCATTCAGACAAGAAAAGAATGATTCTATAGAACTATGCTATGAAAAGTTTTTAGAATAGTAAATGACTTGAAGAATTATGGTAGAGAATTCTCAAATTATGAGCTTTATGACAAATTTCTGAGATCCCTAAATAAAGAATGAGACATCAAGATTTATGCTGCAAGAGAAATGGGGAATCTGAGAAACATGTTGCCCCAAGACTTGTGTGGGAAGCTATTGTCACATGAGCTTCAACTAAATTCTAGAAAAGTTGAAGCTGAATCCACCAGAATTTCAACTCAGACTAAATCTGTAGCCTTCAAAGCAGATACATCAAAGAAGTCTAGAAGAGAACTCTCATCATCACCAAGAAGGGATGACGATACAAATAGCACTGGAACCTGTTCTTCATCAAAAGAATTATCAGATGATGAATTGCCACTGTTTACCAGACAATTCAAGAAAATGATGAGAAGAAGGAAGCAGTGAACAAGAAGAAATCAACTCGACCAAGTTCCAGTAAAAGCAAAGACAAACATAGAGACAAATCTGTGGTCATGTATGATTATCATTAGAATAACCAATTTAAGACTAACGTTATGTGCTATTGTTGTAATAGGCCTGGGCATGTCATTGCTGACTATCCAGTAAAAAGAAACGAGAACAAAATAATAAAAGAAAATAAGTTCTATAAAGACAAGAAATTAGAAAAGTGTCTGATGGCAAAGAAACCAAACACCTTATTTGATAGTGATATTTATTCAACGAAATCAGAAGAAGAACATGTTGGACTGTTCTCCTATGAAGAAGAATTCATCAAAGAGGCCATATATAAGGTCAAAAACTCCACAACTTCATCAAACTATGGTGATTCTGAAGAAGTTATGGAGATTAATTTGATGTAACTGTCTGATAATCTATATACAAAAATTGTTGAATGTCAGGATACTCAGGTAATCCTTGACAATTCCTGTTATTATACAAATTTTGTTCATGAGACTGTGGATGGGCTAGACTCATGTGACTCAAAAGTTGATTCACATAAGTCTAACCCTGAGACAGAACTGAAGCATCTCACGGGAAATTTGGAAAACTGTTGGAAGCTGTTGTAAAGAGCAAGAAGCTTGGAAAGAACAAGCTATAGAAATTGCATCACTATAAGATCTGTATTATCATCATAAGATGGATACTCAGAAGATTGGACTTCAAGGTTCTAAGTTGGAAAAGCTGTCTAAGGTTATTGATGAACAAATCATATTGCTAAAACAAAAGGATGCAACTATTCAGGAGTTAGAACTCAAACTCATGAATGAGAAAAGACTAGTACAGCAGTTTCATAAACTCATAACTGTGTTGCCTATTATAGATACTTTCTTAGGAACACCTGAAAGTATTCTTGGGTATGTTAAACCCAAGAGAAAAAGAGGCAAAAAGCTGCAGGACAAAATGGTCCAGTCATTCCACAACCCGTGTTTCAGAGTAAGGGAAAATAAACCTAGAAGTCCGGACCACTTGGACCAAGTTCATATGTGAGTAGGAAAGCTATTCCTAATGTGTCTGCTCTAAGGAGAACTGCTGTAACTGAGAGACAGTCAAAATACAACTGTCAAGTTTGCCGACTCATGTTCTAAGGAATGTTAGCACAAAGTTCCTTCTGTTCCTACAAAGAGGAGGTACAACAGATATGAATGCTAGTGTTGTCGAAAGGTATAACCCTTTGCCTTGGACTATTAGTTCAATAACACTGTGTCTTATGCTCAGAAAATGTACCCAATTAAGAAGTTCACATGTGGTCTTAATGGAGCCACAGCTAACAAGAACCTAGGACCCATGGTAATTTGGGTTCCTTAAGAAAAATAAATTCTTATTTTGCAGGAATGTCCAAGCACAAGAGATAGACCAATCTGGTACTTGGATAGTGGATGTTCCAGGAAAATGACTGGACCAAAGTGCAATTTGAGGGAGTATATTCCTGAAAAGAATGGACCAAAGGTGATCTTTGGTGGAGCTGGCAAAGGAATTATCAGAGGTTATGGTAAGATCACAAATGGCTTAGTCACTTTCACCAAAGTAGCTTATGTGGAATGGTTACAACACAATCTTATAAGCATAAGCCAACTTTGTGATCTTGTTTATAACATTTCATTCCACAAGGATGAGTGCCTAACAAAGAATTCAAGTGACCAAGAGGTCATCTTGACATGCAATAGGTGTGAGAATGTGTATTGTTTGAATTTTCTTTGTTTAAAGTCAGACTCACCCTTATGTCTTGTTGCAAATAAGAAAACCTCACACTGTGCCAAATGACACAAGTGGCTAGCTCATTTGAACTATAAGGCCATAGACAAAATTTACAGTAAAGAGCTAGTTAGGAATGGTCGTAACATTAAATTCTCTAAGGAGAGCATTTGCTCTGCATGCCAAAAAGGCAAGCAGACTAAAGCTTCATTTAAAATTATTGAATCCAAAGACTCAATGAGGTGTTTATACCTCTTGTATATGGACTTTTTTGTCCAATGCCAGTTTATAGTTTAGGAAGGAGAGTTTACACTTTTGTAATTGCTGATGACTATACCAGAATCACTTGGGTTTTCTTCTTAAGGAAAAACCCTGAAACTCCTGATGTCTTCAAGACATTTGTGAAACAAATACTGAATGAATTGAACAGTTCTGTGATCAAAATTAGAAGTGGTAATAGAACTGAATTTCAATCTGAATATATGACAAAGTTTTGTGAAAAATTTTGGATTCAGCAGGAGTTTTCCTCTCCAAGAACACCCCAACAAAATGGAATTGCTGAGAGAAAGAACAGGAGTCTCATTGAAGCTGGAAGAACCATATTGAGTGATTCTTATCACCCAGAATATTTCTGTGCTGATGCTATTAACACATCATATCATATTCTTAATAGAGATTCAATCAACAAAAGGTTGAATAAGACTCCTTATGTACTAATGAAGGGCAAAAAACCAAACTTGGCCTATTTCAGAATCTTTGGATGTAGATGTTTTGTCCGAAATAATGGGAAAACATACATAACTAAATTTGCTGAGATGTCCTATGAAGGTATATTTGTTGGTTACAGTAACCACAGTAGGCCTACAGGGTCTACAACTTGAGGGATCAAGTTGTAGAGGAGTCTGTTCATGTTGTATTTGATGAAAGTTCTATGTTTTGCAATGATAAGCCAGACACACCAAGCACAACAGGAGAAGACTTGAAGCTAAAGGAGTTGTCTATAGAAGATTCAGTTCCAGTAAGCCAAACTATACAAGATGGAGTCAACATTGTTGAAGAAGTGCTTGCACAGGAACAACCAGAAGAAGAAACTCAGCAATAAGATGTAGCTGGTCCAAGAGAGGAATTCATATTACCAATAGCTGTCAAACATCTAAAGGATCATCCAAGGGAATTGATCATTAGAGATGAAGCTCAGGGTGTGACCACAAGAAGTAAACATCACAACACTATGATGTACTCAAGTTTTCTATCTCAAACAGAAACAAACAAATTTGAAGAAGCCAATATATATCCATTTTGGATAGGTGCAATGCAGGAAAATTGAACCAGTTCCAGAGATGTAAAGTCTGGAAGCTGGTTCCCAGACTAGATGACTGTAATGTTATTGGAACTAAATGGATATACAGGATGAGTAGCATGGGTAAGTTTAAGATGAGTAGCATGGGTAAACTCAATTTTTTCTTGGGTCTATAAGTTAAGCAAACTATAAATGGACTTTTCAATATTCAGTCTAAGTTCACCAAGGAGTTAATCAAGAAGTATGGAATGGAAACAACCACTTCCATGAGAACTCCTATGAGGTCCAGTATGTCTTTAAACAAGGATGATGCTGACAAGCCGGCTGATATCAACTTGTATAGGGGCATAGTTGGATCTCTGCTCCAGCCAGTAGACCAGACATAATGTATTTTACTTGTGTCTGTGTTAGGTATCAAGCATGCCCTAAGGAATCTCACTATATAGTAGTCAAAAGAATATTGAGATATCTAAAGGGCACACCTAATCTTGGCCCATGGTATCCCAAAAATAGTGATTTTGAACTGATAGGCTTTTTAGATGCAAATTTTAATGGATGTAAAGAAGATAGAAAAAGTAATTCAGGCTCATGTCAATTCCTTGGAAGAAGGCTGGTGTCATGGAGCAGCAAAAAGCAAACAAGTGTAGCAATATCCATAGTTGAATCTGAATACATTTCAGCTGGAAGTTGTTGTGCACAATTACTTTGGATTCAGCATCATTTACAAGATAACAACTTACAGCTAAGTAAAATTCTATTATTTTGTGATTCTACTAGTGTTATTTCTATTGCAAACAGCCCAGTGTCACATAGTAGAACAAAACATATTGAAATTAGATATCACTTTATTACGGAGCATGTAGAAAATGAAGATATTAGTTTAGAATTTGTTACAACAAATAAACAAATTGCTGATATTTTTACTAAGCCCCTAGAAGAAGAGAAATTTAATTTCTTTAAGTTTGAACTTGGAATGTTGAATCTTGAGTAATTAATGCACATATAAAAACTGATACAAAATAAGAATAAATTAATTATTCAGTAATTAAGTTTACTCATTTAGATATCAAGGATAAACCCCATGAATGTCACGAACCTACATTTTAGAAAACAAAATTTTGACTAAGTCAAAAATTGTGTCGAGACACTAGAGAATGTGTCGAGACATCTTAGAAAGTGTCGTGAAACCAGAAAGTGTGTCGATACTATAAATAATAATGTGTCGAGACACCAGAAAGTGTGTCGACACTGTATAACTGCAAAGTGTGAAGGATGGTAAAAGCTTTACCACCTGAGGGGATAGATCTATTTAATTTTAGAGTGGGGGGGGGGTGAATAGAGTATTTTAAAATTTTAATTGGTTTTATAGCAAAATTAAAAATAGTGATATATATATCTTAAGAAAGTGCAGGAATGAAAAACTAAGTAACACAACATACTGCACACAGTAATAAGAAAACAGCAAGCAACCAGACGACACAAGAAATTTATAGTGGTTCCCCTAAACTTGGGTACATCCACTCTTCTACCACCCTGGTAGGAATCCACTACAGGTTTTTTATCAGGTTCCCTGTAACCAACAGGTTTTTGCTCAGGTGCCTTGTCACCATAAGATCTATTTGAAGGGAGATCTCACAATCCTTTAGGCTTTTGATCAGGTGCCCAAAAACCAAGCTAAATCTTTTGTTAAAGATACTTAAGAACCAGGTGGTTAACTTTTGAATGAAGTTAAAACCCTGTGTACAATGGGGTGAAAAATATGATATTGTCTTCTCTTTCTCAAATTACTGAGAAGAATTTAGTGGATTGCTTGAGGTTGTCAAAGCTCCCCCTGAGATGATTATTGTTCAGGAATTTGCTGGAAGCTTTGCATGGTGTAGGTCTTATTTGATGAACACCAAAAGCTTTTAGACTGATTGAGTTTTGATGTCTCTTGAAAGGTTGGTGAAGAGTTGTCGATTGATGAAGACTGTATGAGTATGCAGGCTGAATATGTTTATTCTTGTCTGCCTGTGACACTTAGTGAATTCTCTTCTCCTTTTTTTATATTTTGTGGAGAAATTCTGTCTCTGACTTTGAATTCTACTCCATGATTAACTGCTGAAATCTTGGAACTTGGACAAATGACTAGAGGGCAATAAATTGATTCCTTAACTGTCCCAGTTATTAAGCTGAATATTGACTCTGTGAAATCCAGTAATTAATGATGTCAATGAACGGCTATATTCATAAGAATATATGCAATTAATTACACAGAGCAATATAGGCATTAATATATTATATAAACCTTGGTCAATCTGGAAATAAACTGTAGAGAATAGAAAATGATGAACTGACAGATTTCGTCGATCAGAGATCCAAGATCGTCGAATTCAATCCTCTCTTTCGTCGAGCTGAGCCCCAAGAACTTTGAACTGAGTTAATGCTGTCCAATCTGGGCTCCAAGTTCGTCGAACTGAGATAGTTGTTCGTCGAACTCAACATCTGATAGGAGATCAGAGTTTGTCGAACTCAGTTAAGCTTTTATCGATCTCAACTTCAGAGAAGAAACTTTGAGATCATTGAGCTGAGAACGAAGATCGTCGAACTCCATTCAGATTTCGTCGAACCACTTCTTCAATATAGAAAAATCAATTTTGTTCTGAAATCTTCAGTATTCTAAGTCTTCTAAGGGATTGGTCCAATCAAACTGACTTGTTGACCTACAATAAGATCCAATAAATACCTATGACCCTAGACTATACATTGTGGGTCAATCTATGCAATTCTAATAGTGAACCTAACCCAAATCAACCCTAAAACAAGTGGGGTTCCAACAATATCCCACTATTTGGGTGAAGTCACTATGTATAATGCATTAAAACAATAAAATACAATCACAAAGCATAACAATAAATTTCCGGAAGAAAGTAAAAGTCTAGCAGATATATACATCAAGTACTTTGTGACAAATTAACCAAAACAAATAGTTCAGAGAGAAAATAAGCTAATCAAAAAACTATTTAGATTTATTAAACTTGTCTTTCTCTGATGGTTGCCAGAAAATGATTTCCTTGTTGGGATTTGTTGCTTCTCTTTTAGACATAGTCATATATGCTGCTCCAATGATATTTCCTGAAGTTTCTCTTGGAACAACTACCTCTGGATGGAAGCTCATATAAGCATCAACATTAAAAAAGTGTTAAGCTTTGTCATACCTTTTTAATTCTTCTCTTCTGTAAGAAGACATTGTAGTATATTGAGAACATCTTTGCCTTCTTCTTTAGCTTTATTTATCTGAGAAAGTCCAACCAGCTCTTGAAATCTAGCCATTTTAGAAATGTTTTCCTATTCTGGATCAACAAAAGGAACCGGTGGAGAGTAAGGTCTTTCTTTATATTCATATTTAGAAAAGTGCTGCCATCTACTGCTGCTTTGGCTGCTTCTGTAGTCACTCTTGGTAGATTTGTCATATTTCTGATAATAAGATTCCCTTGAGTGCTGAGAAGATGTGGTTCTTGAGGCTAGATTGCCTGAAGTACCTGCAACTGGTGGGGGAGGAGGAGGTGGATCCTTTCTGAATTTCTTGGTGGAAGCAGATCCAAACTTCTTCTTATTCTTTTATGCTTTCATTTGATTCTTTGAAAGCTTCATCCAGTGGGGAGTAGTTGGAGTTAGAGGAATATTACACAAGATATAATATGGAATGTCATTTTGGGATTAGGTGGTTACCGTGTTGTTGCCTGAGAAACTGCCTTCTTTTTCTAAAACTTTCTCTTGTTAGACTGAACCATCTGATTCATCTTCACTGGATTCACTTACAGGATTGTCATACAAAGCATTAATCATCTTCAGTTGATCTGCAGACAGGGTCTCTCTGAGAGATACACTATGAACTGGAACTTCCTCAAAAACTTGAACTTTAGCTTCTGGCATTGGAAGAACCTCTGCCTCTGTAATCATATCTTCCTCAAAACGATGATCCAAATTTGGAAGAGGAGATTCTGCCCAACCAAAAGTTAGAGGAGAGAAAGCCTTTGGCTCATCCTCTAGTCCTGAAGGGGAAACTGAAGGTTCTGCAAAATTGCATCTAATTTGATCTATAATCTCTGAGCTGATAGGGCCAGTATAACATAATATAGCCTTAGAAAGAATTTGCTCAGGAATAGGAAGAGAATGATAAAGAATATCAAAATATTTTAACAAATTAGCTAAGTCCACAGAAGGGGCTAGGAAACATAATGGTGCATCCTGGGGCTCTACAATCTCAATATCAAACTCTTAAAAATCTGTCTCAAGAAAAGCTGACAACTCTGTATCTGTATTTATATGCTCTGTAACTGATGTATCCATATATATTACTGCTTCTGCTCCTTCACAAACTGCTGCTGCTGTTGGAGAGGGGACATCATGTAACAGCCCGTTTTTCAGCAGGCTCATTTTTATGGTTACACGGCTTGGGACACGGGCATGTCGCAGGGCGTGTCCTGCGTTCGATGAGTGTTCGGGAGGAACAGTCGACGAGTGGTCGACAAAATTTGGTCGACGATCGTCGAGTGCTTCGGACACGGCCTGTGACACGGGCGTATCACAGGGCCTGTTAGCACGGTCGATGAACTCAGCCTGATGAGTTTGAGCTGGGGTGTGTCTAGTACCGTGTATGGGCACACGGCCTGGGACACGGGCGTGTCACAGGCCGTGTGAGTCTCGGGTGATTTTGAGATTTTTCAGCCTCATGAACACGGCCATAGACACGGGCATGTCTGAAGGTGTGTCGGTTGACACGGCCCATGACACAGGCGTGTCACATGGGCGTATCACTGGATTGGGTAAGTCGGTTGAGCACCGCTTAGGGAACATGGCCATGGCCATGGGCATGGGCGTGTCAGGAAAAATTTATGATTTTTGGTGAAATCATGGCCATCCATTCCTTCAGCCTGGATCCAAGTGCTGAGAGGCCTCCCTGTCTTCTTAAGGCCGAGAATGGGTTGGGGAAACTCATTTGGTTTTTGACTTTCTCTTACTACACTTCTAGAGAGAGAAAGAGAAAGGAAGAAGGAGGAGGAGAGGGGGCTGATCACTGGTGGTGCTGTGGTTTACCGACGAGAGATCCGAGGCCGACGTTGCGGAGGAAAATCTCTTGTGAGTCGTTCGAGCCAACTTAGAGCTCATGGCACCAAAGAGGTCTTCAAGGGTAATGAATTTTCTTCCTAGCCATGTGAAGGCTTCCTTTTTGGCATATGTATGTGATTCCCCCACCAAAAGGTGGCTGATTTTTGGGAGTCTTTGGGTGGATTCATGGAATCCCCTTTGTTGGCATATAGATCCGGAAATGGAGTACGAAATAGGCATGTTGTGTGAAGCCCATCTGACAGGTTGGTCTGGATTGGTGATGTTGCATACGAACCGGAGAAGTCTCCGTGATAAACGTGTAGTTTAGGAGTCGACGGGTTGGACCTGTGAAAGGAAGTATCAGGAAGTACTGGAGTGGTAGTACAGGAAAATACCCATAGAATGCTTGTGCTGCTTGTGCTGATGGGTTTGACCTGTGAAAGGAAGTAGCATGAAGTACTGGATTGGAATTCCAGGAAATACCCTTTGGAATGCTTAATGTTCATGGGGAGTCCACCTATGAAGCGAGTAACAGAAAGTACTGACATGGTAGCCAGGAAAGACCCCTGACATTTATACTATTTGCGGCGTCCACCTGCGAAGAGAGTAGCAGGAAGTACTGGTGTGCCCAGGAAAGACTCGCTAATGTTGTGAGATGAATGGGTGTAATAGAAATACCCAGGCTTGAATGCCAGAACAGGATCGGTGAGACCTACCCGCACCTTTATTTAGCCACAAGTATGGCGTGCTCGGTGATGGCAAGGCGATTTGAGCAATGGGGGGGGTGGAGGATTTGACCTGTGTTATGTCCGTCCGACATGAGACCAAAAGGTGCGGTCTGTTGGATCGCATAGTAAGAGTCTTAGGCCTACGCGTCGTGAGACAATGGGGGGCTACGGGCCAATCCCGATTCACTAAGACTATAAAACTCCGGCTGTATGCCATGGAGTAAATGCTCAAGTGAGTTGCTGTTGGGCTATGACCCTGATACGGTGGTGGGAACTGATTTGCCAGTACACCAAGAATGTGCCCTGAGTGCACGGACCGTTGGGCCGTGTGGCTAACGGTTGTGATGGAATATGTGCGTGATAGCACATTATATGAGATATATAGCCATGCTTGTGATATGCTATGCTTGTAGGGAAGATTACCGCTGCCCAGAGAAAAGGGGTAGGGTCATTATAATTTGGTCAGCTGAATGCTCACCGTTGCCTCTGTTTGCTACCCTTGGGTGGAACGTCCATGTGCAGGTGCTGGAGAACCGAGCGGGACGCATAAGGGTTGAAGTCCCTACTGCTTTTTCTGCTGCCGCTGCTAGCCCTCGAAGGCTATTGTGACTGTACATGTTATGTTTTCTTTGATGTGGCCGACCTGCGTGCCAATGTTTGGGCCACTGTTTGAAAGCCCTGTAAGGCCATAAGGCCAACGCTGTTACATCTTGTAAGACATTCCTATAATCTTTAAAATGTGGAGTTTTATATGTTGGACATTCAAGAGAGGAGTTCAAGTGTATAGGCTTCCGCTAGAATGCAATGTGTTAGGTGCGCTGCCCATACTCTGGTATCACTCCGTAGCTTCATCGTCTGTTTTGTGGTATATGCCATGGGGCCCCGGCCGGACCTTCTAGTATATATGATATGAACGGATGGGATTGTTACATTTTGGCATCAGTTGTCTTGGTCTTTCCCTCTCGAAGTTGTGGTCGACTTATTTTGTGGGGTGGCGTGCACGTGTCTATGCAAACCACGTTAACACGTTTGAACTCCTGAATGTCCATGATAGGAATGCAAATTCCTGTGTGTGAGGAACCTGTGCGTTCCTATTTTGTGTTTTTGCTTGTGTAAGGCCACTAATGTGTGTGTCTTGTACCCTTTAGGTGACTCGGAGTGGTGCGGGGCAATCGGAGCCCCAATGTTCGGCTGAAAGTATGGCACCAACTGAGGTGCCTACACCTCCGCCATCTGTAGAAACCGTGCGACAAATTGCTGAGGATTTATTTGCGATGGTTCAAGGACATCTGGTTGGGCAGGCGCAACCGGCCGTGCGGCCAGAACAGGTGGAGGCGAGGCCAGAACCTGTTGTGGTTGTGAATCCTCGAACCGCTGAGAAGCAGTTGACGGGGTTTATGAGTTTCCACCCGCCGACGTTCTCGAGAGTGGGAGCTGCTGCACAGGCTGAGGATTGGTTATCGCGCATCAAGCAGATCATGACAGCGATTGGAACGGAGGAGCATCAGAAAGTTACCTTAGCTACCTTCCTTCTTGAAGGAGAGGCTAGACTATGGTGGGACGAGATGGAGCTGCATCACTTGGCGGGTCGTCCCTTAACACAAGTATCGATGGAAGAATTCTCTCGACTCTTCCTAGCGAAGCACCATCCTGCGGCGCAACGGATTGTCATGGAGAATGAATTCCAAAGGCTGATGCAAGGTGATGGCAGTGTGGAAGCTTACCTGTATGAGTTTACGAAGGACTGCGTGATGAGCTGAGGTTCCTGCTTTCTAGTTCGGTGAACCAAGGCTTCCAGGCATTGGTCGACACTACAAGCATGCTAGAAAAAGACATGAAGAGAGTGCAAGGGAAGAGGGCATTGGCTCTGTCATAGCCAGAGTTTAAAGTGCCCCGATCGACAAAGTCATTCTATAAGAAGAAATGGGTCAAGAGGCCCAAGACGGCGGGACAAGCTCCTTCTTCTGTTGCATCAGGAGCAACGTCGGGAGCCACATCCAAGCCGGATACTTGTACGTGCTTCAATTGTGGCCGGGTGGGGCACATAGCTCTAGATTATCGGGTGCCGCCAAAGAGTGAAAAGAAGGCGGGAGCATCATATGCAGAAAAGGAAAGGCAGTGGTGGACTCCTCTGCCTCTCAGGCGCAGCCCCGGGTCTACAATATTAGCTTGTAGGAGGCCATCAAGCAAAGTGACGTCGTCACAGGTACGAGTTTAGTTTTGAGTATTTTATTGTTTGTATATTTTGCTTAATGCCTCTGTGGATGTGGCTTGTGTGTGTGACATGATTGTCACATGTTTTATGATGATTCGGGACACGCTGGCGCGAGCACTATTTGATACAGGTGCATCAAATTCTTTTCTGTCTCGCGAGTTTATAGCGTTGCTTGGGATACCGAGTCGTGTGAAGACAGATAGGGTCAGAGTGGTGTTGCCGAATGGCTGTTGGATGCTTGCGGATCAAGCTTGCGATGTGGCGGTCCAAATAGGAAGTCGAGATTTCAGTTTGACTGCATCTGTATTGCCGATATCGGAATTCGACGTGATATTTGATATGGATTGGCTTGCGGAGCAGCATGCTATGATTGATTTCCAGTCCAAAGAATTCACGTTGGGCCAGAATACCGAATAGGTGACAAAGTTCGCGGGTATGCGAGGAGTGGGCAGGATGTTGTTGTCTGCACTCCAAGTCTTAAAGGCTGTTCGGAAAGGTGCGGAATGCTACTTCGCCTTGATTCAGGCTGTTGAGCCTAAGGCCAGTATGAGTGATGTTCCGATTGTGTCGGAATTTGCAGATGTGTTTCCCAAGGATCTCCCTGGGCTACCACCCCATCGTGAGATTGACTTCATGATTGAGTTGGTGCCAGGTGCGAACCCTGTGGCCCGCTCGCCATATCGCATCGCGCAAAAAGAAATGGCGGAGTTGAGAGTCCAACTGCAGGAATTGATGGAGCAGGGGTATATACGCCCAAGCATGTCTCCTTGGAGCGCCCCTGTGCTTTTTGTGAAGAAGAAAGACAGTGGCTTACGGTTATGTATTGATTACCACAAATTGAATAAGCTAACCAAGAAGAATAAATATCTGATTCCGCGGATTGATGAGCTGTTTGATCAGCTAGTGGGATCGTCCGTCTACTCAAAGTTGGACTTGAAATTCGGTATTACCAATTGAGGATCCGGGAAGAAGATATTCCCAAAACCGCATTTGGAATACGATACGGGCACTACGAATTCACGGTCATGTCGTTTGGACTGTGCAATGCACCTTCGGTATTTATGGACTTGATGCACCGAATATTCCGTGAGTACCTGGATCAGTTTGTGATAGTGTTTATTGATGATATCCTGGTGTACTCGAGATCATAAGCCGATCATGAGAAACATTTGCGGTTAGTGTTGAATATATTGAGGCAAAATCAGCTCTATGTCAAGTTCTCGAAGTGCGAGTTTTGGCTATCGTCGGTGGCTTTTTTGGGCCATGTGGTGAGTGGAGCCAGCATAGCTGTGGATCCAGTGAAGATAAGGGCCATAGAGGAGTGGCCAGTGTTATCTTCAGTAGCCGAGGTCAGGAGTTTCCTTGGACTAGCAGGCTACTACCGAAGATTTGTTGAAAATTTCTCGCGGATTGCTTTGTCTCTAACCACGTTGATGCGAAAAGAGCAGAAGTTATTTTGGTCTCCAGAGTGCGCACGGCTTTTGAAGATCTGAAGATTCGGTTGACCACGGTGCCTGTGTTGTCATCGCCATGTGGTACTGATGGATTTGTAATCTACAGTGATGCCTCAGGAAGCGGGTTAGGCTGCGTACTTCTGCAAAATGGAAAGGTGATTGATTATGGCTCACGTCAGCTGAAAGTGCACGAGTGGAACTATCCCGTCCATGATCTTGAGTTGGCGGCGGTGATTTTTGCACTAAAGCTGTGGCGACACTATCTTTATGGTGTGAAGGTGGAGATCTATACAGATCACAAGAGCCTGAAGTACATATTGTAGTAGAAGGACTTGAATATGCGACAACGAAGGTGGTTGGAGTTCCTCGGGGACTACACCTTTGAGATTCACTATACTCCCGGGAAGGGGAATGTTGTCGCGGATGCCTTGAGTCGGCAGACTCCCGCAAGAGCAACTTGGTTGCAAAAGCATGATGAACGTCTCATCCAGGAGCTGGAAGCGTTAGAGATTTCTTATGTGTTGACAAGAATGCCACTGCCAATGCATGTTTGAACTGGACGGAGGTGCAATGTGACCTTGCGGACCGAGTTCGATGGGCAACAGAGTTGGATGAAGATCTCCTACACTATACGAAAGCTGGGATAGAAGGGAAGTTCTCCTAGAATGACGGTATTTTGCGGAAAGAGGGCCGTTTGTGCGTCCCAAATGTGGGTAAATTGAGGGAAGAACTGATGTATGAAGCACATTATACGAAGTACTCAATCCACCCAGGAAGCACGAAGATGTTCAAGGATATGAAAAAGCTATTTTGGTGGCCAGGGCTAAAGAAAGATGTTTCTCTTTGTGGCCAAATGCCAAACCTGTGCGATGGTGAAGGCAGAATGCCAGAAACCGGGCGGTTATTTGAAGTCGTTGTCGATTCCAGAATGGAAATTTGACGATATTTCTAGGGATTTCGTGCACGGGTTGCCAAGATCTCAGCGAGGGAACGATTCCATCTGGGTGATTGTTGATCGGCTGACAAAAGTGGCACATTTCCTACCAAACAAGCGAGATGATTCGATAGAAAGTTTGGCAAAGCTGTACATGGAACAGATTGTACGGCTTCACGGTGTTCCTCGAAGCATCGTGAGTGATCGAGATGGGCGAATCACATCAAAGGATTGGAGGCTAGTTCACCAGCTGTTGGGTATGAAGTTGACTTTCAGTACGGCCTTTCATCCCCAAACGGATGGCCAAACTGAACGCACCAATAGAACGATGGAGGACATGCTCAGGATGTGCGCCCTAGACTTCGGAAAGAGATGGGAAGATCATCTCTACATGGTCGAGGTTTCTTATAATAACAACTACCAGACGAGCATCGGGATGGAACCGTATGAAGCTCTATATGGAAGGAAGTGTCATACTCCCTTGGCTTGGGTAGAAGCAGGCGAAGCTCGAGTTTATAAATATAATGAAGTGAATGAAGCAAATTCAACCATTCGCGCTATTCGAGAGAAGCTACTCATAGCCCAAGATCGTCAAGAGAAGTACTACAACGCCAAGCACCGGAATGTGGAGTTCGCGGTTGGCGATTGGGTCTACTTGAAGATCAAGCCCTTCAAAGGTGTCTCCAGGATTCGACGTTTGAAAAAGTTGAATCCAAGATATTTGGGTCCATTTGAAGTGGTTGAGCGAATAGGAGAAGCTGCGTATCGGCTAGCTCTTTCGACAGACTTGAGTGGACTACATTATGTATTTCACATCTCAGTACTGTGGAAGGCCGTTAAAGATCCAGCTCAAGTGATCACAGCTGATCATGTGCCGGTGGAGTATGGGCTAACAACGAGGGTTAGACCCAATCAGATCGAGGATCGAGCCGAGAAACAGTTGCGGAACAAGATGGTCGGAATGGTTAAAGTCCGGTGGGACAATTGTGGCCGTGAGGAGCTTACATGGGAGCGAGAGCAAACCATGCAAGCGGAGTTTCACGAGCTATTTTTGTAGCGATTGCATAGTGATCATTTTATTGTAACATAAACGTTTCATGTTATACAAATGTTTGGTTGCTGGTTGCCTTCCTGTATACAAATTTCGAGGACAAAATTTCTTGTAGGAGGGGAGGGTTGTAACAGCCCATTTTTCAGCAGGCTCATTTTTGGTGTGACACGGCCTGGGAGACGGGCGTGTCCCAGGGCGTGTCCTGCGTTCGACGAGTGTTTGGGAGGAACAATCGACGAGTGGTCGACACCATTTGGTCGACGATCGTCGAGTGCTTCGGACACGCCTGTGACACGGGCGTGTCATAGGGCGTGTTAGCATGGTCGATGAACTCAGCCTGACGAGTTTGAGCTGGGGCGTGTCTAGTCCCGTGTATGGGCACACGGCCTGGGAGATGGGCGTGTCACAGGCCGTATGAGTTTCAGGTGATTTTGAGATTTTTCAGCCTGATGAACACGGCCTCAGAAACGGGCGTGTCTGACGGCGTGTCGGGTGATACGGCCCATGACACGGGCTTGTCACATAGGCGTGTCACTGGATTGGGTAAGTCGGTTGAGCACCGCTTAGGGAACACATCCATGGAAACAGGCGTGTCATAGGTCGTGTCAAGCAAAATTTATGATTTTTGGTGAAATCGTGGCCATCCATTCCTTCAGCCTGGATCCAAGGGCTGAGAGGCCTCCCTGTCTTCTTAAGGCCGAGAATGGGTTGGGGAAACTCATTTGGATTTTGACTTTCTCTTACTACACTTCTAGAGAGAGAAAGAGAAAGGAAGAAGGAGGAGGAGGAGAGGGGGCTCATCACCAGTGGTGCTGCGGTTTACCGACGAGAGATCTGAGGCCGATGTTGCGGAGGAAAAGCTCTTGTGAGTCGTTCGAGCCAGCTTAGAGCTCATGGCACCAAAGAGGTCTTCAAGGGTAATGACTTTTCTTCCTAGCCATGTGAAGGATTCCTTTTTGCCATATGTATGCGATTCCCCCACCAAAAGGTGGCTGATTTTTGGGAGTCTTTGGGTGGATTCATGGAATCCCCTTTGTTGGCATATAGATTCGGAAATGGAGTAAGAAATAGGCATGCTGTGTGAAGTCCATCTGGACAGGTTGGTATGGATTGGTGATGTTACATACGAACCGGAGAAGACTCCGCGATAAACGTGCAGTTTAGGATTCGACGGGTTGGACCTGTGAAACGAAGTAGTAGGAAGTACGGGAGTGGTAGTACCAGGAAAATACCCGTAGAATTCTTGTGCTACTTGTGCTGATGGGTTTGGCCTGTGAAAGGAAGTAGCAGGAAGTACTGGATTGGAATTCCAGGAAATACCCTTTGGAATGCTTAATGTTCATGGGGAGTCCATCTTTGAAGCGAGTAACAGGAAGTACTGGCATGGTAGGCAGGAAAGACCCCTAACATTTGTACTATTTGCGGCGTCCACTTGTGAAGAGAGTAGCAGGAAGTACTGGTGTGCCCAGGAAAGACCCGCTAATGTTGTGAGATGAATGAGTGTAATAGAAATACCGAGGATTGAATGCCAGAATAGGATCGGTGAGACCTACCCTCACCTTTATTTAGCCGCGAGTATGCCGTGCTCAGTGATGGCAAGGCGATTTGAGCAACGGGGGGTGGAGGATCCGACATGTGTTATGTCCGTCTGACGTGAAACCAGAAGGTGCGGTCTGTTGGAGCGCATAGCAAGAGTCTTAGGCCTATGCGCCGTGAGACAATGGGGGGCTACGGGACAAACCCGGTTCACTAAGACTATAAAACTCCAGCTGCACGCCATGGAGTAAATGATCAAGTGAGTTGCCGTTGGGCTGTGACCATGATACGGTGGTGGGCAACTATTTGCCAGTACACCAAGAATGTGCCCTGAGTGCACGGACCGTTGGGTCGTCTGGCTAACGGTTCTGATGGCATGTGTGCATGATAGCACATTATATGAGATATATAGCCATGCTTGTGATATGCTATGCCTTCAGGGAAGATTACCTCTGCCCCGAGAAAAGGGGTAGGGTCGTTATAATTTGGTCAGCTGAATGCTGACCGTTGTCTCTGTTTGCCACCCTTGGGTGGAATGTCCGTGTGCAGGTGCTGGAGAACCGAGCAGGACGCATAAGGGTTGAAGTCCCTACTGCTTTTGCTGCTGCCGCTGCTAGCCCTCGAAGGATATTGTGACTGTACATGTTATGTTTTCTTTGATGTGGCCGGCCTGCGTGCCAATGTTTGGGCCACTGTTTGAAAGCCCTGTAAGGCAATAAGGCCAACGCTGTTACATGTTGTAAGAAATTCCTATAATCTATAAAATGTGGAGTTTTATATGTTGGACATTCAAGAGAGGAGTTCAAGTGTATAGGTTTCCTTTAGAATGCAATGTGTTAGGTGCGCTACGCATACTCTAGTATCACTCCGTAGCTTCATCGTCTGTTTTATGGTATATGCTGTGGGGCCCCGGCCAGACCTTCTAGTATATATGATATGAACGGATGGGGTTGTTACACCTCATCATAGAACATCTCCCCCTTCCTGGTATCAGGAATTACTTAGGTCAGGCTCCTGAATGAGGAGGAACCAGTAGAGGTAGTAAGTTGAGAAGAGAGAGCATTGATGGAAGAAATTAGAGGTGCAATGACACCCTCTATAAGAGATTTAATGGTGGGAGTTAGTAGAGAAATTATGGTGGATGTGGAATCAGATGATGATGATGGAAAAGAGGTGGTTGTGTTACCACAAGAAGTGCATATGATGAAGGTGGTAGATGGAATTGGAGGTATAGATGGTGGTAAGAAAGGTGTGGTGATGACTGGAGGGATGTCAATTGGAATGTCATCATGATGTGGAGATGGTGGTTGAGTGTGGGTTGGAGATAGAGATGGTGTATGTGTTGGGATAAGAGTGAAATAAGATGATATCTGGGTGGAAACAGATGTTATGGATGAAATACCAATTGAAGGAATTTCAGTGGTAGAATTAGGAACTGTGGTAGTGGGTGTGGAGGTGGGTTCCTAAACTGGAGAGGGATGTTGAGATGGTTGAGTAGGAGACAGTAAATTGAAAGTAGGCTGTGAGGAGGTAGATGGAATGTCAGATACATGAGTTTGAGTAGGAGGTACTAGAGCCTCTACAACAGGTTGGGGAGTGACTGTTTCAGTCCTTGTGTCCTCAGAGGTCCTGGAGGAAGAGGAGGCACTGGAAGGCTTGACAATGGTCCTCTACCATTTGCCAAAGAGGGATGATGTTAAACTCTTTGAAGCATAAATAAAACTGGTTTGGGAGACCAGCTGAAAGATATGGTACCTAAACACCTAGAGGGGGGGGGGTGAATAGGTGACCTAAACCTTTTTGAAATTTTGTTGGCAGCAAAACAGTTATCTCACAGATTTCTACAGCTAACAGCAATAACAGAATATAAACAGTTAATCCACAGCACAGCACAGCACAGCAGACACACAAATTTATAGTGGTTCCCCAATCTTTGGGTACATCCACTTTCCCCCTTCGCCTATCTAGCAGTGTACTAGATTCGGCTTAGTCCCTGTGCTCAGTCCTGCCCTTTCTAGGTATTTCTGACTTGAAGGCAACAGTCCTTTCCCTGTGCTCAGTCCTTGTTGATTTTTCCTCCTCTTTTCTCACAGACAGCTGCATCTCATAAGACAGCAACTTGCCAAACAGTGTGGGAGGAGGAATTTCTCCCAACTTTGCCATTTCTCTGATGGCACAGATCTTAGTGTCCCAATCTTTGGTTAGGGACCTCAAGAACTTATCATTCAATTCATAGTTAGTGAACTCTCTTCCATAGGACATGAGTTCATTAACAATTCTATAGAACTTCTTGTAGCATTCAGTGATGCTATCTCCTCTTCCTTGCCTAAAGCTCTCATACTCTTGATTAAGCAAGGACTTTCTATCTTGCCTAACTTCTTCAGAACCTTCCATATAGACAATGAGGGTATCCCACATTTCTTTTGCTGTTTTACAGTGAATTAGGTTCTGAAAAGTTGAATCATCAATGGCACTTACTATTATGTTTTGTGCCCTTTTGTCCATAGTGGCTAGGACAATTTCATCCTTGGTCATCTCAGAGAAATCCTTTGGAGTCCTTTGATTTGCATCCAATACTGAGATCTTCATGGGCACATATGGCCCCTCTTTGACTGTGATGTAGATTCTAGGGTCAGAGGCTTCCATGAACAGCCTTACCCTCTCTTTCCAGATTCCAAAAATCTCTTTTCTGCATATGGGCAGTTTCATTGAACCCAATTCCTTGTGATTCTCTGAAGAACCCATGTTTCTTTATTTTCTTGAAACTGTGTTCTGACTTACACTGAATCTGCCAAACTGGATCTCCTCAGACAGTTAGTCCTTTTTGAGGAACCTGGCTCTGATACCACTTGAAAGATATGGTACCTAAACACCTAGAGGGGGGGGGGGTGAATAGGTGACCTAAACCTTTTTGAAATTTTGTTGGCAGCAAAACAGTTATCTCACAGATTTCTACAGCTAACAGCAATAACAGAATATAAACAGTTAATCCACAGCACAGCACAGCACAGCAGACACACAAATTTATAGTGGTTCCCCAATCTTTGGGTACATCCACTTTCCCCCTTCGCCTATCTAGCAGTGTACTAGATTCGGCCAATCTTCTCCACTATCTCAGAACCCAACTAGGTTCCTACACCTCAGGCCCAAAGCCTTACACTCAGCCACAAAGGCCTACACTCAGCCACCCAGGCCTACACTCAGCCTATTAAGGCCTACACTCAGAGTTCTTCAACTCCTACACTCAGGCAACCAAGCCCTACCCTCAGCCTTTATAATATAGGCTTACAATTCTCTCAGATCCAATGGATCCTACAAGTTAAAATTGAAATACAATAATTAACTCTACAACTCAGAAAATAAGAGAGGAGTTGAGAGTTTCTTGAAGAGTTCTTGGAAGAACTCAGCTAGATCCAAACTGACTTAGCTTCCTTCAAAGCTTCTTGAGTAGAACTGAATTAGTCTGAATCCTCTGCAGTTAATCCTTGACCTCTGCTTCTTGAGATCCAGATGATTCTGAATCCTTCTTCTCAGCCTTAGTTCCAAAGACTGAATTCTTGATTGGAGCTCTCTCTCTCCAACTTCTTAGATCTGCAGTTGGACTGCCAGATCTTCTTGTGTTGATCCTCTGTGTATCACTTTTCTGATTTTAATCTGATCAAACACTTCAATTATTCTCACTACTTGTAATAACAACAATCAATCAATCAGTTTCTGTAAACTATGGGTGCCTTTTTATAGGCTTCCTTCATGGTAACCGGCTGGTCCGGTTCATAACAGACTTCTGATTTCTCTGACAATTGCTGTAGACCGGCTGGATCGGCAGCTGTCATGTCAACCAGTCACTTCTTGAAATTCTCTAACTGTCAGATAGTGTCGAGACTTCCTGTTCTTAAGTGTCGACACTTATAGACTAAGTGTCGACACATGCTGTATAAGTGTCGACACAAGTCTACAAGATGTCGACACAATTCCTTGTATGTCTCGACCCAGATTCTTCTGCATGTGTCGACACTGAAATTGAGTGTCGACACAAGTCTTGTTCTTCATTCTTTAACTGTATTCTTCTAAGTGTCGACACAACTCCTTTGTGTCGACACATCTTCATGTGTTGAAACTGTCAAGTGTCGACACTGCTTCTTGGTGTCGACACAAGTCTTCAATGTTGTTTCTTCAGCTGAGTGTCGACACTTTCCCTTAGTGTCGACACTTGTACTTAGAATATTTTGTAAACTTTTCTGTTCTTTGCTAAGTGTCGACACAGCTCCTTGTGTCGACACTTTCTTCAAGTGTAGAGTCTTCAACTAAGTGTCGACACATTGTGCTGGGTGTCGAAACTTTCTTCAAGTGTTGACTCCTTTGAGTGTGTGTCGACACATCGTGCTGAGTGTCGACACATTCTTCATATGTTGACTCTGCTGATTGAGTGTCGACACATTATGCTGAGTGTCGACACTTGTCCTTAGTCTCTGCAGAATTTTGCTGAGTGTCGACACAACTCCAAGTGTCGACACTTTCTGATGTAGACTCAGCTCTTCTAGGTGTCGACACTTCTGCTAAGTGTCGACACAGCTTTTCTGCATTCTTCTACACTGAGTGTCGACACAGCTCCAAGTGTCGACACTTTGTGTCTGGTGTCGACTCTTCTTCCCAGGTGTCGACACAATTACTCCAAGTGTCGACACTGCTTGTCTGGGTGTCGACATAAGCTTTCTCAAGTGTCGACACTTTCCCTCTGGGTATCGACACATGGACTTAGAAACTTTTAGCTTCAGTCCAGTGTATACCTAACCTGCACAAGTAACTCAAACAAACATCAAATACATTATGATGTATATCATTGAGTTAGGTGAGGCTTCTTCAAATCAGGTACATTTGACCAATGTACCCAACACCAGCAGCTGAGGGCACTTTTCTTGGAGGAAAAGCCCTAATACCCGTCTAAAACTAACTTCTCTTTTAGTATTCTTCTTTTTTATCAAATAAAATAACAAAATACTCCAGTTGACTAATTTTCTATTCACCAACGCACTCATCACAAGAAACCGATGGCTTGTGATATAATCATGTGTAGTGTGCTTGCCCAGCAAGACTTTACCAACAATGTAGGACCAAGCGCATACCCAACTATTCCAAAAGCCCGGACTGTTGGAAATGGTGCTACTAAATTTCTTAAATAACTAGCAGAGAGCCACAAATCAAGTGAAGGAACGTCGGACCCAACAATCCCCCCAGCATCCAGCACAACCCATCAGCTCAGAGGTGGGGTAACCACATGGCCCACATGGCTCAGAGGTGGGGTTCCCACATGTCCACGGTTGCCTGACCCGCCGGACCCACACAGGTAGAAGGGAAAAATCAGGATTTAATAGCACCCCCCCGGTCTTGAACTCTTGACCTCCTCTGATACCAAATATAGGATCAAGCGCATACCCAACTATTCCTAAAGCCCAGACTATTGGAAACAATGCTACTTAATTTCTTAAATAAGTAGCAGAGCGCCACGGATCAAGTGAAGGAATGTCAGACCCAACAAACAATATCAGCAAGGAACTTATATTCAACAGATAAGTCCTTCTTCAATAGAATGCTCGGGTTTCCAGCGGAGTGACCCATCACAGTCAACATATTGGAAGATTCATCACTCTTCATATCTATATCATCTTCTCCATTAATAAAACCAAAAATTTCAGACAAAATTGTAGGGGTGAGAGGGCCCTGTTGTCCTACAATGGTACCGATGAGGGTTTGGGCGTCAGGAGATAAAGATGAATAAACCCATTACTTGATTTCGAGCACTGGAAGTTTGATTAGTGTTATTATGAACTTCTGTAAGTGCGGATTCTCAAAAACTTCAGTATATCCTAGAGGACTTGATCAGTGTGACGGAATGATTCCAAATCGATGTCAAAACCTGCATCAAATTTCATTGTGGAGAGAACGACCGCCGGAATCGCCATGGAGGTTTTCCTGCAAAGAAAGAAACTGTAAGACCCCCCTTTTTTTTCTTTTTAGGATACCGGGGTCTTAGGCCCAGAACCGTCGTTTTGCGGTGACTCCTTCACGCCCTGAAGAGTCAACACCACAATGCGCCGATTCTGCCGGCCAATTCGATCACAGAAAAGTAGCAAAATAACGAAGTAAGTGTAAACCATCAGTCCACAGAGAAGCACATGTCATAAGTAAATATAACTCCACGAAGGGAGTGTCCACAGAAAATAACATCAGAGTAGCAAAAACGGGCTTATGCCCAGTACATCATAACCTCACTACAAGATCTCTCATGCAGAAACAAAAGTAGAAAACTACTCAAAGTCGAGACTCACGGTCCCGGCTGTATGAACTCCGGAGCTAGACTGCCCCACCTCCAAGCGCACCGGTCTCTGGGGCTGCTCCTCCATGCTGGTCTCCACGATCCCCTAAATGATGCGGTTCGAAAACCGTTAGTCTAAAAGACTAAGTCCTATCATCCCCCGCCCCTTCCCCCACGGCTCCTAAGCAGCGAGCGGAGAGGATGAAAGGGGAGGACTTAATGGTGGAGAATAATCAAAAAGCAAGTGACAGCGGACCTATACTAGCAATCCTATAGACATAAGCTGAAATATGAAATGTAACCTTCACTTATGTGAGAAACACATAAGCCAAGGGGTCTTCTGCAAGGCTCCCATCGTATAAAAAGTCTCATACCAATTTATACGATGGGGTGTCGGTTATCAAACAGCTGTAAATATATATATCCAAATTTAACCTTAATTTATAAACTTGCCCACACAAGCTTATAGACCAAGGGGTCGTGTAGCAGGTCCTAGAGTATAAGCGTCCCATTCCACTTATACTTTAGGTGTCAAGGTTTAAGGTAACGAATATGCTATGACATGCAAGTGGGTATGATGGACATGCAAGTGCAACACACACACCCGACTCTGTGCACACAGACCTTTAGTTCCCCCTTTTTGGAGCCGTAACCTCCCAGGATACCTCCGTAGTGGCAGACTGAAGTGGTGGGTTGGGCCTCGCCCACCTCTAAACCAGTAAAGCACTACCGGTCAGACCTATCGTACGCCTCAACGCTTGGTGCACGAAGCGGACTCCTGCGTACTCTTGCCGGCTGGCGCACCGGACTTCTGTTGGCGAAGTGCTAACCACACTTGCCGAGTCAACGTATTGGCGTCGGTGCATTGACCCTCCAATACCGAAAACCCACCACCTTAATTTCCTTTCCTGTTATGCACATGCAAATTAGCGTAATCAAGAATCGAGCCGAAGCTCCCCGGTCCAACACGTCCGACTCAAGCAATCGAGCCGAAGCTCCCCGGACCCAAAGTCCGCCTTTTAACCATCCGAGCCGAAGCTCCTAACCAACATTTGGTGCCATCAGTGTTGTGGAATATGCAACCCTAATTACTAAGTTACTCTTTTCAGCTTGTTAAACAGTTTACGTTAACCCAGGACTGCCCCCGGTATTCCCTATGAAGGGCTCTCAAGGGGCACTAGGAAATGTGTTGGGATTACGCCCAGCGTTCCCTTTCGCAAGGTACTTATTTTATTATTGGTTGATTCCCTTACCCATTATTTTCTCATATTTCGATATGCTAATCCTAGGGTGATTTGACTCCAACTCTCCTTGGGTGGGACGATCTTTCGTCGGACCCGAACGCCTATAAACCCTAGACAAAACCACACCCTACTCACTCATCTTCCATAGATGCAGCCCCTTCCACTTGTCCTTACAGCAAACCAGCAAGACCCATCATATGTGCCCTAATTCACATCCAAATGAAATCCTGCAGTTTTGCTATATGCAGACCACTTAAGCTACATGACCCGTAAAAAGGGAAGTACATGAAATATTCATCCAGTACCCTTATGATAATTATTAGAGATCTAAAAAGACATTTGAAGCATAAATCCAGAAATCCATAATTTTCCTAATTTGTCTGATAATTAATTTATTTATTCTAGTGTCCCAAAAGGCCCAGGTTTGAACATGAAGTACCATTTTCAGCAAGATAATAATCCACTAAATTTATGATAATTACAAAATGCCTAATCAACTCTAAATCCTAAGTCTTCCAATTTTTCAGCAAGGTTTAGGCCTTTAAATTTAATTTCAAAGATGTCCCATAAAAAGTCATTTTAAAAGATTCTATAGTAATAACACCTCCACAAATTCAGAGAAAATTCAGGGATGATTATGATGTCCTACAAGTACCCTAGACAAAGTTTCATAATTTACCATTTGGAAATAAGGCTATATTTGATTTTCTTATGAACTTTCTAATTTAAGAGGTTAATGAACAAAGTATGCTAATCAGTCATCAAATATTTCCACAAAAATTCCCATGTGATAACATGGAGCTAAAAACACTATGCAGCAAGTTTCATGATTTTTCAGTAAGTAATGGGCTCTGACAAGAATTATTTAATATATAATCAAAATAAAGCACTTGTGAAGTAGATGCCCTAAATAGATATCCAAAAATTCTAACAAAATTCATACAAGATTATTATAGCCTAAAACTGACTCTGCCCATGTTTCATACCCTCTCTATGGGCAGTGAGACCACAATAGCCAAAATATTAATTAGGGCATTACTATTGATTATAAATGAAGTGCTATAAATATTGTCCAAAATTCCTCAAGTAAATTATCAGAGGCTCAAAATACCCTAATCCCCTCACTACCCTAAATTTGGTTTAAGTTTCAAGATGTTTAGCTAACCTAAACCTACACTACAAGTTTTAGGACCTAAGCTAGGGTTAGGGTTTTGGGGGCCCTACCATTTTCAAAATTAGCTAATATTTTTAACAGAGGGTTCTATATATCCTAGGAACCTCCTTGCAAAATTTGGTGTTCATCCAAGGTGTTTAGGACTCATGCCCTTCACAAGACCAAAAGGTCCCTCCTTAGGGTTTGACCTAGGAACTTAGGGCAAATCTATTCCTCACTGTCCCATATTCCATAGGGAGGTGATAAGTGCCCTAACAAGTCAGTGGCCCAAATTTCAGCCTCTGTTGAGGTGATTTGGTCACTCAAATCAAAAGTGCAACTTTTGACCAAAATGCCCTTTTTAAGGTATAGTTAGGGTTGGGTCAAAACCTATTCAAAACAGATCCAACTTAAATGAAATTTTATACAGGTACCTAAAATGAACCCAGGGACCACTCACCAAAATTTGGGAGGGTTTGGAGGTGTTTAGGGCACCTAGTTAATTTATTTAATAATTATTAAATGTTTACAAAAACTATAGAAATATTTTCTCCAAAAATTCCCATTTTTGGACAGGCCCTAGGTATAGCTAGGATGGACTCTCTGCCAAAATTTCAACTAATTTGGGCTAGGGTGAAGGGTGGGCACTCAATTTAATGTCTGCCTAGCCCTAAGGGTATGTCCCACCAAAATGGGTGCCCTGATCAAACCAGAAGCCTAAATTGGTTCAAACCAATTTTAAAATAAAGTAGACAGAAAGGGATACAAATCATGTGTTGATCATTTTCTCATACAGAGCCTCTAACTATTTTTAAAATTTTAAAACATTAAATGTCAAAAGTGTGACAGAATGAAATAAATAAAATTAATTTCCTATAGTTTAATCTTGATGCAGCACGAATCTTGGCGCAAGGATCAACGACATCTGGTCATCGTCTTCGTTGAGCCGACGGCTGTGATTCGTCCCGCCTGGAGCGATTTCCAAGCCCTGCTGCCGGCGATCCAGCCCCTTCCCCGGCCGGCCACCGCCACCAACACCTCCGTTGAGGTGGTGGCTATCGCCAGGCGGCGGCTCCGCCGCCGGAGAGGCGTTTTCCGGCGGATATAGCAAGAGGTTTTCTTGCCGAAACCAGGAGAAATCCCGGATTGGATCGGGCTCAATTGAGCCCGAAACTTAAGCCTAATTAATCCTAAGATCTACCCGCGGGTTAAGGAGAGGAGGAGGACCTTCCTGGCGGCCTGGATGCGAGAGGAGCGGCGGGATGCCATTGACGACGGCGGCGGCGCTCGGCTTCTGCAACTGCACAGTGGAATGGCTCGTCTCCTCCAGGTAAACGCTCTAAAATGATCCCCTCGGCTCCCTGAAGGTGTTTAAATGGCAAATGGGGGAGAGGGGAGGCTGGTTCTTCAATGGCCATTAACACCATTAAAGGTGTGGCTCGGGTTGTGTGGAGGGGGGCTGAACCCACCCCTTGGTGGCCGGGAAACGGCTGGAATCAACTCCTCTCTCCTAGAGGAGTTGATTGCAGCCATAATTGGTGGCTGTTAGCCTTCCTTGGCCGGCCTCTCACTTCCCCTCTTCTTCCTCATTTTCTCTCTCCTCCATTATCATGGAGGGGAGCTCCTTTCTCTCTCCTAGTCACCCCTGGTTGACTAGTCAACCTCACAAGCTAAATGCAGCCCACTTGATTATGATGGTCATGGGAATGGGTTTAGCCTAAGGGAGAAGTGGCTTGGGCTTGGGTTAGCCCTTTTGGGTTAAGTTTGACTTGACCTAAATGAGGGTTGACCTGGTCAATTTGACCATCTGGGTTGACCCCATTGGGTTTTTAGTGGCCCATTGGGCTCCCTTAAGGTCTAGGGTTACTTGAATAGGGTTGGTTGGGCATCTTGGGGGTCACATGTCCCTTGGCAAGGGCACTTTGACCATTTTAGGGCTAGAGTTGACTTGGGTCAACATGACCAATTGGGTTGACCCCTATGGGTCTTGGGTGACCCATTGGCTTCCCTTAGGGTCTAGGTAGGGTTATGTAGGGTTACCCTGTACTTTGGAGGTCACATACCCTTAGTAAGGGTACTTTGACCAGGTTAGGGCTTGAGTTGACTTGGGTCAACCTGGCCTCTAGGGCTGACCCCAATGTGTCCTTAGTGACCCATTGACCTCACTTTAGGGTTAGGAGGGCATAGGAGGGGTCCTTTAGGCTAGGAGTAGGTCAGTTGGCCCTAAGTAGGCTAGTTTGACCCATTTAGGGCTAGGGTTGACCTTGGTCAACTGGGCCTCTTGGGTTGACCCTAATGGGTCCTTTTGGCTCTAATGGGTCTCCCAAGTATTAGGGGTGTTGTGGTAGGGTCTTGGGGTTAAGGTGTAGCCCATGGTCATCCTAAGCCATTGTTAAGAGTTCTACTATTTGCAGACCATGATGGTCTCCCACCTTTTTGTCCCCTATCTCCTGGCCCATTTCTGGCTTCCTAGGGTTTGTCATGACCTAGTCATGGCTAAAACCATTCTTAGGGGTCTAGTTGGAAATGGGATGTTACAAATCCCAATAAACAAAACAAAGATTTCGTCCCCGAAATCAAGGTTGAGCCTGCGGGACTTACTACCGAAGACAAGAACCTTGTAACATCCCAGCATAGCGGCTTGTTTGCTAATCTAGGTTTAAAGGGAAAACTAGATCTATGACCACTTCGCCCAATCGGCAGACCAAGACCCCAATAAACAAGGATAAGCCCCCAATAAACAAAGATAAGCCTCTATCTGCCTAGAGCAGCCCTTAGTAGATTTAAAGCAGGAAAAATAAATTAACATCTTGAGGGGTCTGAGAGGTATACCTGACTGAATAGCTCTGGGTATCTTTGTCGCATCAGGTCCTGCGGCTCCCAGGTATGCTCCTCCTGGCCGTGGTTCCTCCACAGGACCTTGACTAATGGGACCTTCTTGCGACGCAGGACTCGTACTCCTCGGTCGTCGATCCTAACCGGCTCCAAACGAACTGACCGGTCTGAAGCTACCGGCCCTTCGGTGGTCAAAATCTGCTGCTCCGGGCGTAGCAGAGCCCTCCTCAGCGAAGAAATATGGAAGACGTCGTGCAGCGCTTCCAGCTCTGGTGGTAACTCCAGCCGGTAGGCTAGGGGTCCGATCCGCTCCAGGATCCTATAAGGGCCCATGTACCTAGGACTGAGCTTCTTCCTCCGACCACGCACTCGCGAGACTCCATGCATGGGCCGGATCTTCAGAAACACCGGTCCCCCACCTGGAACTCCACCTGCCGATGCCGGGCGTCATAGTACTTAGCCTGTCTACTCTGTGCCTCGAGCATCCTGTCCCTGATCAGCCTCACCTGTGCCTCGGTGTCTTCAACAAACTCTGACCCCAACACCTTCGGATCTTCGTTCTGAACCCAAGAAAGCGGGGTCCGGCATCTCCTCCCGTACAAGGCTTCGTAAGGCGCCATCCTGATGCTGGACTGGTGGCTGTTGTTATAGGAGAACTCGACCAGGGGTAAGAGTTTCTCCCACGGTTCCCCGCGGTCCAAGATGCATAGCCTCAAAAGGTCCTCCAGCGTCCGGTTGGTGCGTTCTGTCTGCCCGTCTGTCTGGGGATGAAATGCAGTACTGAAGGTCAATCGCGTGCCTAAGTAAGCTTGCACGGATCTCCACTCCCTGGAGGTGAACCGGCCATCCCGATCCGACACTATCGTCCTGGGCACGCCATGATAACGAATGAACTGCTCCACAAACTTCCGCACCAGTACTCCTACTGAATCGTCCTTCCTGATCGGTATAAATCGAGCCACCTTGGTCAACCGATCAACGATTACCCAGATCGAGTCATTCCCTGTCCGAGACCGGGGAAGCCCATGTATGAAGTCCATGGCTATGTCATCAAACTTCCACTCCGGCACCGGGAGTGGCTGCAATAATCCTGCGGGGTTCCTGCACTCCGCCTTCACCAGCTGACATGCCCCACAATGGGTCACGAAGTAAGAGACATCCTTCTTCATGCCCGGCCAGAACATCGTCTTCTTCAAATCAGCCGTCATCTTTGTGATCCCCGGGTGTACAGAATACCGGCTGCAGTGCGCCTCCGTCATAATATCCTCCCGGATCTGGCCTCCCTCCGGTATATACACCCGTCCTCTGAAGCACACCAGGTCGTCCCTCAGTGTGTAATCTCCTGCAGTGCCTGCCTCCAGAGCTTGGAAGATGGGCTCTAACTTGGCATCCTGCCTCTGCCCTTCTCTGACTCGGTCTCTGATGTCATCGGTAACGCCCATCGCGGCCAAGTACTCCTCATAGAGCTCAGGATCATCAGACGACACCAGAGTAATGTGCATGTCCTCTAGTCTCTGCAGCAGCTCCATAGACATCAACTGAGGCTCTGCTCCTGCTGTGGCGGCTCTCCGACTCAGTGCATCTGCTACCACGTTCGCCTTCCCCGGGTGATAGTGCATCTCGTACTGATAGTCGGATAGAAACTCCACCCACCGCCTCTGCCTGATGTTCAGTTCCTTCTGCGTGTCCACGTACTTAAGGTTCTTATGATCGGAGTATATATCACAGTGGACTCCATAAAGGTAGTGCCGCCATATCTTCAGTGCGAACACAACTGCTCCCATCTCAAGGTCGTGCACTGGGTAGTTCTTCTCATGGGTCTTCAGCTGGCGGGAGGCATAAGCTATGACGTGTCCGTTCTGCATCAGCACCGCTCCCATCCCCTGATATGATGCGTCGGTGTAGACCTGAAATCCCTCCCTCCCCGAGGGGAGAGTAAGAATGGGAGCCGAGGTCAGCCGATCCTTCAGCTCCTGGAAAGCTGTCTGGCACTGCGGGGTCCACACGAACGGTACCTCCTTCTTCGTCAAGGATGTGAGCGGGAGGGCGATTCGAGAGAATCCTTCTACGAATTTCCGGTAATAACCGGCAAGTCCCAGGAAACTTCGCACGTCTGTGGCCGTCTTCAGCGGCGGCCAATCCCTGACTGCCTGAATCTTTGCCGGGTCCACCGCCAGCCCGGCTCCGCTGATAATGTGGCCTAAGAAAGCCACCTCCTTCAACTAGAACTGACACTTGCTGAACTTCGCATAAAGGCGATGCTCCCGCAGTCTCTCCAAGGTCAGTGTCAGATGTCGTGTGTGCTCCTCCTCCGTCTTAGAATAGATAAGGATGTCGTCTATGAATACTATGACGAACACATCCAAATAAGCCTCGAAGACCTGGTTCATGAGGCTCATAAATGCCGACGGAGCATTCGTGAGCCCGAAGGGCATCACGATGAACTCATACAATCCATATCGGCTACTAAAGGCCGTCTTCGGAATATCCTCCTCCTGGATCCGCAGCTGGTAGTAGCCTGACCTCAAGTCCAGCTTCGAAAAATAATGGGCTCCCTCCAGCTGATCGAACAACTCGTCTATCCTGGGGAGCGGATAGGTATTTCGGACGGTCAGCCTGTTTAGTGCTCGATAGTCAATGCATAGGCGTAAAGTGCCGTCCTTCTTCTTCACGAATAGGACAGGAGCTCCCCATGATGAGGAGCTCGGCCTGACAAATCCTGCTTCCACCAGCTCCTGCAACTGTATCCGAAACTCCGCCAACTCTTTCGGGGCCATCCGATAAGGGGCCTTGGATACCGGCTTAGCCCCTGGTACCAACTGAATCTGAAAGTCCTTCTCCCTATGCGGAGGCAGTCCTGGCAGCTTATCCGGAAAAATATCGGCGTAGTCACGAACCACCGGAATGTTAGCAATCAGGTCCTTCTCCTCAGTCATCTCGAATAATACTTGATATACCTCGTCCCCTTGCATATGAGCCTTAACGGCCTGAATAGATGAAAGCAGGCGGCGGGAAACCGGAGTAGTACCTTCGAATGTCGCATAAGTGTCGCCGTGTCTCAGCACGACCCTCCCTGCCGGGCAGTCAATCTGAGCATGGTTCCAGACAAGCCATGTCATGCCCAAGACAAGGTCGAAGTCCGGCATTCTCAGGATCGTCGCCGGAGCCTCGAGTGTCACCCCGTCTATGGTAACCTCCAGGAGGCACTTCTCTGTGGACTGGATCTCCATCCCATTGGGGAGACGCACCCTCCTAGGTAATCCCGTATAATGTCGAATCTGGTCCAGATCCTTGACGAAATCCTCCGACACAAAGTTGTGCGATGCCCCCGTGTCGAACAGGGTATGGGCAGGCTTGCCGCACACCATCACCATTCCTAAATCAATTTTAAGAAATAACTTGGGTGTAAGGTTTTCTAACCTAGGTTGTGTAGTAGTTCTATCATTACTTAATATGAGCAGGGAATAATTCAAACTAAAATTATTTTCATACCTGCAATAATCCTGTCCGGGTTCCGGGGCTGTGCTAAGTCCAAAGCGTAAATCTGCTCCCCGTTCTGCCTGCGGTCGCCTCCCTGGTAACCACGTCCTCGGCCGCGTCCTCGACCTCCGAAATGCTGGGCCGGTGGGCCACCCCGTGGTGATGGAGGTGGTGCCCCCCTCATAGGGCAGTCTCTCCGGAGATGTCCCACCTGGTGACAATGGAAGCACTCCGGCGGGGGATACGCCATACCCCGAGGTCTCTGCATCTCCTGGATCCGGAGAGGTTGAGGGGCCAAAACCACCTGCTCTCTCGGCTCCTGCCTCAACTCCTGACGAGGCTGCTCCTCTGCCCTCCTTCCATCTGGTATGGTGCCTCGCCGCTAATCATTTCGGGCCTCCAGCCCTGGTCCTCCGCTTGCCGTTTCCGGCCCCGAGTGGTGTGCCAGTCGGCCTCAATCCTCTTCGCCATCTCCAAAATCCGGGAGATGGGCCCGTCAGAGACAAAAAGCAGGGCCTCCCTCAACTCGTCTTTTAGGCCCTAATAAAACCTCTTGACGTAACCTGCTTCGTCCAGCTGATAGGAGCCCGCATATCGGGCCAAATGATCGAACTCTCGGTGGTACTCCACCACTGTCCTGGTGCCCTGCCTCAGCTGCAAGAACCGCTCCTCCAACTCGTCCCTGGCCGACTGAGGAACGAAGTGCTCCAGCAGCGTGGCCCTGAATTCTTCCCAAGTGATTTCTGCAATCTCCCTATCAGCAAAAGTCGTGTCCAACAGCGTCTTCCACCACCTTTTAGCATGGGACTCCAAGCAAGATACCACCATGGCCACCCTCTCCTCCCAAAAGCATCGTATCCCAGTCAACATCTCGTACATAACATCCAGCCACTCCTCTATTCGCACTGCCGACTCTGTCCCAAAGTATGATGGGGGAGAGAGTCCTCGGAAGGTGCTCATCCAGTTGGCCCCTGGGTTTGGCTGCTGGGCTGGAGCCTGCTGAGCCCGGAAGGCCTCAAGGATAGCTGTAAGGGTCTGCCCCATGTCTGACTGGAGGAAAGGTGTGGGGACCATGGGAGGTGGTGCAATGTCTGGAGTCTGCTGAGCTCCACCTTGTGGGGTGGGCTGAGCTGGGGCTGCAAAACGAGCTACATTAATAGGTAATCGACTCAATAAAAGTGGACAATTTACATGTGATCCCCCATATGGGCACACCACTGCTTTCGCTGCTTAGTTTGTCCCCAAACTAAACTCGCGCGGGGGTGGCCTAGGGTTGTGGACTGTTACTTTTCGATCGAGGTCTCCTCTGATACCACTTGTAAGACCCCCCTTTTTTTTCTTTTTAGGATACCGGGGTCTTAGGCCCAGAACCGCCGTTTTGAGGTGACTCCTTCACGCCCTGAAGAGTCAACACCACAAAGCGCCGATTCTGCCGGCCAATTCGATCACAGAAAAGCAGCAAAATAATGAAGTAAGTGTAAACCATCAGTCCACAGAGAAGCACATGTCATAAGTAAATATAACTCCACGAAGGGAGTGTCCACAGAAAATAACATCAGAGTAGCAAAAACGGGCTTATGTCCGGTACATCATAACCTCACTACAAGATCTCTCATGCAGAAACAAAAGTAGAAAACTACTCAAGGTCGAGACTCACGGTCCCGGCTGTATGAACTCCGGAGCTAGACTGCCCCATCTCCAAGCGCACCGGTCTCTGGGGCTGCTCCTCCATGCTGGTCTCCACGATCCCCTAAATGATGCGGTTCGAAAACCGTTAGTCTAAAAGACTAAGTCCTATCATCCCCCGCCCCTTCCCCCATGGCTCCTAAGCACCGAGCGGAGAGGATGAAAGGGGAGGACTTAATGGTGGAGAATAATCAAAAAGCAAGTGACAGCGGACCTATACTAGCAATCCTATAGACATAAGCTGAAATATGAAATGTAACCTTCACTTATGTGAGAAACACATAAGCCAAGGGGTCTTCTGCAAGGCTCCCATCGTATAAAAAGTCCCATATCAATTTATACGATGGGGTGTCGGTTATCAAACAGCTGTAAATATATATATATCCAAATTTAACCTTAATTTATAAACTTGCCCACACAAGCTTATAGACCAAGGGGTCGTGTAGCAGGTCCTAGAGTATAAGCGTCCCATTCCACTTATACTTTAGGTGTCAAGGTTTAAGGTAACGAATATGCTATGACATGCAAGTGGGTATGATGGACATGCAAGTGCAACACACACACCCGACTCTGTGCACACAGACCTTTAGTTCCCCCTTTTTGGAGCCGTAACCTCCCAGGATACCTCCGTAGTGGCAGACGGAAGCGGTGGGTTGGGCCTCGCCCACCTCTAAACCAGTAAAGCACTACCGGTCAGACCTATCGTACGCCTCAACGCTTGGTGCACGAAGCGGACTCCTGCGTACTCTTGCCGGCTGGCGCACAGGACTTCTGTTGGCGAAGTGCTAACCACACTTGCCGAGTCAATGTATTGGCATCGGTGCATCGACCCTCCAATACCGAAGACCCACCACCTTAATTTCCTTTCCTGTTATGCACATGCAAATTAGCGTAGTCAAGAATCGAGCCGAAGCTCCTCGGTCCAACACGTCCGACTCAAGCAATCGAGCTGAAGCTCCCCGGACCCAAAGTCCGCCTTTTAACCATCCGAGCCGAAGCTCCTAACCAACATCTGGTGCCATCAGTGTTGTGGAATGTGCAACCCTAATTACTAAGTTACTCTTTTCAGCTTGTTAAACAGTTTACGTTAACCCAGGACTGCCCCCGGTATTCCCTGTGAAGGGCTCTCAAGGGGCACTAGGAACTGTGTTGGGATTACGCCCAGCGTTCCCTTTCGCAAGGTACTTATTTTATTATTGGTTGATTCCCTTACCCATTATTTTCTCATATTTCGATATGCTAATCCTAGGGTGATTTGACTCCAACTCTCCTTGGGTGGGACGATCTTCGTCAGACCCGAACGCCTATAAACCCTAGACAAAACCACACCCTACTCACTAATCTTCCATAGATGCAGCCCCTTCCACTTGTCCTTATAGCAAACCACCAAGACCCATCATACGTGCCCTAATTCACATCCAAATGAAATCCTGCAGTTTTGCTATATGCAGACCACTTAAGCTACATGACCCGTAAAAAGGGAAGTACATGAAATATTCATCCAGTACCCTTATGATAATTATTAGAGATCTAAAAAGACATTTGAAGCATAAATCCAGAAATCCATAATTTTCCTAATTTGTCTGATAATTAATTTATTTATTCTAGTGTCCCAAAAGGCCCAGGTTTGAACATGAAGTACCATTTTCAGACAAGATAATAATCCACTAAATTTATGATAATTACAAAATGCCTAATCAACTCTAAATCCTAAGTCTTCCAATTTTTCAGCAAGGTTTAGGCCTTTAAATTTAATTTCAAAGATGCCCCATAAAAAGTCATTTTAAAAGATTCTATAGTAATAATACCTCCAAAAATTCAGCGAAAATTCAGGGATGATTGTGATGGCCTACAAGTACCCTAGACAAAGTTTCATAATTTACTATTTGGAAATAAGGCTATATTTGATTTTCTTATGAACTTTCTAATTTAAGGGTTAATGAACAAAGTATGCTAATCATTCATCATATATTTCCACAAATATTCTCATGTGATAACATTGAGCTAAAAACACTATGCAGCAAGTTTCATGATTTTTCAGTAAGTAATGGGCTCTGACAAGAATTATTTAATATGTAATCAAAATAAAGCACTTGTGAAGTAGATGACCTAAATAGATATCCAAAAATTCTAACAAAATTCATACAAGATTATTATAGCCTAAAACTGACTCTGCCCATGTTTCATACCCTCTCTATGGGCAGTGAGACCACAATAGCCAAAATATTAATTAGGGCATTACTATTGATTATAAATGAAGTGCTATAAATATTGTCCAAAATTCCTCAAGTAAATTATCAGAGGCTCAAAATACCCTAATCCCCTCACTACCCAAATTTGGTTAAGTTTCAAGATGTTTAGCTAACCTAAACCTACACTACAAGTTTTAGGACCTAAGCTAGGGTTAGGGTTTTGGGGGCCCTACCATTTTCAAAATTAGCTAATATTTTTAACAGAGGGTTCTATATATCCTAGGAACCTCCTTGCAAAATTTGGTGTTCATCCAAGGTGTTTAGGACTCATGCCCTTCACAAGACCAAAAGGTCCCTCCTTAGGGTTTGACCTAGGAACTTAGGGCAAATCTATTCCTCACTGTCCCATATTCCATAGGGAGGTGATAAGTGCCCTAATAAGTCAGTGGCCCAAATTTCAGCCTCTGTTGAGGTGATTTGGTCACTCAAAATCAAAAGTGCAACTTTTGACCAAAATGCCCTTTTTAAGGTATAGTTAGGGTTGGGTCAAAGCCTATTCAAAACACATCCAACTTAAATGAAATTTTTTTACAGGTACCTAAAATGAACCCAGGGACCACTCACCAAAATTTGGGAGGGTTTGGAGGTGTTTAGAGCACCTAGTTAATTTATTTAATAATTATTAAATGTTTACAAAAACTATAGAAATATTTTCTCCAAAAATTCCCATTTTTGGACAGGCCCTAGGTATAGCTAGGATGGACTCTCTGCCAAAATTTCAACTAATTTGGGCTAGGGGTGAAGGGTGGGCACTCAATTTAATGTCTGCCTAGCCCTAAGGGTATGTCCCACCAAAATGGGTGCCCTGATCAAACCAGAAGCCTACATTAGTTCAAACCAATTTTAAAATAAAGTAGGCAGAAAGGGCTACAAATCATGTGTTGATCGTTTTCTCATACAGAGCCTCTAACTATTTTTAAAATTTAAAACATTAAATGTCAAAAGTGTGACAGAATGAAATAAATAAAATTAATTTCCTATAGTTTAATCCTGATGCAGCACGAATCTTGGCGCAAGGATCAACGGCATCTGGTCATCGTCTTCGTTGAGCCGACGACTGTAATTCGTCCCGCCTGGAGCGATTTCCAAGCCCTGCCGCCTGCGATCCAGCCCCTTCCCCGGCCGGCCACCGCCACCAACACCTCCGTTGAGGTGGTGGCTATCGCCAGGCGGCGGCTCCGCCGCCGGAGAGGCGTTTTCCGGCGGATATAGCAAGAGGTTTTCTTGCCGAAACCAGGAGAAATCCCGGATTGGATCGGGCTCAATTGAGCCTGAAACTTAAGCCTAATTAATCCTAAGATCTACCCGCGGGTTAAGGAGAGGAGGAGGACCTTCCTGGCGGCCTGGATGCGAGAGGAGCGGCGGGATGCCATTGACGACGGCGGCGGCGCTCGGCTTCTGCAACTGCACAGTGGAATGGCTCGTCTCCTCCAGGTAAACGCTCTAAAATGATCCCCTCGGCTCCCTGAAGGTGTTTAAATGGCAAATGGGGGAGAGGGGAGGCTGGTTCTTCAATGACCATTAACCCCATTAAAGGTGTGGCTCGAGTTGTGTGGAGGGGGCTGAACCCACCCCTTGGTGGCCGGGAAACGGCTGGAATCAACTCCTCTCTCCTAGAGGAGTTGATTGCAGCCATAATTGGTGGCTGTTAGCCTTCCTTGGCCGGCCTCTCACTTCCCCCTCTTCTTCCTCATTTTCTCTCTCCTCCATTATCATGGAGGGGAGCTCCTTTCTCTTTCCTAGTCACCCCTGGTTGACTAGTCAACCTCACAAGCTAAATGCAGCCCACTTGATTATGATGGTCATGAGAATGGGTTTAGCCTAAGGGAGAAGTGGCTTGGGCTTGGGTTAGCCCTTTTGGGTTAAGTTTGACTTAACCTAAATGAGGGTTGACCTGGTCAATTTGACCATCTGGGTTGACCCCATTGGGTTTTTAGTGGCCCATTGGGCTCCCTTAAGGTCTAGGGTTACTTGAATAGGGTTGGTTGGACATCTTGGGGGTCACATGTCCCTTGGCAAGGACACTTTGACCATTTTAGGGCTAGAGTTGACTTGGGTCAACATGACCAATTGGGTTGACCCCTATGGGTCTTGGGTGACCCATTGGCTTCCCTTAGGGTCTAGGTAGGGTTATGTAGTGTTACCCTGTACTTTGGAGGTCACATACCCTTAGTAAGGGTACTTTGACCAGGTTAGGGCTTGAGTTAACTTGGGTCAACCTGGCCTCTAGGGCTGACCCCAATGTGTCCTTAGTGACCCATTGACCTCACTTTAGGGTTAGGAGGGCATAGGAGGGGTCCTTTAGACTAGGAGTAGGTCAGTTGGCCCTAAGTAGGCTAGTTTGACCCATTTAGGGCTAGGGTTGACCTTGGTCAACTGGGCCTCTTGGGTTGACCCTAATGGGTCCTTTTTTGCTCTAATGGGTCTCCCAAGTATTAGGGGTGTTGTGGTAGGGTCTTGGGGTTAAGGTGTAGCCCATGGTCATCCTAAGCCATTGTTTAGAGTTCTACTATTTGCAGACCATGATGGTCTCCCACCTTTTTGTCCCCTATTTCCCGGCCCATTTCTGGCTTCCTAGGGTTTGTCATGACCTAGTAATGGCTAAAACCATTCTTAGGGGTCTAGTTGGAAATGGGATGTTACAGAAACAACGATCAAGTGCCAAGGGAACTGAAAGCGCGGGATAGATTTCGTTAAAAAACCTAGTAATAAGGTTTTTAGAAGATGAAAAGACGATCTCAGTCCAACGAAAAAGAAAAAAAACTTCGATCAGAGTTTGACGAAATATTTTATTAATAAATGAGTTCGTCGATTACACTCTGAAGAACGAGAATAAATCGTCGATTGCCGTTCGACGAGGTACTCACAGAAACATGGATCGTCGATCTCCGTTCGATGAAATCTGTTTCGCTAAGAAGTGTTTGTCGATCTCCGTTCGACGAACTCTTCAAAAAGAGTTCACAAATCGTCGATCTCCGTTCGACGAAATATGCCAAATCATCGACTATAGAAAAAAAATTAACATGAATCTTCCTCATTTATCATACCTAGATGATTTAAGAAGAACATATGTTTCTTCTCATCTAATGACTTGGTGAAGATGTCTGCTTTTTGTAAATCAGTAGAGATAAAGACAAGATTAATTTTCTTTTTGTCTACATAATCTCTAATGAAATGATGTCTAATTTCTATATGCTTGGTCCTACTATGATGCCCTGTATTTTGTGCAATTGATATTGCACTTGCACTATCACAAAATATAGTTGATTTATTTAAGTTGAAACCATAATCCAGCAATTGATTTTGTATCCACAAAATCTGTGAATAGCAGCTGCCTGCAGCTATATATTCAGCTTCAGTAGTTGATGTGGACACAGAGGTTTGCTTCTTACAAAAGCAGGACACAAGCCTATCACCAAGAAACCGGCAAGTTCCTGATGTGCTTGATGCATGTTAAAACTCCAAAATTATTTGCGGTCACGCGGCGACCCGGCGGTTTTATTTGAGAAAAAGGCGGAAGTGAATTTATTTAGAAAACGGGTCGCGCGTATTTATTTATTTATTTTGGATATAAAAAAGGTTTAGAAATCGAGTTTTAACGAAAGGAGGCAAGTGCACCTATCATGAGTAGTACATGATATTCCGGGTGGAATATCGAGGTCGTATTGTTCTCGGGGCCGGTTCGATTATTTCTACTCTTCCCTGGAGGGGACTATTATTTTAACGATAATTAACTTGTCGGGTTATATTTTATATATAATAAAAAAAGCAGAAAAATGACAAAAAGAAAATGAAAGCATAAAAAGAAAGCAAGAAGGTGGTGCCGATGAAGAGCTTAGCTCGATGGCACCGAAAAAACAAATGAACTAAAATAGACTTTAAATAAAAAGAGCTCCTAAATTTCTAATTAATTAAGGCGGAGACTTGGCCGTGGAGGTTCCACTAAAATGAGCTCACCTATCTCAAGGACTATCGCTCACCTGAACGCTAAGACTATTCGACCGAACGTTAGTCCGACGAAGGATTCCTCTTAACGCCCGCATTACGCTAAGAACCCCGCTATTGGGTGGGGAACCCAATCCGGTAGAGTTGGCGTGCCTCCTCTCTCGAGGGTTAGTGCGGAACTCTCTTTGCCAAGGGGTGATCGGTCCATATGCACGGCCTCTCGGCTAGCTAGCATATGGACTACGGAAATAGGGCCCACACATCGATATGTGGTCCTACGCATCGTTAACCCCGGGCAAACCTTAAGTACTTTTAATTAATTAGAAAAATTAGACCTTTAGTTATTTTAAGCTATTTTATCTGTCCCAATGCTCTTCGATGCCGAGGGCTAAGAACGATTAGCCACTCATCGGAATGGGGACGGCTTGCGAGAAAAGCAAAAAATAAAGCAGTAAAGAAAGCTGAAAATGAAAGCAGTAAATGAAAGCGGTAAATGAAAGCTGAAAATTGCAAGTCCTACCCAAACGAGTAGGACTGAAGAAAGCAGTAAATTGCGAGTCCCGGCGCAAATGCGTGGGCGGGAGAAATGAAAGCAGTAAAACGCACACACGCAAGTCCTACTCAAATGAGTAGGAGAAAATAAATACGGGTCCTACTCAACCGAGTAGGACAAAATAAATGCAACACACGCACACTTTCTCTCGACATAAATGAAAACACACGCACTCTACTGAAATAAAATCCAGCCATTAAACTCAAGTGAGTAGGCGGAAAAAAGGAAAATTACAAACTCACGCACTCTACAGAAAGTAAAATAAGCAGGCGCCATTTAACTCTTAACGAGTAGGCGGAAATAAATGCGCATACATAAAAAATTGCAAAAAACTAAGTTAACGAAAAATTAAAACAACTGCATTTCTACCGCTAGAATGCGGTAGAAATGCATAAAAAGCTGAAATAAAAATTAAACAGGAAGAAAGTTTTTGCAAATAAACGCAAAATGAAAGTGCTCGAAAAATAAAAACGAATACATTTCTACCGCTAAAATGCGGTAGAAATGCGTAAAAAGAGAAAGAAAAAATTAAAAGAACGAAAGTTTAAAATAAAAAACTAAGTGCGCGAAAAATTAAAACGACTAAAATATCATTCCTATAACTCCGTAAAACTGATTAAAAAGTGAAAATAAACTGAAAATAATGAAAAGGTTTTACATCCTAAAAAGAAAAATCTAAGTTAAAAGAAATAAAAATCACCTTGAAATCAATTTTACGGGTTTATAACAATGAGATAGAAAGCTATAAAAACCTAAGTTAACAACACTACGTAAGAAAATGAAAACATAAAAGTAAATAAACTATACTCATACACTCACACACGCCTATAAAGAAGAACAGAAACTAAGTTAAAACAAAAATAAATAAGATTGTATAAGGGAAGAGGTGCATGAATCCATTCCAAAGCCATAAGAAGAGAAAAAGAAATATTTTTTATTAAGTAAAAACACCGGTTACAAAGGAACGAAAATAAAACTAAGTAGAGGGGGAGAAATATCCCTTACATAGACCTTGGAAGCAATCCAGCAGCACAACACCTTATACAAAATGGTCCAAAAGGAGAACAGAAATCCAGAGCAGAACCTCTGAATTTATAGAAAAAATTTTCATGAGTCACGCCCTTGGTCACGGGCGTGACAGGGGGCGTGACAGTACTATTTGAGAAGGCGGCCGGCGATTTGACGGAAAAGTTGACTTTGGCTGGACACGTGTCAGTCTCGCAGTGGTCACGCCCTTGGTCACGGGCGTGACCGGGGGCGTGACAGTACGGTGGATCTGGGCGCGGTGCGCGCCGAAAGTCTTCGGGCAGGTCTTGTCGGGCTAGCTGGAAAGGTCACGCCCCAGGTCACGGGCGTGACTCTGGGCGTGACAGGCGGGTGTCGACACTCGACGATCGTCGAGCTGAAAGTGTCGAGTTGAGTGAACACGGGCTTGGGTCACGCCCCGTGTCGGGTGACACGGGCGTGACCCCGAGCGTGTAAGGCTTTGGTCTTCAAAAATTACTGATTCACGGGATTTTGACGTGTCACGCCCTGGTCACGGGCGTGACCAACATGTCACGGGCGTGACATGTCAATTTTTTGGCAGATTTTCATTTTTTCCTGAAAAATAAAATAAACTAAGTTAGTATAATATTTACAAAAATAGGAGCATTTTATTGAATAAAAATAAGTAAAAATGACAAAAATAAATGAAAATAACTAAATTAATGTACACAAAAATAGGTATATTTACAATTCATCAAATACCCTCATACTTAAGCTTTTGCTATTCCAGAGCAAAAGTTGGAGATGAACTTATAAGGAATAAAAGAAATCCTAAGTTTAGCTACCGCTTGACTTAATTAAAAAGAAAGATCAAAATAAACATCCGGGGTTAAAGAATTAAATCCTAATTTATGAAATGTTATGAATAGAGGAAGAGTTTCAAAACGACTTCTAGATAAAATAAAATAGAAAGCAAAAATTTATTTTTGTTAGTTTAACAAAGATGGATTGGATTTATATAAAAAACTTTAGCTTAAAAGAAGTTAAAGGAAATAATGCAATTTAAAAATTATGCTCTCAAAAAAATTTTAAATTAAGCCTAAAATCATTGAAATAGGCTAAGTGGTTTGGTGGATTATGAAGAAGGCTTGAATATTGAGGTGAGGTAATTTTTTCTCGAACCTCCAATTTTTTTTTGGATAGTTAGGAAAACGAAATCTTATTTTCCTAACACATAATAAATTTTTTTTTCTTTCTTCATAATAAAATTAACCCAATGTATATTTGTAGGAGTAATGAATTTTATCCTCTTACTCCATATATAATCTTTTTAAATTATTGGGTGCCTATGTTTACGGAACGAAATCTTATTCCCATTGACATAGGATCTTTTAAGGGATAAAATAGGGGAAAACATGTCAATTAAGACACGAAAAAAAATGGAAGTGAGTTTAGTTTTTCAAAAATAAAACTAGCTTTTAATCAAAAAGTTTTGAGAGCAACCTTTTTAAAATGAACGTTCCAATGTTTCTAAAAGCATGAAGTTGAAATAATTGAAATCCATGGATGTTATTTTCTAACATAAAAAACGAGCTTCTATTTATAAAATTAGAAGTGGTGGTGAAAAACAAGTTCCCTATTATAAGGAAAAGACATAAAAAATTCTTTAAGACTTAACCCCAGACACTTAAATCTATCGAACCTTAATTAATAAACGAATAGTAAGCAAAGAATAACTAAAATTCGCATATAAATTAACTCGAAACTAGATTTGTGGAAAGCAAAAAGAGTTAAGATATGATATATTCGAATTATTTTGTTACATAATTTATCAAAACATTTTTTTTTTTTGAATTTTTAGAGTTTTTATCATTTTTTTTTGTGTTTTAATTATTATCTTTTTAGGATTTTTAGATTTTTTATTTTTTTGGGGTTTTTGGGTTTTTCTAATTTTTTTATTTTTAGTTTTTGAGGATAAGCTATTTACAAGAAAGAGGAGAGAAAGAAAAGTTATTTACAAAGAAGATAGGGGGGAAAGAGAGATTTTTACAAAAAAGCAAAGTAAAAACTCGATTGCGGCCCCGCGAACAGACTCTTATTTGAATGGTTGGTTCGATGAGTCGACCGTCGCGGGCAGGCAAGACGCAAGTTTTTACAAAAAAGAAGAAGAGGGGGGAAGAGAGAGATTTGAAAAATATTTACAAAGTAAAAAAAAATTTTTTTTTGATGTTTTATAAGTTTTTTTTTTTTGAGATTTTTGTTTGTGGTTTATGATTTTTTTTTTTGAGTTTTTTTTTTTTTTTTATTATATAAAACAAGGAAAAAATTTTTTTTATGTTTTAAGTTTTGCAATTTTTTTGTATTTTTGATGAGTACAGAATATAAAAAGTGCAGAATAGGAAAACACCCCCATACTTAATCCCAACATTGTCCCCAATGTTGCAGTCTAAGTATGCGGAACAGATAATATACAAAATATAATAAGTACAAAAAGAAAAAGAGAAGGGAAGGAGCTTCCCTTAGACGAGCGCGGGAGGGCGCAGGTTGAAACCCTGCATTATTTAGAAGGAAAAGCAAAAAGATAACAGAAAAAATAAAAAAAGATAAACTCGGCCTAAAGATCGCGGGCGGTAGGGGGGCGATGTGCGTGGGGGAGTCGGAGGTAGCTAAGGCCTTAGCGACCACTACGTGATAAAAATGTGATCCCTAGCGCGCATAAGAGTGAGGACCGCGCCGAATCAAAATAAAATAAAATAAAATAAGTTAAATTAAAGTAAAATATATATATATTTTTTAAGTTTGTCATTTTTTAGTTTTTTTTGTTGTATTTTAATTTATTTTTTTGTTTTTTTTTTTTTTGTTTTTTTTTTTCAAAAACAAGAATGAAAATAAAAATATTTTTTTGTTAAGTTTTTTTTTTTTTTTCATTTTTTTTGGATATTTAGTTTTTTTTTTTTTTTTGTTTTTTTGTTTTTTTTTGTTTTATAAGTTTTTCAAATTTTTTTGTTTTAGAAATTTGTAAATATATATATTTTTTTAGTATTTATTATTATTATTATTATTATATTTTTTTTGGCAATTTTTAATTTTTGTTATAAATAGATATAGGTAAAATTAATAAATTTCCAGGGTTTAAAATAACGAACCTAAAATTCCCCGGCAACGGTGCCAAAAACTTGATGCATGTTAAAACTCCAAAATTATTTGCGGTCACGCGGCGACCCGGCGGTTTTATTTGAGAAAAAGGCGGAAGTGAATTTATTTAGAAAACGGGTCGCGCGTATTTATTTATTTATTTTGGATATAAAAAAGGTTTAGAAATCGAGTTTTAACGAAAGGAGGCAAGTGCACCTATCGTGAGTAGTACAGGATATTCCGGGTGGAATATCGAGGTCGTATTGTTCTCGGGGCCGGTTCGATTATTTCTACTCTTCCGTGGAGGGGACTATTATTTTAACGATAATTAACTTGTCGGGTTATATTTTATATATAATAAAAAAAAGCAGAAAAATGACAGAAAGAAAATGAAAGCATAAAAAGAAAGCAAGAAGGTGGTGCCGATGAAGAGCTTAGCTCGATGGCACCGAAAAAACAATTGAACTAAAATAGACTTTAAATAAAAAGAGCTCCTAAATTTCTAATTAATTAAGGCGGAGACTTGGCCGTGGAGGTTCCACTAAAATGAGCTCACCTATCTCTAGGACTATCGCTCACCTGAACGCTAAGACTATTCGACCGAACGTTAGTCCGACGAAGTATTCCTCTTAACGCCCGCATTACGCTAAGAACCCCGCTATTGGGTGGGGAACCCAATCCGGTAGAGTTGGCGTGCCTCCTCTCTCGAGGGTTAGTGCGGAACTCTCTTTGCCAAGGGGTGATCGGTCCATATGCACGGCCTCTCGGCTAGCTAGCATATGGACTACGGAAATAGGGCCCACACATCGATATGTGGTCCTACGCATCGTTAACCCCGGGCAAACCTTAAGTACTTTTAATTAATTAGAAAAATTAGACCTTTAGTTATTTTAAGCTATTTTATCTGTCCCAATGCTCTTCGATGCCGAGGGCTAAGAACGATTAGCCACTCATCGGAATGGGGACGGCTTGCGAGAAAAGCAAAAAATAAAGCAGTAAAGAAAGCTGAAAATGAAAGCAGTAAATGAAAGCGGTAAATGAAAGCTGAAAATTGCAAGTCCTACCCAAACGAGTAGGACTGAAGAAAGCAGTAAATTGCGAGTCCCGGCGCAAATGCGTGGGCGGGAGAAATGAATGCAGTAAAACGCACACACGCAAGTCCTACTCAAATGAGTAGGAGAAAATAAATGCGGGTCCTACTCAACCGAGTAGGACAAAATAAATGCAACACACGCACACTCTCTCTCGACATAAATGAAAACACACGCACTCTACTGAAATAAAATCCAGCCATTAAACTCAAGTGAGTAGGCGGAAAAAAGGAAAATTACAAACTCACGCACTCTACAGAAAGTAAAATAAGCAGGCGTCATTTAACTCTTAACGAGTAGGCGGAAATAAATGCGCATACATAAAAAATTGCAAAAAACTAAGTTAATGAAAAATTAAAACAACTGCATTTCTACCGCTAGAATGCGGTAGAAATGCATAAAAAGCTGAAATAAAAATTAAACAGGAAGAAAGTTTTTGCAAATAAACGCAAAATGAAAGTGCTCGAAAAATAAAAACGAATACATTTCTACCGCTAAAATGCGGTAGAAATGCGTAAAAAGAGAACGAAAAAATTAAAAGAACGAAAGTTTAAAACGAAAAATCGAAGTGCACGAAAAATTAAAACGACTATATTATCATTCCTATAACTCCGTAAAACTGATTAAAAAGTGAAAATAAACTGAAAATAATGAAAAGGTTTTACATCCTAAAAAGAAAAATCTAAGTTAAAAGAAATAAAAATCACCTTGAAATCAATTTTACGGGTTTATAACAATGAGATAGAAAGCTATAAAACCTAAGTTAACAACACTACGTAAGAAAATGAAAACATAAAAGTAAATAAACTATACTCATACACTCACACACGCCTATAAAGAAGAACATAAACTAAGTTAAAACAAAAATAAATAAGATTGTATAAGGGAAGAGGTGCATGAATCCATTCCAAAGCCATAAGAAGAGAAAAAGAAATATTTTTTATTAAGTAAAAACACCGGTTACAAAGGAACGAAAATAAAACTAAGTAGAGGGGGAGAAATATCCCTTACATAGACCTTGGAAGCAATCCAGCAGCACAACACCTTATACAAAATGGTCCAAAAGGAGAACAGAAATCCAGAGCAGAACCTCTGAATTTATAGAAAAAATTTTCATGAGTCACGCCCTTGGTCACGGGCGTGACAGGGGCGTGACAGTACTATTTGAGAAGGCGGTCGGCGATTTGACGGAAAAGTTGACTTTGGCTGGACACGTGTCGGTCTCGCATTGGTCACGCCCTTGGTCACAGGCGTGACCGGGGGCGTGACAGTACGGTGGATCTGGGCGCGGTGCGCGCCGAAAGTCTTCGGGCAGGTCTTGTCGGGCTAGCTGGAAAGGTCACGCCCCAGGTCACGGGCGTGACTCTGGGCGTGACAGGCGGGTGTCGACACTCGACGATCGTCGAGCTGAAAGTGTCGAGTTGAGTGAACACGGGCTTGGGTCACGCCCCGTGTCGGGTGACACGGGCGTGACCCCGGGCGTGTCAGGCTTTGGTCTTCAAAAATTGCTGATTCACTGGATTTTGACGTGTCACGCCCTGGTCACGGGCGTGACCAACATGTCACGGGCGTGACATGTCAATTTTTTGGCAGATTTTCATTTTTTCCTGAAAAATAAAATAAACTAAGTTAGTATAATATTTACAAAAATAGGAGCATTTTATTGAATAAAAATAAGTAAAAATGACAAAAATAAATGAAAATAACTAAATTAATGTACACAAAAATAGGTATATTTACAATTCATCAGTGCTCTTCCGGTCCACCCTACATCCAGCATAGTCAGAAACAAAAAATCCAGTTAAATCAAATTCTGACTCTGATGGATATAAGAGTCCTAGATTTGGACAACCCTTTATATATCTCAAAATCCTTTTTATTAAATTATAGTGAGATTCTTTATGGTTCACTTGAAACCTAGCACAAATACATTTGACAAACATTATATCAGGCCTACTTGCTGTGAGGTATAATAGAGACCCAACAACAGCCCTATAAGATTTCTGATCAACAGGTTTGCCATGTTCATCAAAATCAATCACATCATTATCATCCATAGGTGTTTTCATTGCTGAGGGATCACACATGCCAAACCTTTTAATAAGCTCCTTAGCATACTTGGATTGGGAGATGAAGATACCATCAGGTGATTGCTTCACTTGGAGACCAAAGAAGTATGAAAGTTCACCCGTGCTACTCATCTCGAACTTTTAATGCATTAGATCAGAAAATCTTTTGCATAGTTTGGGATCAGTAGAACCAAAAATAATGTCATCTACATATATTTGAGCTAACAAAATTTTATTTTTATGAAGCCTAATAAAAAGAGTCCTATCTACTATGCCCCTAGAAACCTTATGTTCTAAAAAAAGCTAGCTAATGTCTCATACCAAGCTTTTGGAGCTTGCTTTAAACCATAGAGAGCTTTATGCAATTTAAATACGTAAGAAGGATGAGTTGGAGAGATAAAACTTGGTGGTTGCTCCACATACACTTCCTCTATTAATTATCCATTTAGGAAAGCACTCTTTACATCCATCTGGTAGAATTTGAATCTTTTATAGGCTACAAGGGCTAAGAAAATCCTTATAGCCTCAAGCCTTACCACTGGAGCAAAGGTCTGATCATAGTCTATTCCTTCCTCCTATGAATAGTCTTGAGCTAATAGCCTTACTTTATTCCTTATAATATTTCTTTCAGCATCCAGTTTGTTTCTGAAGACCGATTTGGTTCCAATCACTGGATAGTCATTGGGTTTAGAAACCAAATCCCAAACTCTGCACCTCTCAAACTGATTGAGCTCCTCTTATATTGTAATGATCCAGTGAGGATCTTGCTCTGCATCTTTGATGGAGTGGGGTTTAAGTTGAAAAATGAAACAAGCATGCATCATATAATTGTTGAGTTGATGCCTTGTTTGCACACCAACTGTGTAACACCCCCATCCGTCGCATGGAATATAACAGAAGGTCCAGCTGGAAACCGACGACATATACCACAGACAGTCGGAAGGGTTACATAAGAATATCAAAACATTCCCATTTAAGACTACTCATCCTACACAGAGCATTCTAGCGGAAGATTTTAAATAGTTGAAAGAACCCAAATCTTAAATCCATAATCTTTAATGTCCACATCCACACAACAGGAATGAAACCAAAATACACTGAAAAGGTACATGGCCTTATGGCCTTACAATAGTTCACTTAATAAATATTGTTTTCCATACGTCGGCTCGCAGGCCGGCCACACATGACAAAAGTAAAGTACAACTATTCACTTTGGCCTTCTAGGGCCAGCACATCAACATGGGCTCCAGCCCGCTATTTGGTACTCGGCTCCGCAGCACCTGCAAGCACATTCCACCGCACGGTGGAAAACAAAGCAACGGTCAGCCAAAAGCCGACCAAATTATAACGACCCCGCCCCTAAGTCAGGACGGCGGTGCTCCTTCCCTTCATTTCATTTGCCCAGCTAAACAATAAAGTGCAATTATATATTTCGCCACAGGTGTAGGCGCGCATGACTAAACACCCCAGGCACTCATGGCACATTAACGGTGAATCCGGTCAATTTCGAGGCTTCACCACCATCCCCGCGATGGCAACAACATGAGCATTCAGCCTTTCTGACCACTGTCTAAGGCTCCTGACTATGCCAACGGCCTGTCCCCATCTATGGGTCTCTCTCACCGAACCACATAGCCCAAGTCCGATTCCACTTTCTCGTTGCTCATACCGCCTAGTCAGTTTAAGTCCTATGTGCCGGCCAAGATTCTCTCGGATCCTAACATTTCCAAACATCACATAACCCAATTATGTTCAAGGCTAGTTCCCAGACCGCCAAGTTAGCAGAATGATGATTCTGCCCAATTTTAGGGTGCGCCTTGAAGCTAACCTCCAAGGATCCCTACTGCAATCTATCGCATAGAAACCCGAAAACCCAAAGCACGGAGTCTTCTCTAGCAAAACATATCAAATGCAACATCACCGATCCAGACCAACATGTCTAGGTAGGCTTCACACACAATACCTATGTCTGTACTTCGATTCCGGACTCTATATGCAACATAAGGGGGACTATTCACATCAACCCCAAGGAACACCACGGACTCACCGCACACTCGTGGGAGCGATATTCCCTATACAGAAAGGAAGAGCTTCACATGCTCAAGTAGAGAATCGTTACCCTTGTAGTCCGCTTTGGCGCCATGGAAAAACTACACGGACAGAACTCTTCGTAACGAACTTTCCTCCATAGATCCGCTCTCAGATCTCAAAACGGTGCTCCGATGCTCCGCTAGCGGCCGAAATCCTCCTTCTTCTTCCTCCTCTCTCTAACACCTTGGAAAGAGAGCCTTGGAGAGAAATGAAGGATTAACTCCCCTATTCCTGGCCTTAACAGAGCAGGAAACCAACTGGGCCATTGGATCTCAATTAAAGAAAATGAACGGCTCAGATCTGCACAAAATTCCCCAGACCTGGTCCGAACACGGCCTCGCACACGGCTGTGTTCTAGGCCGTGTGCCTTGATCAAGGAACGATCTTCGAACGAAGAAAAGACACACGGGCAAAGACACGCCCGTGTCTCACCTGACACGCCCGTGTTGGCTCCTCGACACGCCCGTGACCAGGCGGTGTGTCACATATAACTGCCACGACAACGGACACGACCCAACTGAACACGGGTAGGGACACGGTTAGGCACACGCCCGTGTCATTTTGTCGTGTTACTAGTCGTGTCCTTCTCGGGATGAAAATGGCTAAAACACCAGCCAGACACGGCCTTGGACATGCCCGTGTCCTAGGCCGTGTACCCCTAAACCGGCACCCAAAAATCCCTTTTTACGCGACCAACTCAAATATAATTTTTGGGGCGTTACAAATCTCCCCCACTTAAGGAATTTCGTCCCGAAATTAAGTAAAGGTACACAACTAAAATTTACCTGGGCGGAATAACTCGGGATATTCCTCCAACATAGCTTGCTCTCGCTCCCATGAAAGCTCCTCACGTCCGCAATTATCCCAACGGACTTTAACCATTCAGACTTCCTTGTTGCGGAGTCGCTTGACTGCAACATCTTCAATACATACTGACTTGACCCTTGTTGTCAACTCATAATCAACCGGTACTTGTTTGTCCGCAATGATCTGCGAATGCTCTTGCACTGCCTTACGCAACACCGACATGTGGAACACGTCATGTAGCCCACTCAATTCCGCCGACAGCTTCAATCTATACGCCGCCTCGCCAACACGCTCCATGATTTCAAATGGTCCAAGGTATCTCGGACTCAACTTCTTCAAGCATCGAACCCGCGAGACACCCTTGAACGGCTTAATTTTTAAGTACACCCAGTCGCCAACATTGAACTCTACATTCCTATGGTTGGCGTTATGGTACTTTGAATGTCTGTCCTGAGCAATCTTCAAACGTTCTTGAATTATCCGTATCACTGAGGTGGCATCTTCCACTGCTTGATGTTTATAAAGCTTCGACTCGCCCGTCTCCAACCAAGACAACGGCGTGCGACACTTTCTCCCGTACAAGGCCTCGAAAGGCACCATTCCAATAATTGTCTGAAAGCTGTTGTTGTACCCATACTCCACCATGTACAGGTGATCTTCCCACTGCTTTCCAAAATCTAGGACGCACATGCGAATCATGTCCTCCATAGTCATGTTGACCCTCTCGGTCTGACCATCCGTCTGTGGATGAAAGGCTGTGCTGAAACTCAGCTTAGTTCCCAACATACTATGCACCAACCTCCAATCCTTCGACGTAAAGCATCCATCTCGGTCACTAACAAAACTGCGGGCTACACCATGGAATCGTACAATATTCTCCACATAGAGTTTGGCTAACGTTTCCACCGGATCTTCCTTCCTGACCGGGATAAAGTGCGACACCTTTGTCAACTTATCTACGACCACCCAAATGGGGTCGTTTCCCTTCTGTGACTTCGGCAAACCATGCACAAAATCTATAGATATGTCATCGAATTTCCATTCTGGGATAGGTAGGGATTTCAAGAAACCTCCGGGCTTCTGGCATTCCGCCTTCACCAATGCACAAGTATGACACTTGGCCACATAAAGTGCTACATCCTTCTTCAATCCTGGCCACCAGAATAATTTCTTCATGTCTCTATACATCTTTGTGCTTCCCAGGTGGATTGAGTACTTGGTATGATGAGCCTCATACATCAACTCCTCCCGAAGATTATCCGCACTAGGAACGCATAGGCGACTGTCCTTCCTTAGCAACCCATCCTCAACAGCAAACTGGGAATTTGACCCATCCAATGATTCATCCAAGATCTGCTTCATGCTGTTATCCTGAACCAAAGCCCACCGAACTCTATCAGCTAGGTCACACAACACCTCTGTCCAAAATAGTTTCGCCTCAGCACTCGACTGCCTGTCGACACAAGATATCTCCAAAGCCTCTAACTCATGGACCAATCTCTCATCATGTACTGATAACCAGTTGGCTTGCGCCGGAGTCCTGCGACTAAACGCATCCGCCACTGTATTTCCCTTCCCAGGCACATAATGAATCTTGAAAGTGTAGTCCCCTAAGAACTCCATCCACCTATGCTGCCTCATGTTCAGATCCTTCTGATCCAACAGGTACTTCAAGCTCTTATGATCGGTGTAAATATCGACCTTCAAACCATACAGGTAATGCCTCCAAAGCTTTAGAGCAAATATCACGGCCGCTAACTCTAAGTCGTAGACCGGTTAATTTCTCTCGTGAGCCTTCAGTTGTCGTGAACCATAGCCTATCACTCTCCCATGCTATAGCAGAACACAGCCCAAACCACTACCCAAAGCATCACTATAGATCTCAAACCCTTCGGTTCCAACTGGCGAACATAAAATAGGCGCCGTGGTCAACCTCCTCTTTAACTCTTCAAAAGCTTGTTCGCTCTCCGGAGACCACACAAACTTCTGATCCTTCCTTGTCAACATCGTGAGTTGAAGTGCTATCCATGAAAAGTTCTCTACAAAGCGCCTGAAGTAGCCAGCAAGCCCCAGAAAACTCCGGACCTCTGCCACTGTATTCAAAGCAGGCCACTCTCGTATCGCCACTATCTTCGCCGGATCCACGGCTATCCCTTCTCCACTGACAACATAACCAAGGAACGCTATCGAGGATAACCAGAATTCACACTTGGAGAACTTAGCATACAACTGATTCCTCCTCAACGTCTCCAACACCATGTGTATATGATTGTAGTGATCCTCCTCGCACTGCGAGTACACCAGGATATCATCGATAAATACTATCATGAAACGATCTAGGTACTCTCTGAACATCCTGTTCATCAGATCCATAAACACGGATGGCGCATTGGTCAAACCAAACGGCATGACCGTGAACTCGTAAAGCCCAAACCGCGTACTGAATGCTATCTTTGGGATGTCGCTCTCCCTTATCCTCAACTGGTAGTAACCGGACTTCAGATCTAACTTCGAATATACCGTTGACCCACCAACTGATCAAATAGATCGTCAATCCTCGGAATCGGATACTTATTCTTTTCCGTAAGCTTGTTCAATTCCCAGTAGTCGATACAAAGCCGCAAGCTCACATCTTTATTCTTAACAAAGAGAACTGGTGCGCTCCAAGGCGACGAACTTGGATGCACATAACTTTGCTCCAACAACTCCTACAGTTGCACTTTCAATTCTGCCATCTCTCTTGGCGCTATCCGATACGGAGAGCATGACACCGGTTTGGCACCCGGTACCAGCTCAATGGTAAAATCAATCTCCCGCTGAGGAGGGGCTCCTGGGAGATCATCTGGGAACACATCAAGATACTCGGACACAAGTGGGATACTGCCAAGACCTGGCTTAGACGTCGAAGTCTGCACTAATGTGACAAACAGCTCTGCCCCAGACCGAACTGCCTTAATCACCTGAAGGGCTGACATCAAAATATTACCCGACCCCTTCATGCCCGCAAAAGTAGTCTCCCGATCAGTGTTCAGACCCAACTTAACTTACCTTACGGTTGCAATCAATGAATGCACCCTGCTCCGAGAGCCAATCCATACCGAAGATTACATCGTACTCCGCTAACGGCAAAAGCGACGCTCGCAAGTCAAACTCCTGGTCTCCAATCCAAATATTCACTACGCAGACCCTATCCGCGCGCTTTGAGCACTCATTGAGCAACAACACATCCAATTTGTCTTTTGACATCGAGGACGGAACCCCGATGCGCGATATGAATTTTTCGGACAAGAAGGAATGCGATGCTCCCGTATCAAACAGGGTTCTTGCCGGAAACTCAAAGATCAACACAAATCCTAGCACCAACAAAAGTAAGCTAACAAATACGAAGGTAACAACTATAAAAGTTAAACCACTGTAATTTAGCTCATACCAGTCACCACGTCCGCCTACTTTATGGCCTCTTGCAGACCAAGGTTATAGACTCTAGGCTGGGCTGGAGCATGATGGGACGCAGTTGACTCCACCACCTTCCCTTTCTCTTCATAAGTCGCTCCAGACTTCGTCTCGGACTTTGAACTTCCGCACTCACGAGCAAAATTCCCCATCTTCCCACAGTTGTAGCAAGCTCCTGGGACTCGACTTATGGTTGCCCCCGACACACCAGTCGAAGGGGCTGAGTTCGAAGTCCTCTGTTTCTTATTCCACCTGCGGAAACTTGACTTGGTATTTGACACCTTGAACTCAGACTTCTTTTCTCCTGGGTCCTTCTTCTCTTGAACTTTCTTAACGACCTTCTCCAATGATCGGGCCGAATTGACCTAGGCTAGGAAGCCTTGTGCCTTCGGCCCAGTAAGAAGTAGCTGTAGATTGCCGCGTAGACCCTCATAAAATCGGTTGGTCTTCCGTTCTTCTTCCATAAACGTAGCACCAGCATAACGACGCAACCATGTGAACTCATATAGATACTCGTCCACGCTTCTGGATCCCTGAGTCAACCCAAGAAATTGGTTCTCCATCTCAAGTTTCTGAGCGGAGGGTGCAAATCTAGCTAGGAATAATCTTGAAAATTCCTCCATAGGCACATCAGCAAGCTGCCTACCCACTATGAGATGAAACTCCAACTCATCCCACCACAGCCTCACTTCACCCACCAAAAGAAAAGTCGCTATGGTGGTCTTCTGCCACTCCTCAGTTAATGTGGCTATCAAAAACCTCTTTATCGAAGAGAGCCAGTCCTTTGCTTGAGCTGGCGTTCTAGTCCCGTCAAACACTGGGGGATGAAAGCCCATTACATACTTGAGCTACTTCTCCGTAGCTCTCCTCGGCTCTACCAGATCAACTGCTGCACGCTCGACCACTCTCAGCTCTGCTGCCCTAAACTGGTTCTTGCTCATTCGCAGGAGGTGCGCGATGCATTTGCACTACAGGTTGGGAATTTATCATTACAAATACGGCTTCAGCCACCATCCTGATGGTTTCCGCTGAAGGAGGTGTTGTAGGCATGTCTCTCGGTGCACTACTTTCCGCCGATTGCGGATGCTCTGACTGACCAGCACCGCTCCTAGCTGCCTATAGTAGCAAAGACACACGATTAGACGACAAACAAATTGCTAAAAGCAATCATTGGAACACTCAGATTCCACTAAACAAGTGTATTTTTCATTCCTAAGTGGACATTCATGGGTTATTTTTGATGTTATAACGATGACGCACACAGGTGATCACCACCACTTAAAAGAATTCTCCCATGAATTCATTTAAGCCTGACCGTAACCAGAAGTCTGATACCAAATTGTAACACCCCCATCCGTCGCATGACATATAACAGAAGGTCCAGCTGGAACCCGATGCCATATACCACAGACAGTTGGAAGCGTTACATAAGAATATCCAAACATTCCCATTTAAGACTACTCGTCCTACACAGAGCATTCTAGAGGAAGCTTTTAAATAGTTGAAAGAACCCAAATCTTAAATCCATAATCATGAATGTCCACATCCACACAACAGGAATGAAACCCAAATACACTGAAAAGGTACATGGCCTTATGGCCTTACAATAGTTAGCTTAATAAATAGTGTTTTCCACACATCGGCTCACAGGCCGGCCACACATGACAAAAGTAAAGTACAACTATTCGCTTTGGCCTTCTAGGGCCAGCACAATAACATGGGCTCCAACCCACTATTTGGTTCTCGGCTCCGCAGCACCTGCAAGTACATTCCAACGCATGGTGACAAACAAAGCAACGGTCAGCCAAAAGCCGACCAAATTATAACGACCCCGCCCCTAAGTCGCGATGGTGGTGCTCCATCCCTGCATTTCATTAGCCCAACTAAATAATAAAGTGCAATTATATATTTCGCCACAGGTGTAAGCTCGCACAGCCAAACACCCCATGCACTCAGTGCACATTAACGGTGAATCCAATCAATTCCGTGGCTTCACCACCATCCCCGCGATGGCAACAACATGAGCATTCAGCCTTTCTGATCACTGTCTAAGGCTTCTGACTATGCCAACGGCCAGTCCCCATCTGTTGGGTATTGTATCCACAATGTACCTGATTTGAAGAAGCCCCTGGACAAGCTAAGGTCAATAGACAATGTATTTGATAAAATCTTTCAAGTTGTGCTTGCAGTTATTCCACGCTAAGTGCACACCAATGTCAGGGTGCAGTAGGTCAATATACATGGGTCTGCACGACGTAATCCCTCGTTGAGCAGATCAGTGTGTTGGCCTACATGTACTCTCTCTATTGGAGTGCACTTACTTTCAAGTACAGGACCGTGTTTATACAAGAGCAGACAAGGAGCAAGGATGGGTCAAGGAGCAGCTCTTGGGTGGAAAGACAAAAATTCATCTAAGTACAATTCGACGAGAATCACCAAGTGATTCTCGCCGATTCGGCGAGAATCACTAGTGATTCTCGCCGAATCATCGAGAATCATTAGTGATTCTCGCTGATTCTTTCCGGCTACCTCAAAACGGTGCCAAGTAAGATTCGGCGAGAATCACTAGTGATTCTCGCCGAACCCATCGCTGAGCAGATCATGAATACCAAGTAATATTCGTTGAGAATCAACAAGTGATTCGGCGAGAATCACTAGTGATTCTCGACGAATCGTCGAGAATCACTAACTGATTCTCGCCGATTCGTCGAGAATCACCTGCGATTCTCGCCGATTCTTACTTAGCGATTTCTCTGGAAGCTGCTGGAACGGATTCTGCCGCTGAACTATTTTGAACCGGATTTCAGGATTCTTCTTGTGGGTCCCACAACGGTCAAATTGAAAGTATCTACAGTATATATATACAGGTATTTTGAACAGTATATACACGAAGAAAAGAAGTCGAGCACGATCTAACCCTAAAATCGCGAAACTGCTCCGCCGCCTCCATCGCCGCTCGCGTTAGTTGGTCACCGCTGTTGATCACATTTCTTCCCGATCTACGGCGACAGAAGCTTAGCCAAGCTTAGTGTCTCACGCGTCTATCCAGAGATCCCTTGTCTCTCGATTTGTTGATCGGGAAAAACTTCCCCGTCCGAATCGATCGAGACGACCGATCCTCGTGTGACCGTTGGTAGACCTAGCTAGCTTCGCTACGAAGTTTGGATCTCTAAAGAACAGCAGTCGCACATCGTCGTCGCCGCCGATCCCGTGAACCTAGCCGCCGCCATTCTTGCCGCCACCGGTTCTGGGGAGATCCTCTCCAAGAGAGACCAAGGTCGTGGACTCTTTGTAGACTTCAAGATCACGTCGTCAACGAAGAGGGACACCGTAGTCTCCTCACGTAGTTTGTATTTCTTGTACATTCTATTTTACTTTTGTTGTAAAGGTACGTTGGTTCCGTGTTGTAAGGGTTGGGTGCAACCCGATTTGTGGGAGTGTTGACTCCCACGTGTGGAAGGGTTCCTTCCGATAGTGCAGGGATTAGATTTCAATCCTGTTGGAGAAGTGACCGAGTCGTCCCTTGGTGGGAGATAGGTCGAAGGGGGAAAGTGGATGTACCCAAGTCGGGGAACCACTATAAATTGCCTGTGTATTCTGTGTGCTGCGCTGTTTATTTTTATTGTGCAGGTACAATCTTAAATTCCGCAAAAACGCTGCACGTCACCTATTCCCCCCCATAGGTGAAGATAGTTGACACTAGGTGGACTTTCAAGTGGTATCAAAGCGAGGTTACTCATCAAAAAGGTTAACACCTTGAGTTGAATCCTGCCACTAGTGTCAAGAAGGAGGCAAACATCTACTATGGACGGGCTCAAGTTCTCCGGCAAGATCCCAGTGTGCACCAGGCTCAACTTTCCTATCTGGAAGGAAAGGACCAGGTTCTACATGGAAGCAGTTGATCCTCGACTCTTCATGATCGTGGAAGAGGGACCTTATGTCCCCACTAAGGCCTCCACCATTGATCCCACCAAGAAAGTGCCGAAGACACTTTCTGAGATGGACAAGGACGAGATGGTGCTAGTGGGACTTGACAAGAAGGCACGGAACATTCTGGTCAGCGCAGTTGATGACTCAATGATGCAAAACTTCACCAACTGCAGGACAGCACAGGAGATCTGGTAGTGCCTGATCATCCTAATGGAGGGCACGAATGAAGTGAGGGATGATCGGAGATCCCTCCTGAACCAGAAATATGAGGCCTTCAGACAAGGGCCTAAGGAAGAGATCGGAGTCACCTACGAAAACATCCTCAAGATTGTCAACGCCCTCAAAGACTACGGAAGAGTGTTCACTAATGGTGAACTCAATGATAAATTCCTTAGGTCCCTTACTAAGGAATGGGACACAAAGATCTGCGCCATCAGAGAGTTTGGCAGACTAGCTGAAACTGATCCACAAATTCTATTTGGGAAGCTGATGTCCTATGAGCTTCAGCTAAACACCAGAAAAGCAGAAGAAGAAGCAGAGAAGGCGGCAGCCAAAGAAAAGACTGTGGCTCTAAAAGCCAGTCACTCCAGAAAAGGCAAGGGTGCGGTTTCATACCGTGCCAGGAAAAAGGATGAGGAGGAGGACTCCGAGCCATGCTCCTCCAGCTCAGAGCTGTCGGAGGAGGATTTCTCCCTCATCACTCGAGAGTTCAAGAAGTTCCTCAAGATGAGGAATCAAAGAAAGAGAGACGACTCCTCCTCCAGGAATCAGAAGAAAAATTATTCTTCTGACAGGTATGCATCTAGACCGAATAAACATCGCTCCTCTGACATTATTTGCTTTGGATGCAATAAGCCAGGACACGTCGTGGCCGACTGCTATCAAGGCAAGAGAGAAAAAGGGAAAGAAGAGGAGCACAAATCCTCTAGAGATAAGAAGAAGGAGCGGAGCTACATCGCCAAAAGGCCAAAGACACTGAGTGAGTCTGATTCCTCAGACTCCAGTGATGATGAGGAAGCCTACTTCGGGCTGGTGGGTCGCTCTGACTCAGAAGGAGAATGCCCCCCATTTACTGGGAAGGTAAAAGCTCACACCCCTCTCTCCGACTCTGACTCTGATCCTGAGTCTCAGGATGATGAACCTGAGGATAGCCTTTTAGCCCGTAAAGCTGAGCTCCTCGAGAAGTCTGAGCTTCTGCTCAACACTTTCGAGGAGTGCCGAAAGAGATTGAAGGCTGAGAAAAAGGAAGTAAAATTCCTTAAGGGTGAGTGTGTTTCCCTAAGGGAAGAGGTCACCAGTTTGATCTCTCTCCGACAGGAGCACCTTGACCTGACCTCAAAGCATTCAGAGTCTCTGAAGCTCCTTGATCTGAAGCAGGAGGAAGTCGACAAGTTGGAAGAACAACTTGCGGCAGAAAGGAAGATCGTCAAGAGTTTCTCTATGCCAAAAACTGTTCTTCCAGTAGTTGATACCTTCTCTGCTCAGGTCAAAGGAGCTGGCTTGGGGCATGTAGGGGTATCTGGTTCCTCATCCAGGAGAAACAGGAACCAGAGGAAGAATAAGGTCGCCAAGAAGGCCTCTGCTGATGAAAAGGGAAAGGCTCCGCTTAGTCCTGTTGCGTTCAGAAAGCCTGGCTTTCCTTGCAACCAACATGACTTTGAATCAACATTTGGCCATCATTTCCGGCCCTTGGTTGCAAAGCCAAAGAGCCGATATGACGGTTGGACCTTTTCCCGAAACTTCGGTGAGAGTGCCTTCAAGGCACCTTATGAGGAAATCCACTTGGGAAATTATGGTCAATTCTCTAGCGGCCATAATGGAAAGCAGGCACAAAAGCCAAGCCTGTTATACAGAAGGTGACGAAGTCATGTGACTGCTGTCACCATGAGGCCTCCACCTCCAGATCCAAGGCCCCATCTATACCCACCATTCCCAGGGTAAGGCAGGAGCCTAGGAAGAGGTACAACAGATTCGACTATTGGTGCTGTGGCAAAGTCGGTCACTTTGCCGTGGATTGTTGGTTTAATCCAAGGTATGACGAGACTCCTTATGTTAGCAATGCGAGGCCGACCACTCGTAGGGTTAACCAACCGAGGGGGAGTGTGCTAACCAGGAATCTAGGACCCAAGTTCGATTGGGTTCCTAAGGCAAATTAATTTTGTTTTGCAGGAATGTCCAAAGGCCACCAAAACGCCGATCTGGTATTTGGACAGTGGATGCTCCCGGCATATGACTGGGACAAGAAGCCTGCTGCGTGATTACACTCCAGTCGAGAATGGACCCAAAGTCATCTTTGGAGGGTCAGATCGAGGAGTCACCAGAGGTTACGGTATGATTTCCAACGGTATAATCTCTATCACCGACGTGGCTTATGTTGAAGGGTTAAACCATAACCTGATCAGTGTAAGTCAGTTATGTGACAAAGGTTATGACGTTAAGTTCTGTAAGGATAAATGTCTGATAATTTCACGTACCTCTTCTGAGACGGTATTATCAGGCATTAGGAGCAGAAATATCTTCTGCTTAGATTTTCTCAATATAGATTCATCTACCCCCGTATGCCTTGTGGCAACAGGCAGTGCATCTCTTTGTGATCAATGGCACAAGAGATTGACACATATTAATTTCAAGACAATTAGTATGCTGTTTTCTAAGAACTTAGTAAGGGATGCTCCCAGTATCAAGTGCATCAAGGATATCCCCTGTCCTGCATGCCAGATGGGCAACCAGACTAGGGATACCTTTAAGAGCATCGCAGACAAAGACTCTTCCCGATGTCTTTACCTTTTACATATGGACTTGTTTGGTTCGATGCAAGTTCATAGCTTGGGAGGCAAGTCCTATACGCTAGTGATAGTTGATGATCATTCTCGGTTTACTTGGGTGTTCTTTTTGAAACGAAAGTCAGATACGTTTGACATCTTCACTAGTTTTGTCAAGCAGGTTCAGAACAAATTTAACTGCTCAGTGGTCAAAATCAGAAGTGACCATGGAACAGAATTCGAATCTGGTGCTATGACAGAATTTTGTGAAGAACAAGGTATCTTTCATGAGTTTTCCTCCCCGCGCACTCCTCAGCAAAATGGAGTTGCGGAGAGGAGAAATAGAACTCTCATTGAAGCCTGCACGACAATGTTGAAAGACGCTTCTCTCCCGGAATACTTCTGGGCAGAGGCTGTCAATACAGCTTGTCATGTACAAAACCGAGCATTGATCAATAAGCATCATCGTAAGACGCCTTACGAGCTACTGAAAGGCAGGAAACCAACCATGTCCTACTTGCGGATTTTTGGTTGCAGATGCTATGTACTGAATAATAGGGAAGTACCCGCGTACTAAATTTGGTGAAAAATGCTTCGAAGGCATATTCATGGGCTATAGTTCCCACAGCCGGGCTTATAGGGTCTTCAATAAGAAAACCCTAGTGGTAGAAGAATCAATAAATGTTGTATTTGATGAAGGAAGTTTGCTTAACAGCAATTCTTCCAGTGGTATTCTTGAAGATGCAGGTGCACGACTTGAACAACTGAGTCTGGATGAGACCGCTAAAGATGACACTCCTAAGTACGTCAAAGTTTCCACCTCCACGTCATCTGAAAATGTTGAAAATCAAAATGGAACAAATATCTTAAAGAAGGAGAAGCCCAAGAAGTAGTCGAAGCTCCAGACGCCAGACTTCTTGAGCTCCGGCACGTGAGGGATCATCCTAGAGATCAGATCATCGGAGATCCTCGTGCCGGTGTCAGAACTCGAAGAGGTACTATTAACGAAGTATTGCATCTTAGCTTCCTGTCACAGGTTGAGCCAAAGAAGTTCGACGAGGCGAACAAGGATGCGGCATGGATTCTGGCCATGCAAGATGAACTACATCAATTCGAACGTTGCAACGTTTGGACGCTAGTTCCCAGACCATACAAGCAAAATGTGATTGGCACCAAGTGGATCTTCAGAAACAAGCTGGATGAACATGGTGTCATCATAAAGAACAAGGCAAGGCTGGTGGCTCAAGGTTACAGACAGGAGGAGGGGATTGACTTCGACCAGACCTTCGCACCAGTAGCAAGGCTCGAGGCAATCAGATTGTTCCTGGCGTATGCTTCACACAAAGGATTCACAGTCTATCAAATGGATGTGAAATCAGCATTCTTGAACGGAGACCTGAAAGAGGAAGTATACGTCGCTCAACCCCCAGGTTTTGTCGATCCTACTTATCCCAATCATGTTTATTTTCTTAATAAAGCCTTATATGGGTTGAAACAAGCTCCACGAGCTTGGTATGAGACTTTATCTAGTTTTCTTCTTGAGAACAAGTTCTCTAGAGGTAAAATAGATAAAACATTGTTTCTCAGGGAAGTCAAAGGCAAGATTTTGCTGGTGCAAATCTATGTCGATGACATAATATTCGGCTCAACGGACAACAATCTTTGCAAAAAGTTTTCTAAGCTTATGCAAGGAAAGTTTGAAATGAGCAGTATGGGAGAGCTCAAGTATTTCTTGGGACTTCAAGTGAAACAGTCTGAGGATGGAATCTTCATCTCTCAGACAAAGTTCACAAATGAACTCCTTAAGAAATTTGGTATGGAGAGTGCAACCTCTATGAGGACTCCAATGGGATCCACTATGTCTCTGGATAAGGATGAGAAAGGTAAACATTTCGATGAAACCAAATACAGAAGCATCATTGGATCCCTGCTCTACCTTACTGCCAGTAGACTGGATATCATGTTCTCCACATGTGTCTGTGCCAGATATCAGGTGACACTAAGGAATCTCACTATGTCGCTGCGAAGCGAATTCTAAGATACCTTAAAGGTACTCCCAATCTTGGCTTGTGGTACCCGAGAAACAATGATGTCGAGCTAATAGGTTTTTCAGATGCTGATTTTGCAGGGAGTAGGGATGACAGGAAAAGCACTTCCGGGACGTGTCAATTCCTCGGAAGAAGGCTTATCTCATGGAACAGCAAGAAGCAGAATTGTGTAGCTACCTCCACAGCAGAGTCTGAGTACATCTCGGCAGGCAGCTGTTGCGCAAAACTCCTATGGATCAGAAACCAGTTAGCCGACTACGACCTTCAGTTCAAGGAAGTTCCAATGTACTGCGACTCCTCCAGTGCAATTGCCATTGCCAACAATCCTGTATCGCACAGCAGAACGAAGCATATTGAAGTGCGCTACCACTTCATTCAGGAGCACGTGGAGAACAAGGACTTCTCTCTCTGTTATGTCCCCACGGACAAGCAGATTGCTGATATATTCACAAAGCCCTTAGACGAGGCCAAGTTCAATCTTTTCAAGACTGAATTGGGGATGCTCAATTATGAGGAATGAAGACTACAGAAGCTCCAGGCTCGTGCACGATCTGAGGGGGAGCAAGGAACTCAAGTGTGAGCACAGACGCAAGAACTGAGGGGGAGCAAGGGGTCAAATGCTACCGACCCCGATTTGTAGAAGCCGAAAAGGGGGAGATTACCCTCTCGGCTAAGGCTAAGGTGGCTCCAAGCTTGCTCCCAAGAAATTGGTATTGGTAATGGATAACTCACTCAACTCAATTTTAAGTTTATGGTTTTCATTCCCATTTGCTCTATTCACCTTAGCTTGTAGGGTTTAGGCTTCTTCAAATAGGGGGAGATTGTTGGGTATTGTATCCACAATGTACCTGATTTGCACGATCTAACCCTAAAATCACGAAACTGCTCCGCCGCCTCCGTCGCCGCTCGCGTTAGTTGGTCGCCGCTGTTGATCATGTTTCTTCCCGATCTCCGGCGACAGAAGCTTAGCCAAGCTTAGTGTCTCACGCGTCTATCCAGAGATCCCTTGTCTCTCGATTTGTTGATCGGGAAAAACTTCCCCGTCCGAATCGATCGAGACGACCGATCCTCGTGTGACCGTTGGTAGACCTAGCTAGCTTCGCTACGAAGTTTGGATCTCTAAAGAACAGCAGTCGCACATCATCGTCGCCGCCGATCCCGTGAACCTAGCCGCCGCCCTTCTTGCCGCCGCCGGTTCCGGGGAGATCCTCTCCAAGAGAGACCAAGGTCGTGGACTCTTTGTAGACTTCAAGATCACGTCATCAACGAAGAGGGACACCGTAGTCTCCTCACGTAGTTTGTATTTCATGTACATTCTATTTTACTTTTGTTGTAAAGGAACGTTGGTTCCGTGTTGTAAGGGTTGGGTGCAACCCGGTTTGTGGGAGTGTTGACTCCCACGTGTGGAAGGGTTCCTTCCGATAGTGCAGGGATTGGATTTCAATCCTGTTGGAGAAGTGACCGAGTCGTCCCTTGGTGGGAGATAGGTCGAAGGGGGAAAGTGGATGTACCCAAGTCGGGGAACCACTATAAATTGCCTGTGTATTCTGTGTGCTGTGTTGTTTATTTTTATTGTGCAGGTACAATCTTAAATTTCGCAAAAACGCTGCACGTCACCTATTCCCCCCCCCCATAGGTGAAGATAGTTGACACTAGGTGGACTTTCACCATCTATGGGTCTCTCGCACCGAACCACATAGCCTAGGTCCGATTCCACTTGCCTGTTGCTCATACCGCCTAGTCAGTTTAAGTCCTACGCGCGAGCCAAGCTTCTCTCGGATCCTAACATTTCCAAACATCACATAACCCAGTTATGTTCAAGGCTAGTTCCCAGACCACCAAGTTAGCAGGACGACGATTCCGCCCAGTTTTCCGGGTGCGCCTTAAAGCTAACCTCCAAGGATCCCTGCTGCAATCTACCACGTAGAAACCCGAAAACCCAAAGCACGGAGTCTTCTCCAGCAAAACATATCAAATGCAACATCACCGATCCAGACCAACATGTCCCGGTAGGCTTCACACACAATGCATATGTTCGTACTTCGATTCCGAACTCTATATGCAACACAAGGGGGACTATTCACATCAACCCCAAGGAACACCATGCACTCACCGCACACTCGCGGGAGCGGGATTCCCTATGCATAAAGGAAGAGCTTCACATGCTCAAGTAGAGAATCGTTACCCTTGTACTCCGCTTTGGCACCATGGAAAAACTATACGGACAGAACTCTTCGTAATGAACTTTCCTCCACGGATCCGCTCTCAGATCTCAAAACGGTGCTCCGATGCTCCGCTGGCGGCTGGAATCCTCCTTCTTTTCCTCCTCTCTCTAACACCTTGGAAATAGAAAGCCTTGAAGAGAAATGAAGGATTAACTCCCCTATTCCCGGCCTTAACATATCAGGAAACCAACTGGGTCATTGGATCTCAATTAAAGAAAATGAATGGCTCAGATCTGCACAAAATTCGCTAGACCTGGGCCGAACACGGCCTTGCACACGGCCGTGTTCCAGGCCGTGTGCCTTGATCGAGGCACGATCGTCGAACGAAGAAAAGACACATGGGCAAAGAAACATCTGTGTCTCACCTAACATGCCTGTATCGGCTCCTCGACACTCCCGTGACTAGGGGCGTGTCACATATAACTGCCACGGCAACGGACACGACCCAACTGAACACGGGTAGGGACACGGTTAGGCACACGCCCGTGTCAAATGACACGCCCGTGTCATTTAGCCGTGTTACTAGCCGTGTCCTTCTCGGGATGAAAACGGCTAAAACACCAGCCAGACATGGCCTTGGACACGCCCGTGTCCTAGGCCGTGTACCCCTAAACCAGCCCCCAAAAATCCCTTTTTACGCGACCAACTCAAATACAATTTTCGGGGCGTTACAAACTGAAATGTCTCCAATCACTTGAGATATAGGGTGATCTCTAAGTGTGACAAGATCAGTGGGAGGAGTTTGTTGAGCAATAGCTTGTGGAATTAATTCCTCTTGTGGAATTATATTAGCTGTTGGAGGAAGTTTAGACACTTCCAAACTTTCTTCTTCACTTTCTTCTTCGACTTGTGGAGAAGGATATGATGGAACCTCTTTGGTGAGGTTTAGATCATCCAATCTCTCACACAAGTGAGGTACTTGTAAAATATTATTGGTAGAAAATTCTTTCTCCTTGTAAAATATGTTAGCCTCAGCAAATGTAACATGAACAGATTCCTCAGTTTTTAAAGTGTATTTATTAAACACCACATAAGTTTTGCTGACTTGGGAATATCCTAGAAAAATTCCATCTACATCTTTTGCTTTAAACTTTATAGTGTATTTCTTGTCATTATTGTGAATATAACATAGACATTCAAATACTTTAAAAAAGGTGATTTTAGGTTTCTTCCCTTTAAGTAACTCATAAGGAGTCTTATTCTTGAGCCTGTGTTTCAGACTTCTGTTCAGTACATATTTTGCTGTGCTCACAACCTCTGCCCAAAAAGATAGGGGCATGTAAGCATCTGCAAGTAATGTGCCTGCAGATTGAATTAGTGTTCTATTTTTCCTTTTGACAACCCCATTTTGTTGAGGAGTTTTATGAGTTGAGAAGCAGTCCTTGATACCTTCCTTCTCATAGAACTCTTGCATAAGAAGAGACTCAAACTCAGTACCATGATCACTTCTGATCAATATAACTGAAGTAGAGTACTCAATCTGTATGTTCTTGAGAAAATCTGTAAGAATCTTGAACTTACCTGACTTAGATCTCAGAAAGAATACCCAAGTGAATCTTGAGAAGTCATCTACAATCGCTAAAGTATAAGATTTCCCTCCAAGGCTTTGTACAACAATAGGGCCAAAAAGGTCCATATATATCAAGTACAATATCCTAGGTGAGTCACTTTTATTTACAGATTTAAAGCTATTTTTAGTTTGCTTGCCTAACTGACAAGCCTTGCAGATGCCTTCCTTCTTGTAGGGGCCAGAAGGCAATCCTCTAACAAGGTTGTCCCTAGATAACTTAGCAATATTTTTAAAATTTACATTTCCTAATCTCTTATGCCAAAGTTCATTTTGATTGCTAACCTGATTAAATAAATAAAGTTCTGAAATAGCTGATTGAAAATTTACTACATATATATTACCTTGTCTAAGTCCAGTTAAAACAGGTTTGTTTTCTTTACAAGAAATAATACAGGAAGATGAGTTAAATGATACCTGATAGCCTTCATCACATAATTTACTAATAGATATTAGGTTATGCTTTAAGCCACTCACATAGGCAACTTTCCTGAAGGTGACTACTCCAACTTTAACATCTTCATAGCCTTTAGTTTGGCCACAGTTGGAGTCAACAAAGATCACCTTTGGACCTAGCTTGGAGTTGTAGATTGTTAGATTGTCCTTACAGCCAATCATATGCTTTGAGCATCCACTATCCAGATACCATTGTTGATTAAATACTGGACAATACTTCACCTGCATAGAAAGGAATTAGGTGTTCTTGACCTAGGTTACCTTGGGTCCTTATTTCTTTTAATAAGAGAAACTGGAAATAACAGAAAATTCTGGTTGATTTTTATATCCTAAGGGATGATATCTTCTAGGTGGTATTTCCCATTGAGTAAAAGGATTAGTAGATTCTTTGAATTGATTGAAGTTTCTAACAGAGTTATAGTTTTTATTAAACCTGACTGGGTTCGATGAATTATTATAAGTTCGTCGATCTGCGTTCGACGAATAGGGATGAGTTCGTCGAACTCTGCTCAGAGAATGAACATAATCATTTTTTGTGCAAGTTCGTCGATCGCTGCTCGAAGAATCATATACAGTTCGTCGATCACAGTAAGACGAATTATTATTGTTATAATTTGCGTTCCTAGATCGTCGATCTGGGTTCGACGAACTATACACATTTTGTCGATCTGAGTTCGATGAAATTTGTTGAACATAGTTTTTATTCAGATTCTTTTTCTTTTTCTTCTTATTTATAGATTTCTGAGAGACATTTGGTTGAGTAGTCTCTCCCATTTTCTCTTTGCTTTTTTCAGAGATAAATTTAATTGGTGTTGAAAGAATATTTTTCTTTAATATTGGGGGTAAGCTTGATGAAGCACCTAAGCCCAACTTGCCATTTAATCTGGCATTGACTGTTCTTGTGATGTCCATCAGCTTAAGGCTCCTCCCATTGAGAGATTCCTCAAGTTGCTTTGCCTCACATAATTCAGTTTTTAGTGACATGATTTGTTCATTAGCTAAGTCTAAATCATTTTTCAGTTTGATATTTTCAGCAAATAGGTTTTCAAATTCAAACTGTCTATCTCTAAGAATTTTTATTTCCTCCACTAACTTGATCAAATCATTGCACAAGGATTTAAATTCAATTTTAAAATCTTCTGAATTGAAATCAAATGAAGAGATTACCTGATTTTCTTCAGAATCAGATTCCTCTTCTGACTCTTCATCTAATTTCGCAGCATCAGATTTAGTGCTGGAGGCATTAATATCCATAGGACAAACTTCAATTGCATTTGCCTCCTCTTCATCTTCACTAGAGCTGGAAGATGAGGATTCTTCATCTGTGTCACTCCAGGTCTCAGCAATGACGCCTTTCTCCTTTCTCTTGTATTTGCTGGAGGAGTGCTTGATATAGTGCTTGCTTGATTGCCTTTTATTCTCCTTTTCTTTTCTTTTGTCTTTCTTTTGTGCCTCTAGGCATTTAGGTAGAATGTGCCCAGTTTTTCAGCATCCAAAATAGACAATCTCCTTGGTAGGAGTCTTGTCATATCTTATCTTGTCATCATTCTTGGATGACCTTCTTCTAATGTCTTTCTTGGCCATTTTATAGAATCTTTTAGCCAACAAGCTTAGTAGTTCTTCATTAGCTGGAAGAGCTTCTGATTCTTCTGTTCCTTTGAAAGCAATGCTGTGCTCATTCCTTGAAGATGTAGAAGTCTTCTGTTCAGCAGCCTCCCTTGTCTTGATCAACTGTTTATAAGACTTGAGCTTGCCAAGGAGAGATTCTGTAGAAATCTCATTTAAACTCTTGGCCTCCTTAATTGGCCATATCCTGGAATCCCAAGTGCTAGGGAAGCACATTAGTATTTTTTCCATTTATCTTAGTTAAAGAGATGTCCTTGTCCAGGGTTCTCAGTTCATTTATGATGACACCGAGTCTGTTATACATCTCAACAATAGTCTCTGATTCCTCCTTCTTGAAATTCTCATACTGTGATATGAGGATGGATCTCTTGTCTTTTCTTTCATCTGACGTGCTAGAAATTATATGGTTCAGTGAGTCCCAAATGGCCTTTGTAGAGTTGCACTCAGCCACCTTCTAAAAGATGCCATCTGACATTGTCTGTGCAAGAATATTCATTGCTTTAGTATCAGCCGTCTTGGCTTTCGTTTGTACATCAATCCACTCAGGTGGTGGAACTGCATGTGTATTGGTAGTTGTAGTAGCAGGTGTAGGTTGAGGGTGACCTGTCAAAATAGAGTTGAAAATGTCCTCATCAATAGAGTTCATGTAGAGTTTGATTCTTGCCTTCCAGAGTGTAAATTTATTCAACTTGCACACAGGAGGTAATATTTCTTATTCTGTGTCATGCTGTAAACAAGAGGCTAGAGAGAAAAAGATCTATCAAAGGATCTTGGTTCAGATGTAAGTCTGTGAAACCAAAGCAACCTTAAAAATCTGATATTAATTGAAGGATGGTAAAAGCTTTACCACTTGAGGGGATAGATCTATTTAACTCTAGAGGGGGTGAATATAGTATTTTAAAATTTTAATTAGTTTTTATAGAGGAATTAAAAATAGTGATATATATATTTTAAGAAAGTGCAAGAATGAAAAACTAACTAACACATCACACAACACACAACAACAAGAAAACAACAAGCAACTAGATGATACAAGAAATTTATAGTGGTTCCCCTAAACTTGGGTAAATCCACTCTTCTACCACACTTGTAGGAATCCACTACAGGTGCCCTATCACCAAAAGGTTTTGCTCAGGTTCCCTATCACCACAAGATCTATTTGAAGGGAGATCTCACAACCCTTTAGGCTTTTGATCAGGTGCCCAAAAACCAAGCTAAGTCTTTTGTTAAGGAGACTTAAGAACCAGGTGGTTAACTTTTGAAGGGAGTTAAAACCCTGTGTACAGTGGGGTGAAAAATATGATATTGTCTTCTCTTTCTCAAACAACTGAGAAGACTTTAGTGGATTGCTTGATGTTGTCAAAGCTCCCCCTGAGATGATTATAGTTCAGGAATTTGCTGGAAGCTTTGCAAGGTGTAGGTATTCTTTGATGAACTCTATAAGCTATTATACTGATTGAGTTTTTATGTCTCTTGAAAGCTTGGTGAAGAGTTGAAGATTGATGAAGACTGTATGAGTATGCAGACTGAATAAGTTTTTTCTCTGTCTGCCTGTGTCATTTAGTGAATTCTCTTCTCCTTTTTTTATGTTTTCTACAGAAATGCTGTTTCTGAATTTGAATTCTACTCCATGATTAACTGCTAAAATCTTGGAACTTGGACAAATGACTAGAAGACAATAAATTGATTCCTTAACTGTCCCAGTTATTAAGCCGAATATTGACTTTGTGAAATCCAGTAATTAATACTGTCAATGAACGGCTATATTCATAAGAATATATGAAATTAATTACTAAGAGCAAAATTGACAATAATAAATTATATAAACCTTGGTCAATTTGGAAATAAACTGTAGAGAATAGAAAATGATGAACTGACAGATTTCATCGATCAGAGATCGAAGATCGTCGAACTCAGTCCTCTCTTTCGTCGAGCTGAGCCCCAAGAACTTTGAACTGAGTTAATGCTGTCCATTCTGGGCTCCAAGTTCGTTGAACTAAGATAGTTGTTTGTCGAACTTAACAACTGATAGGAGATCAGAGTTTGTCGAGCTCAATTAAGCTTTCGTCAATCTCAACTTCATAGAAGAAACTTTGAGATCGTCGAGCTGAGAACGAAGATCGTCGAACACCATTCAGATTTCGTCGAACGACTTCTTCAATATAGAAAAATCTATCTTGTTCTAAAATCTTCAGTCTTCTAAGTCTTCTAAGGGATTGGTCCAATCAAACTGACTTGTTGACCTACCCTAAGATCCAATAAAGACCTATGACCGTAGACTATACATTATGGATCAATTTATGCAATCCTAATTATGAACCTAGCCCAAATAAACCCTAAAATAGGTGGGGTTCCAACAAAGTGTCGAGACACTAAAATAAGTGTTGAGACATCAAGGGTGTCGAGACCCTAAGGATTGTGTCGACTTATGTCGACACATTTCGACAAACAATATTTCACTGTGTCGACACTAGCTATTTACCTAAGAAATTTGGAAAAGTATAAATACAGCGTGCCCTTTCATCTTCAGGAAATATCAGACTATAAAAAGGGTGTGATAGTAGGAATCAACTATGCTTTCTTGATTTCCTGAACTTTTGATTCCTGAGTGTCGAGACCTAAAACCCAAATCAGTTGACACTAGTCAATCCTTTCTCTCCTCTCCAATGGCTCCTAAGATTGACAATAACATCTTTGAGGGATATGAGCTTGTTTGCAATGGATTCAACTCAGCAGATGAAGAAATTAAGAATGTAATAACCCTAATCAAAAAAGCAGGCCTAGAATATCTGCTCTCCGAACTGACAAACATCTGGAAACGAGAAGTTTCAGAATTCTTCACCAATGCTCACCTGGATTCAAACTTAGACAAGATCAAGTCTAAAGTGAATGGAGTAGAAGTTAAGGTGACAACCAGGAGATTGGCCAAGGTTTTTTTAAATACAAAGCATTGTTCAGGATGATGACCTTGATTCTGCCAGGACTGCAGATTCTGAAAGTGCAAGTTAGATCAGATATACTCTAGAGGGGGGGGGGGTGAATAGAGTATGGTGCTTGCTAAAAATGTTTTACAACTGTTGTTGTATTCCTAAGTGAACAGGGAAGCAAATAACTTAAAGTAAATCTAAACACAGAATAATCACAGATCAATCACAAAGCACAGCAAGAAAATAAAAGAAAAACAAGCAACCAGAAGACACAAGGAGCTATAGTGGTTCCCCAATCAACCTGGGTACATCCACTCTTCTACCATCCTAGGTAGGAATCCACGGCAGGATGAGTTGATCAGGTGTACTGGGCACCAATGAGCTTTTGATAAGGTGCTCAAAAACCAAACTAGATTTTTTGATCAGGTGTCTTGCCACCACTGAGTTTTGATAAGGTCTTAGAAACCAATCACAAACGTTTGAAGGGAGTTTGAAAAACCCTTTACAGGAGAGATAGAGAGAGAGAGAAAGGGATGAGATGATCTTCTCTGTCAACAGTCAGGGAGAAGATAGTGGATGTTGTCAAAGCTCCCCCTGAGATCTTGAGTTGTTCAGGAAGTGAAGCTTTGTAGTAGGGTGATAGGCCTTCAGATGATTTGATCTCCAGCAAAAGATGATTTCAGCAACAGCTGAAATGTGAGGTGTCTGGAGTCTTGAATGATGATGGTCTTTGAACACTTGAATCAAAAGAGATCTGAAAATTTCAGTTAGTTGATCTCCTTTTGTGATGTGTGTTCTTGTATGAATTTTTGAGACTGAGAATGTCTGCAACTCTCTTTCTTTCTCTTGTGTAATTGTTGTTGTAAGATTTGTAATTCTTGTTGTTTCAGAGAATTGTTGCTGTAGAGAATTATTATTGCAGAGAATTGTTGTTGCAGAGAATTGTTGTTGTAGAGAATTGTTGTTGCAGAAGTTGTTGTTGTTGAATAATAATATTTCTTTTATTCCTTTGATCTGAATAGAATTGATCCTCTGTCCAAGATAGCTGTTAGCCTGTCATAAATGACTTCCTTAACTGCATTTGTCTTCTGGAGTAAAGTCCAATAAAACACTCCTTGAAAATTCCTTAAAACTTACTCCAGATTAATTAAAAATGGCTACATGATCTCTGACATAAATGCTGAGAATAATTCCACAACTGTCTCAATTTGAATCTTGAAAAACGTCTAACTCTTCAGAAAAAATTCGAACTGAGCTCCACTATCGTTGAACTGAGCTCAGAGACTGGTCTTAGATAGAAACAGAGATCGTCGATCTGAGCTCAACTATCATCGAACTGAGCTCAGAGATAGAGAATCAAACTGGAGTCAAGAATGTCAATCTGAGCTCGAAGATCGTCGAATGGAGTTCGACGACTCGTTGAAGTTGAGCTCAGAGATCGTCAAATGGAGTTCGATGATTCGTCGAACTGAGCTCAACGATCGTCGAATGGAGTTCGTCGATTCGTCGTACTGAGCTCGACGAAATGACTTAGTCTCTAGTACTAAAAACTCTGGTCTTGAGGGCAGCTTCCAAACCTAACTACTAACCCTTAGACTCAATTCTAATTGAACTTTAGATCTATACAATGAGGTCACGACAGGTTTCCTAAAAGACATAGTGATCCTTGCCCAAATCAGTAATAGGGTGTTCCAACAATCTCCCCCTATTTGGGTTAGGATTACTATTTACAGATATTGGAAAAAATAAAATATACAAAGCAGAAATGCAACAAACAAAACATTGCAGAATCACAGATATTATCTTAAATAGTTCAGAAAACAAAACATACTGTCATCTTACAGAATCATTCTTTTTCTTTGCTCTTTATAAGTACTATTTCTCTGTTGGGATTGAGAGCTTCCTTCTTAGATGTTGTATCATCAGCTGCACCTAGAGAGGTTTGTTGCTTTGTCTTGGGCACTACAGCTTCTGGATGCAGCTTCATGTAGCTTTCTGAATCAAAGAATTTACTGGGTGGGTATCTTTCAAGTTCCTTCTTTCTTTGATCTGATAAGATAGTTATATTTGATGTATCTTTTCCTTGTTCTCTAGCTTTCTTGATCTGATCTAAAGCAGCCAATTCTTTCATCCTAGCTGTCCATGAGGTGGGATTGTTTTCAGGATCCTCATATGGAACCGGAGGCTCATATCTGTTTGAAGAAATATCTGGAGGAGCTCTGGAAGAGACTAGTTCTTTGAGCTTATAAGGAAAGGGACCAGAAGTAGTATCAGTGGAACCTTGTCCTTCCCTTTGGTAAGGATATTGCCTGGAATATCCTTTAGAATAAACTTGGAATTCTCTTTGATTTCCTCTGTAATTTCCTCTTCTTGACTGGTAGCCTCTAGATTGACTTCCTCTGTATTGGGATCTTCCTTGAGGTTGATAAGAGGTTTGGCTTCTGGCAGAAGGTTGAAATACAGAACTTCCACTTGCACTTGCATCAGGTGAAGGAGGAGGAGGAGGATTGAACTGGGATGATCCTTTATCATATTTTCTCTTCTTCTTCATAGCTTTCAATTGATTTCTGTAGTACTGCATCCAGGGTTCTGTGATAGGGCAACTATGCAGTATATAGTATGGAATGTCATTTGTGTCTTTCACTTTTGCTGGGGGAACTCTCTTCATTTATTTGCTTCTGGCCTTCCTTTTCCTTGCAATTGTAGCAGAGGAATCATTTGAATCAGTCCTAAACTGATCATTATCTGAGCTTTGATTATCATATAATGCATCAATCCTTTTGAGGTAATCTGTCTGTTGTTGAGATTGAGCAGAAGTAACAGTAGAGACAGTAACAGTAGCAGTAGCAATAGCAGGAAGAGGAATTGAAGTAGCACTGGCAGAAGAAGTTATGACAGCAGCAGATTCAGATATAACATTTTCAGCAACAGGAACAACATCAGCAGTAATAGCAGGCTCAAAATCAAATGCCTCTGTCATATGCATATCCTCAGAAATAGTAGTAACAGAACTAACAGAAATATCAACACTAGCAGTAGGAGCAGCAGCAGTAAGAGCAACAGAAACAGAAGGAGCAGCAGTATATAGGGAATTTACAAAAGAATTTATTAAACTGGTGTCACAGCTTGAAATAGGCACAATGGACTTAGAGAGATCTTCAGATTGCTGGACTGCAGTGTGCTGGACTGGAAGACAGTTGAAATAAGCAGAATCAAAAACTGATAACAGTGACTTGAGGTCCACTGTGATAACTGCAACTGGAGGTACTGTTGAAGCTTGGACTGAAGATACAGCAACAGGCAATCTGTTAGCTTCAGCAGGCAATCTGTTAGCTTCATAAGGAATCTCCCCCTGCCTAGATTCAGTGACAACTGGATCAAGGCACCCAGAAGAAGGGATTGCCTGAGAGGGAAGAAGAGAGGAGAGCCTGACAGACAGTTCTTGAACTATTTTTATAAGTGGAGCCAAAGAGGTGTCCATCAAGAGTGATAGACTTGGAGCTATCAGCTCATAGAGCCTGTCTGCAAGAGCTGGAAGATCTATATGCTCAAGAGGGACTTGAGTAGAGTTAGGAATTGAAGGTGGGGCAGCAGGAGATGTTGGTGGAGAACTTGTGGATGGTGGAAATGATGGTTGAGAGATGGGAATTGTGGAAATGGAAGATAATGGAATGGAAACAGATGGTGTGAAGGATGGTTGTGCAATGATATCCTGAAGTAGTTGTTGATAAGAGATGGATGAAGATGGTGGCTCAGTAGGGGATGAGGGAGAATCATCCATATAGGAATCATCTATAAGGTTGAAAGATGGAATGTGAGAGGATGAATCAATATCTAGGTGGGGGTAGTGATGTAGAGGATGGAAAATTTCTTCTGTGAGAGGTGGAGTTGGAGAAGGAATGGAAGTTGGAGATGGGGTGGAAATAGTGATGGTGGAGGTGACTGTTGTAGATGAAACAAGAAGTGGAGGAGGAGAAGAAGAAGTAGGCAAGTCTTCTGCAGGGGCAGAAACCTGAGGGGAAGGGATTGGAGTAGTCCTTGTGCCTGAAGTAGAAATTGCAGAGGGCCTGCTGGGCTTCACAATTTGCCTGTCCCACTTTCCAAATAGGGCACAGGTGAGCCTCTTGGAGGCATTGATGTGCATCCCACTGGAAACTAGCAGTGCAGGGAATCTGTTCTTAAGAAACAGCCCTAATATCCTTCCAAAATTAACAAAATTCTTGTTGATCTTTTTCTTAATCAAGTCAAAGAAAACTTCTCCCCAGTTCAGTTGTTTCTTGTCCACTAGGGCACCCATCAAGCAGAGCTGATACCTGGATATGGTATCATGAGCTGAGTGTTTGGCCAACAATACCTTCCCAACAACATCAGCTAGAAATCTGTACTCAACAGATAGATTTTTCTTAAGCAATTTACTATAGTTTGCATCTGAATGTCCCATTATTTCAAGCAAATCAGAAAACTCTTCTCCAGAAAGTTCAGTAGAGTCTTCTCCAGATTTCAATTCAAAAACCTCTGTCAAGGCAGGAGGTGTTAGGGATACCTGGGTTCCTGAGATTGTTCCAACCACTGTATTCTGATCCGGATTGTGGGCAGTATACACCCATTCCTCGATCTCATCTGCAGCTAATTTGATCCTGGTAGTCATTATGGTAACTAGCTGTTGTTCTTTGAAAAGTTTCAGAATGTCCTGGAAGATTTGATCACTATTATTGAACGAATCCATGTTGATGTCAAATCCAGCATCAAATTTCATTGCGGCCAAGATGGCGACTGAGACTGCCATTGATTCCTGCAAAAACTAACAAACAAATGACCAAGTGTAGAAAAGTTTGGAGGGAAAGAGAAAATTTGCAGAAAGTATGAAACCGCAAAGGGAGAACGACGACCGAAAAATGAGTTTTATATTAGGGTTCGACGCAGAAAAGGAAAGATCGTTGAACTCTGTTCGACGATCTGGGCTTCTGAAGGAAACTGAAAGGTCATCAACATTATCGATCTCCGTTCGATGATATTGGAGATCGTCGAGCTCCGTTCGACGATAGTTCAGAAAACAAAATCGTCGAGCTCTGCACGACGATCGCTGACCTGAGAAAGATAGTTTAGCACTATCTGAGAAGCGCTGAACTCTGGTCGACGATTTTGGAAGTCGTCGATCTCCATTCTACGATCTGGGGGAAAATCATTGAGCGCAGTTCAAAGATCAGAAACACACTATACACTAGAAAAAGCACTTTGATTTGCCTAGTCTTGGTCATTTTTAAATTTTTGAAAATCTTGGATATTATTTTAGACTTCCTCCATCTAACATTCCTAACTGATTCAGGAAGAATGTATATTTATTTTCATCCAAGGGTTTGGTGAAAATATCTCCCCTTTGCAAATCAGTTAGGATATATTGAAGTTCAATTTTATTTTTCTCAACATTATCCCTTAGAAAGTGATGCCTAATTTCTATGTGTTTTGTCCTACTATGGAGGACTGGATTTTGTACTATGGAAATAGCACTGGTATTATCAGAAAATATTTTAGACTTCTCTAAGTTGTAGCCATAGTCTAGGAGCTGATTCTGAATCCACAAGATTTGCGAACAACAACTACTTGCAGCCATATATTCAGCTTCAGCAGTTGAAGTTGACACAGATGTTTGTTTCTTGCAAAACTAGGAGACAAGTATGTCACCAAGAAACTAACAAGTTCCACTGGTGCTTTTCCTGTTTATTCTGCATCCAGCATAATCAGCATCTGAGAATCCAGTTAAGTCAAATGCTGAATCTTTTGGATACCAGAGACCTAGATTTGGACAAATTTTACATACCTGAGAATCCTTTTTACTAAGGTTAGGTTTGACTCTATATGGCTTACTTGGAATCTAGCACATATGCATGTAGCAAACATTATGTCAGGTCTACTAGCTGTAAGGTACAATAAAGAGCCAATCATTGCTCTGTATGTTGTCTGATCAACAAGATTCCCATGTTCATCAGCATCTAATACAGCATTAGTAGGCATAGGTGTTTTCATACATGATGCTTCAGACATACCAAATTTCTTAACGAATTCTTTTCCATACTTGGTTTGAGAAATAAATATGCCTTCAGCATGTTGCTTGATTTGCAATCCTAGAAAGAAGGATAGCTCACCCATGCTACTCATTTCAAATTTAGAATGTATTAGGTTGGAGAACCTTCTACACAAACTTGAATCAGTAGAACCAAATATAATATCATCTACATAGATTTGTACTAGTAGGGTATGAGACTTATGTGTTCTAATAAAAAGAATTTGGTCTACTCTACCCCTTATAAACTCATTTTTAGAAGAAAGCATGCTATGGTCTCATACCATGCTCTAGGAGCTTGCTTTAGACCATATAATGCTTTTTGCAATTTGAAAACATAATCAGGATGAGTTGAAGAGATAAAACCTGGGGGTTGTCTGACATAAACTTCTTCTTTGATATCTCCATTGAGAAAAGCACTCTTTACATCCATCTGATATACTTTGAATCCATTGTGTGCTGCATATTTTAAGAAGATTCTTATGGCCTCTAACCTTGAAACTGGTGCAAAAGTCAGGTCATAATCTATCCCTTCTTCTTGAGAGTACCCTTGAGCAACTAGCATTACCTTGTTCCTTATAATGACTCCTTGATCATCCAACTTATTTCTGAACACCCACTTTGTTCCAACAATGGAGTGATCCTTTGGCATTGGTACTAGTTCCCAAACTTTATTCCTTTCAAATTGATGCAACTCTTCTTGCATTGTAATGATCCAGTGTGGTTCTTGCTCTGCATCTTGAATGGATTGAGGTTCAATTTGAGAGAGAAAACAAGTGTGCATCAGGTTTTGGTTGACCAGATTTCTGGTTTGCACACCAGCTGAGATGTCTCCAATCACTTGGGAGATTGGATGGTCTCTTGATGTTACTAAATTAACAGGAGATGTTGATTGTTCACCAACATGTGTGTTGTTTCCTCTTGTGGTACAATAACTGGCTCTTCAGTAAGTTTCTCTTCAATATGTTGAATGTCTTCTTCATCTTCATTGCTTTCATCTTTTTGAATAATTTGTAACCTGTCCAAGTCTTCAACAAGAGAGTGTACCAGCAAAGATTCTATGGTAGAAGTATTCTTCTCCTTGAAAGACATGTTAGATTCATCAAAAGATATATGAACAGATTATTCAATTTTAAGAGTTGATTTATTATATACCCTATAAGCTTTACTGATCATGGAGTATCCCAGAAACACTACTTCATCAGCTTTAGCTTGAAATTTTGCTAAGTATTTCTTGTCATTATTATGAATGTAACAGATACAACCAAAATTTTTAAAGTAGTATACTTTAGGTTTCTTCCCTTTGAGTAATTCATAGGGAGTCTTGCCCTTCAGTTTATGTATTAAACTTCTATTCAACACATAGTTGGAGGTGTTCACTGCCTCTGCCCAAAAGGATAGAGGAAGGTGAGCATCTGACAACAATGTTGTGGCAGATTCAATAAGGGTTCTATTTTTCCTTTCAGCTACCCCATTTTGTTGAGGAGTTCTAGGAGCTGAGAAAGTGTGCCTGATCCCTTCACTCTAACAGAACTCTTGCATAAGAAGAGAATCAAACTCTATCCCATGATGACTTCTGATCAGGCAATGTGAGTATTGAACTCACTCTGTATGCATTTGAGAAACTCTGTCAAACACTTAAATTTATCAGACTTCTTCCTCAGAAAGAACACCCATATGAATCTAGAGAAGTCATCTACAACCACTAAAGTGTAAGATTTCCCTCCTAAGATTTGTACTGTAATGGGTCCAAAAAGATCCATGTGTAACAGATACAAAATCCTAGGTGAATCAATCTTATTAAGTGACTTGAAACTATTTTTGGTTTGCTTGCCTAATTGACAAGCCCTGTAGAGTCCTTCCTTCTTGTAGGGGCCATAAGGTAGTCCTCTAACAAGGTGTCCTTGGATAGCCTAGCAATAGTTCTAAGGTTTATATGTCCTAATCTCTTATGCCATAACTCATTAGGTCTACAAATAGAATTAAACAGGCAAATATCTACTTCTGTTGAAAGAAAGTCTACTAAATAGATGTTACCTTTCCTTTTACCTGTCAACATAGTTGTGTTGTCCTCTGATTTGATCTTGCATAAGGATTTGCTGAAAGTCACTTGGTAGCCTCCATCACATAGTTGACTGATGCTGATCAAGTTGTGCTTCAGTCCTTCCACATAGGCTACTTTCTTGAATGTGACAGTGCCAATTTGGACTGCACCATATCCTTTTGTTAGTCCAAAGTTTGAATCACCAAATATGACTTTGGGTCCAAGCTTGGCTTTGAAGGATGTGAAATTGTCCTTGCTTCTTGTCATGTGCTTGGAGCACCCACTATCCAAATACCATTGCTGGTTTGATGTTGGATAGGTCTTCACCTGCACATAAAATAATTTACTTATTTTTGACCCAGTTTACCTTTGGCCTAGGTTGATAACCTTTAAATTCAAAAATAAATGACATCCCTGGTTGACTCTTATAACCTTCAGGATGATATCTGCTTGGAGTTATTATCTATTTAGTATAAGGGTTAAATCTTTGGGATGAAGGACCCCTAGGTTTGAATTTTGATTTACCTTTGAATAAGTTTTCAAAGCTCTGATCTCTGCTCGACGATTGCTGAGCTGCGTTCGACGATCTTGGTCAGATCGTTGAGCTCCGTTCGAAGATCGACTGTGGCAGAGTTCAACGTTTAGAGATCGTCGACCTGAGTTCGACGATTTTTCCTGAGATCGTTGATCTCCGTTCGGCGATCGTCTAGCTCCATTCGACGATTTCTGTTGAACTCTTGTTTTCTTGGGTAAGTCAGAATTTTTCCTAGCTACCTCTACAACTCCCTTACCTTTATCAGAAATAAACTTGATTGGGGTTGTTAATACTATAGGTTGGCTAGATGAAGCACCCAAGCCCAGTATACTGTTGAATCTTGAGTTCACTGTGCTTGTGATGTCCATTAGCTTGATACTTCTCCCATTAAGGGATTCTTCAAGCTTCTTGGCCTCTGATAGTTCACTTTTCAGTGAAGCTATCTGCTCCCTACAGCGCTCCAACTCCTCAGAGAGTTTGAGGTTTTCTGATTTTAAGGTACTGTGTTCAGATAATTGATTTTTGAGAGAAATGATTTCCTTCTCAGATCTTAATAAGTCTAAACATACTGCTTTAAACTCATACTTAAAGTCCTCAGAATTAAAATCAAAAGAACTTATTACCTGGTCCTCTTCAGATTGAGTCTCTGATTCAGATTCTGACTCTTCTGCATCAGAATTGTGTTGTGAGGCATTGATAGCCATCATGCAGAATTCCATTTCATCAGCATCATCTTCATCATCACTTGAGCTGAACGAATCTTCTGATTCTTCTTCTGTCTCACTCCAAGTTTCAGCAACAAATCCATTCCTTGTGTGTTTGTTCTTACTGGAGGAGGGTTTGCCATTGCTATTCTTCTTGAAGTCCTTGTCTTTTCTTCTTTCTTTCTTGTCCTTTCTGTCCTTATTTTTATTTTCTGGACAGTCAGGCACAATATGGCCTGGTTTCCTGCAACCAAAACAGATAATCTCTTTGTTATTTGATTTATCATAACTTGGCTTGTCATGCTCTTTGTATGATCTTTTCCTGAAGTCCTTTCTGGCCATTTTTGTAAAATCTTTTGGCTAGGAGACTTAGCAATTCCTCATTGCCTGTGACCCTGTCTTCAGGCTGACTC
>CM077153.1:61165003-61558686 GCA_039583875.1 Platanthera guangdongensis | reverse complement strand
TTGTGTTCTTACAGTCAAGTACTTTGAAGAAAGCCAATCAATTGACACTCAGCACAGAGATCATCCAAGAACTCATCAAGATACTCACAACTCTTCTCTCTTTTCTTATGAGTTATAGGTTATCATTTGCTATTCATAATATCTTAGTAGGATACTTAGGGATTCAGAGTTCTTGTTCAAGCCTGTAATTATAAAGCTGAGTTAGGGCCTGTGTGCCTTAGTGTAGGAAGATTTATATCTCTGAGTGTAAGGCCTGATTGTGGCTGAGTGTAGGTCTGCTGTGGCTGAGTGTATACTTTGTAAAGAAGCTGATTGTAGGTCTTTGAGAAGACTGAGTTGTAGGGCCTTGGGCCTGAGCTATAGGAACCTGTTTTGGGTTCTGAGTGTAAGATCTGAGGATCTGAGATAGTGGAGGAGTTTGGCCGATCTAAGTACACTACTACAAGATAGGCGAAGGGGGAAATGGGATGTACCCAAACCTTGGGAACCACTATAAACCTGTGTGTTCACTGTGTGTATGTGGTTTGCTGTGATTGTTGTTTGATTGGTTGGAAAAAGTAGTTATAATTCTGTGAAATTATCTGAATTCTGCCTAAAAAGTTAAAAATATTTAAGTCACCTATTCACCCCCCCCCCCTCTAGGTGATTAGGTCAATATCTTTCACTCCATGGCCGACGCCTGCTCTGGCGAACTAGCCCGATTCACCATTTCTCCCAGCAGAAACTTTGCTCCACAGTCGAATTTCACTCATTTACAGCTCCTGAAGCTAATGGTGGGCTTGGATTTGGCTGAGAGTGGTTGTGGGAGAAGTTTGAGTTAAGGGGTGGTCGGCCATGGCTTGGAGTTTCCTCCTGGCCACCATGGGCCCCAAACTCCTCCACCTTGTAGGAATAATCCTTGGAAGCCAGCCAGCAGCTTGGGCAGAGGGAAGGAGGGCCACATGCCTCTATCTCCTCTCTTCCTCTTTTAATCTTCCCTCCTCTTTCCTCCAAAATGACTAAATTGCCCCCATGTATGTATCTCTCTTCCATTTTCAGGAGGGTAGGGGTGTCATTAACTATTTAGGCGGTCATGGGCCTTGGCTCATGGGCTTAGCCATGGGAATGGGCTTGGTCCTCCAAATCCTTTAAATAGGCCTAAGGATGACCAAATTGACTTCTAGGGTTGACTTGGTCAACTTGATGATTGGGGCAGACCCACTTGATGATCATGCACCCAAAAGTACCTCCAAACTTGGGTTGGGCCATGGTGGTGCCCTACTTGGGCTAATGGGCCTTTAAATGTGGGTTTGACCACATTAGGGTTAGGGTTTGACTTTGGGTCAACATGGGTCAATAGGTGACCCAAAGATGTGGCTTATGTTTCCCTTAGGTTGATATTAGGTTAGGGTGTGCAGTGGTGGAACCAATGTGTGTCTAGGACCTCAATTTGGGCTTGTTTGACTTGGGTTATCTTGGCCCTATAGTGGGTCCCTGTGACTACATCCTAACTCTCCGTGGTTCAACCTAGCCTAAACCCATGCCCCCCACCATATGCCCTAACCCAACCGCCACCTAGGGAGAGGGGTCTAATTGGAAATAGGATGTTACACTTACAGCCTCTGCCCAAAAGGATAGGGGCAAGTAAGCATCTGCAAGTAATGTACCTGCAGCTTCAATAGGGTCTTGTTTTTTCCTTTCAGCTACCCCATTTTTTTTGAGGAGTTATAGGAGCAGAGAAGCAATGTCTGATACCTTCCTTCTCACAGAATTTTGCATGGAAAGACACTCAAACTCAGTACATGTTCACTTTTGATCAATGCAACTTGTGTAGAAAACTCAATCTTATGCTCTTACGAAATTCTGTAAGAACCTTGAAGTTATCAGACTTGTTTCTCAAGAAGAACACCCAATTGAACCTAGAGAAGTCATCAAATATCACTAAGGTATAAGACTTCCCTCCTAGGCTCTGTACAACAATGGATCCAAAGAGATACATATGGAGCAAATACGGAATCCTAGGTGAATCACTCTTATTAAGTGACTTAAACTATTTTTAGTTGCTTGCCTAATTGACAAGCCCTGGAAATGCTTTCCTTCTTGTAGGGGCAAGAGGGAAATACTCTAACAAGTTTTCCCTAGAGAGTTTAGCATATTTTTCAAGTTGACATGTCCTAATCTCCTATGTCCGAGCTTATTATTATTGCATGTTGATTAAATAGACATATTTCATCAAGGACGGCCGTCGGCACCACGCTTGATTATTATTGCAATTTGATAAATCCTCTAACAAGGCACCATTATTGTATTATATAGAGAAGAGATACAGAAGAACATCTGCTTCTTCTCTGTGCTGAAAACTTTCTGTTTTCCCCTTGATCTTTCAGAATATTGAAGAAGAACATCAATCTTATATCAAGAGTCTTCTTCAACTTCTACTCCAGGAATCCTCAAGGACAACAACTCTAGATCTGTCTACAAGTTCCTGGATTTCAACAAGATAAGGCTGAAGAACTACACCCTGAGCAAGGCTCCAGGCTTTGTGAACATCTCAACATTTCAGAAGGAGCTTTGACAATAGCAATCCACTAAGTCTTCTCTGTTGAATAGAGAAAAGAGAAGACACCATCAACTCTCTCAACCTCCTGCTACAAAGAGTTTATTCACTCCCTTCAAATATTTATGTGGTTAGGCACCTGATCAAAAGCCTAAAGGGTTGTGAGATCTCCTTATAAATAGATCTTGTGGTGGCAGTCACCTGGTCAAAAACCTGATACTGGATTCCTACCAGGGTGGAGAGAGTGGATGTACGCAATTTGGGGAACTACTATTAGATTCTTGTGTTTTTCTGGTATTCATTTTCTCTTTGATTTGCTGTGGTGCTATGATAGTGTAGTTTTAGCTTAGTTCCATTTCCTTTTATACTACTACTATTATCACTTATTTCTCTCTGATAAATTTTCTTTAGCCAAAAAATTTTAAATTACTCTATTCACCCCCACCCCCTCCTTTAGAGTAATCAGATCTATCTCCTATCTTTCAGGCTGCTAGGCAAGATAACTGGTAATGGTGGTGGCCGGAGGTGGTCGGAGATGGCGGAGGTCGCCAGCGGTGGTCCTACTGGCGAGCGTGCGCGGTCGCGCTGCGCTCGAAGCGAACGCGCGGCCACGTTGCGCTCGATGCGCACGCACGACAGCGCTAGGATCGTGTGCACGGACACGCTGCGCTCGCTGTAGGTGCGAGGCTGTGCTAGGAGCGCGTGCATGACCGCTCTGGGTGCACATGCGTTGCTGTACTGGGAGCACGCACACCCACATTGCGCTGCTGGCTGCTTGCGCAGCGCGGCGAGGAGCGTGCTAGTCTGCAGCGCGTGTGCCGTGCGTGTTATCTCGGTTTTCTGTTGGGACCCTTACATGCGGTTTTTCCCTCTTCTCAGGTGTTTTTGGGTCTTTAGGGTGAGGAAGCTTTTGTGTGCGGCTCCCCGATCAGACCAGAATAACTGGACTATCTTAGCTCATGGAGCTGTCGAGCGCGCACACAGTCAATGAGATAGAAAATGTGCACACGATGTTTTGACGTGGAAAAACACCTCAAATGGATAAAAAAATTATGTGTCGGGCCTGTGCCGATCGAAACCCACCATTTTGAGGTTACAACTTGTTTGAAGAATAGAGGGCGACGGGCCGCTCCTTGTTACACTTTAAGGAAAGAAGGTTGAGAGATTCCTGACTCGCGGCGGGCAATAGGCTGCTCCGCATGAGGATAGCTGCTTTGCGATGCGAACGAACAAGTGCTTTTTGTAGTAGGACTTTCCTTCTTGTCGCACACTTGTGGACTTAGTGGAATTTCTGATGGAGAGGAGGTAGCTCGAAGGTGGTTGGAAGGAGGCTCATGGAGAAATCTAGCAGAGCTCTGGCCTGAGGAGGAAGCAAGTAGAGAAGTGAAAGATGAGAAATGAGAAGGTCTGCGAGCCTTTTTATAGCCTCCAAGAGGTGATTACTGTGGTTTATGCGGCTATCCGCACACCGTAACCACCATTATCTTAATTAAGAGTATAGTTTTGGGGAATATTAATTGTATATTCAATTTTACTAATGTAGACCCCACTAAAAACTCGTACTCCACTACTGGAGGTGGTTTATGCGGGTAGAATCTCGTGCATCGGACGGTAGCGATCGTGGCAAAATGATCGAACGGCGGGGAAAGCGCCCAAGGAGGGCAAGAGAGGCGACTGACCCTACTTCGAGGAGGCGGCCGGTCCAAGCAAGGATGGCGGGCCGCCGGCACGACGCCGGCCGGGGGTGCGGTTGGCCGGCCGGAGAGGGCAGACAGACCACATTCGGGCGGCGCCAGCCGCCGGGGCGGTCCCCGACGTCGGCCATCTTCCGCAATGTGTGGCTGCGACCAGCAGTTCGACACAGCTGGCCGGAGCCGACTCGAGTCGGGGGAGGTCGATTGACGGCACCGGGATGCGGGCAGGGTGCGGCCGGCCGCGCTCGGCACCTCCCACGGAGGTCGCGGGAGGGATGGCTACCGCCAGCCGAGGAGGCCGGGCGGTCACTGCGCCGCTAGGCGCGGCCTTGTCGGCCGCCTCGTGGTGTGGGAAGGGCCGGCCCCAACGGTTGGCCCCGGGCGGGACTCCCCGCACAGATTGCGAGCGATTGCACGCGTCGATCGCGCGCTATGCGCGCTCGACGGTTCCCCCATGATATCCATTTAGGATGATGGGATCATAGGGGAGTGGGCAATCCGCACCCCCTTCTTTCCCGATAAAATTTACTTGTCCCGATCAGATATATATTTAATTTGTTTTGACACCGTTTCGCACGGTGGTGACGTCATGAACATAAGGGTTAAATTGTCATTCGTTAACGCTCATCTAAGAAACTCATTCACTTTTATGTTCAAACGCATGATGTTTGCTAGGTTATCATTAACGAATGACAGTCATTAACGAATACAGTTTAACACATACGTTTACGATTGCCACAAAAAGAACGATGTTAAAAAATAGAGTTGATTAGTTGCTTCTAATGAATTCGACGGTGTGCCACTCGAAGATATATAGTTGCTCGTCTTCATTCGTTAAACGAATGTGAAACATATTTGGCATGCATATATTCGAAATTATTTTGGATAACTTATTTACAGTTTTTTTACTTTTTTACCTTTTTGTCGGTCTTTACTTTGAAGATCGCTCATGCACATATGCGCATCCTCCCGTTTACCATGCAATAGGTCGCATGTGCCCTGACGTAATTGAGCTAAAGGAACATTAATTAGCAATAAAAATTACAAATAATTTATATAAATGCTCTGAAAAGAATGTTTATAACCACTCTTTCCAGTAAAAACAAAGCAGAATATGAACTCACAGTTTTTTTTATTTTACATTTGGAGAATGGTGACTTAAATTTATTGCGGGTTATTTGTACCGCTAGTAAAAGTATGGAAGCGAACTGTCCTAGCTCGGGAGAGAATCAAGTGTGCAAACCAACAAAGAAAAGTACCGACGGCTGACAAACAAGTTTACGTAAAAAAATCCCGAAAAAGGAAAAAACCACAAGGTTGGGACTGTATCGGCCAAATTTACTATCTTCTTGGGTGATACTAGAATATATTTTCGTGGGTGACAAATCATCACTCGTTACAATAGTTCTTCCGAACCGCGGAGGTCGGTGGCAATTTTACAGAGATGAATGCGCTCGGAAGCGTTCTGGATTGATGGACGCGACAGCAGGAGCTCGGTGCGTAGGTGGTGGAGCCGGATGAACTCTTCGAGCTGTCTTTTGCAAGACCTTCGAGGAATTCTCCAAGGGATATTCGTGTTCCAAAGGAGGTCTTCGAGCAACATTCGAAACCGAAGGAGGTCTTCAAAAGAATTTCAAGCGTGCAAAGAGAACTCTAGGAGACATTTGAAGGAAATTTCTAAAGCTCTCTCGGGCGCAGAAGACAAGGACCCCCCCCCCCCCCCCCCCCCCCACTCGGGCCTCATTTTCGGTCGACTGAATATATTAAAAAAAACTTTTTATCTCTCACTCGCCCCATTCTCTCCCGCAGCCGCTCTCTCGCTCTACCTTTCTCTCCCGCATCCTCTCTCTCTCGCTCGCCCTTTCTCTCTGACAGGAAGATCTCTCTCTCGCTCGATCTTCTTGTTGAATTTTTCGGATCTTGGAATGAGCAGGAGTTATGTTCACTTAATTAGCAAGATCAAATCGCTAGATCTAATGAAGAAAGAACTGATACCTGCCGCCATGGATGTAGTGCTGAAATCCGTAGAGGACAAAGGCGGCGAAAGACCCGATGTAGTTGAGCGCCGGGGCGGATGAGCGCCGGAACGGGTGAGGTTCCTTCTCCAAGAGCTGATGCAGTTGAGCGCCGAGTGGATGAGCGCCGGAACGGGTGTTCTTTCTCCCGATGCCTAAGCCCCGTGCAGCTCTCCCTTTTGACGGGATGAAAAGAGAGTAAAGGACTTAGGGTTAGGAGGAGAACCACACCAAGCTATATATATATCGTTTCCCTATCCACCCATCATAGATCGGAGGGCTACGATTCGTTTTGCTTAAGTTCTACACATGATGAATCCACATTTATATAAACCGCACCCTCGATCTGGCGCAGCGGAAACGTGACTAGACCCGCTATGATCATTATTTATTGGGTCACACGGATGGCCAAAATATTCGGACGGCGAGCATGTTCTACATGACCTATGATGGCTCATATATAAGATTAAAATCTAACAATCTCCCACTTGGGCCTAATAGGTCATACCGAATATAGACCACGTAAACTTTATGACGTCAAATTATAATAGCACCATCAAAATTGGCCGACGTTTCCAACAATCCGGTCCATTAAAAACACCAACACTGGACATGGCGGCCATTATCACTTCCTTTCGTGACAGGACCTTCCAAATCACATATGTTTGTACTCTCAACGACATAGATCAAATGAGAATGTGTAGCATGGAAATTACATACTATATGATCGTATATGCCTATTTCCAACTAGTTCTTCTTTATGACTCCAACGAGTCTAACAATGAATTCTGTCAACTTTAAACAAATATGTACTATTAAATAATAAAGAAGACAGACACAACTTTATCTCAGAATCATCAAATGGAATGTGCACATAAATGTCTGTTGAACTAAAAAGCAAAGAAAAATTACAAACTCTCACTAAACCAGCACATCAGAGTGGGGTGGACACACCCATACGAGAAACATGCTCCAGAAAGACTTTAGGTGGCAAGCCCTTAGTGAGCGGATCTGCAATCATGAGTTTAGTGCTAATATACTCAACAGACATTAGACAGATTCCGAACTCTTTCCTTAACGTCAAGAAACTTTATATCAATGTGTCTTGACCGTGCCGAACTCTTTCGTTGTTGGAATAAAGCTCTGCAGCTTTGTTATCACAATACAGCTTTAATGGTTTCTCAACTATGTCCACCACTTGAAGCCCAGAAGAAAAATTTCGAAGCCATATCACTTGATTAGATGCCTATAGCAAGCGATAAACTCTGCCTCCATGGTGGACGAAGCAATGAGTGTCTGCTTGACACTTTTCCATGAAAACTGCTCCTCCTGCCTCATGAAGATGAAACCTGATGTGGACCTCTTGCTGTCAAGACAAACCGCAAAATCTGAATCTGTGTATCCGATCAGCTCCAACTGATCGGATCTCTTGTACGTGAGCATGTAATCTTCGTTCTCTGAAGGTATCGCATCACCCTATGGCAGCCTTCCAATGGTCGATACCAGGATTGCTCAAAAACCTGCCAAGCATACCAAGGACGAATGCAATATCTGGACGGGTACAAACTGAGCATACATAAGACTCCCAATACTGAGGCATAAGGGATATCTTTCATTTGGCCCTACCCGAAGATCGTTCTTAGGACACTGGAGTGAACTCATTTATCTCCCTTAGCAATAGGTGTTTTCACCAGGCGAACACCACCTTCATGCCATATCTATTAGCACCTTATCGATATAGGCCTTTTGTGACAAAACCTAATATACCACGTGATCTATCACGATGTATCTGAATGCCCATCACAAAGGAAGCTTCCCCAAGATTCTTCATCTCAAAGTGCTTTGAAAGGAAGGTCTTGGTATCATGTAAAAGTTCTATATCGCTACTTGCTAATAGAATGTCATCCACATATAGCACTAAGAAGATAAATCTGCCCGCTTTAAATTTTATGGTAAATACATTGATCAACTATATTTTCTTTGAAACCAAAGCAGAAATGACTTGATCAAAATTCATATACCATTGACGTGATGCCTGCTTCAAACCGTAAATGGATTTCTTAACTCTGCACACCAGGTGTTATGATCCCTTTAATTCAAAACCCTCTGGCGCACCATATAGATTTCTTCCTGAATATTCCGTTAAGGAAGGCCATTTTAACATCCATTTGGTGAAGCTCTAGATCATACTGAGCCACTAGTGCCATGATGACCCTAAAAGAGTCTTTCAAAGAAACTGGAGAGAAAGTCTCCTTATAGTCAATACCTTCCCTTTGAGTGAACCCTTTTGCAACAAGACGTGATTTTAATCATTCGACATCGCCTTTAGAATCCTTCTTGGTTTTAAATATCCCACTTGCAACCAATTGGTTTTCTTTCCTTCAGGCAATTCTACTAGATCCCAAACGTCATTGTCAATCATAGACTTCATCTCCTCTGTCATAGCATTTGAACCATTTGAGAAAGTGAGCACTCAGTTTGGCCTCTTTGAAAGATGCGGGTCATCTTCCAACCCAATGTCAAACTCATGCTCATGAAGATATACTTCATAGTCATCTGAAATGGCTGATCTCCTTCCCTATTGGATCGCCTTAATCGGCACTCTGTGGTGGAGGATGTTCAGGTTCCTACCGCATTAGTGGGGTTTAACTCAATATCTTGATGAAGAGGTGTTTGTACCATGCAAGGGTACAACTATTCACCACTTTCAACATTAATCATGGGAATGATTACATGTTCTCTTCAAAGGCAAACTCTCTGTGTAAATTTCTCCTACTACTTTCAACATTCTCAAAAGAATTTGGCATTATCTGTTTCAATTATGGTTTTAGTGGAAGGACAAAATAATTTAAAGCCTCTAGACCTCTCAGAGTATCCAACAAAGTAGAACAACTAATGGTTCTAGAGTCCAGCTTCTTTTCATGTGGCCTATAGGGCCGAGCTTCAGCTAGACAACCCCAAACATGAAGATGCCTTATACTAGGAAGTTCCTAGTCCATAACTCATATGGGGTTTTAGGTACTGCTTTACTGGGCACTCTATAAGGAGGTAGACTGCGGTCTTTAAGGCCTCACCCCATAGTGACTCAGGTAGGGAGGTATGAGCAATCATACTCCCTAACCATGTCCTTTAAGGTACGGTTACGTCTCTCACAGCACACACCATTCTGACGTGGGTCCCCGGTTGTGTATACTGAGGAACGATGCCACACTCTTCTAGAAATTTGGCAAACGGTCCTGGACATTGACCTGACCCGTCATTCCTACCATAGTAATCACCACCACGGTCGGATCTAACAGCTTTAATCTTCTTATTTAGTTGATTTTCAACTTCGGCTTTATAGATTTTAAACATGTCCAGGACTGTGATTTCTCATGTATTAAGTATAGGTACCCATATCGAGAATAGTCGTCTATGAAGGTGATAAAAATATTCATGGCCATTCCAAGACGCTGTAGGAATGGACCACAAATGTCCGTAGAATCACTCTAAGACGCTCAAGCTCCTTTTGGCACCAAAACTTCCAGATGTTTGTCTGTTTTCCCTTTGTGCAACCTGTACAGATCATAAGATCTGAGTAATCTAAAGGGCCTATAACTCCACTAGACACAAGCCTCTCAATTCTCTCTTTCGAGATGTGACCTAATCCCTATAGCCATAAACTATATGAGTTCTCATTAATTGATTTTCGTTTAGTACCTTTATAATTCACATGCAAGGATCATAACTTGAGGATTCAAGTCTAATTATATAAGCCATCAATTAAAGAAGCCTGTTCTAACAATTTTAGAGTCAAAAGAGATAATTAAATACTCCATTACCAAAAGTGACAGTATAAAACAAATCTGTCTAATAGTGGAATAGAAATTAAATTCCGTCTAAACGACGGTACAAACATAGTCTCTTCCAAATCCAAAATAAAAACAGACCCTAATGTAAGCCTATAGAAACCCCAATGGCTCAACACAATGACTTTGTTTCCATCGCCCATGTAGATTAACTGTTCACTTTCATTTGGCGATCTGGATGTTAGAAATCCCTGCATTAAGTTAACTTATGTGAATAGTTGCACCAGTATCTAACCACCGCGTATTAGGTGATACTTCAGTTAGATTAATTTCAGAGCAAACAAAAAATATGAGAATTACACTTCTTCTTTATGAGCCACTTTTGGTACCCAGCGCAATCCTTCTTCACATGGCCTACTTTCTTGCAAAAGAAGCAGGAGACAACTTTAGCCTTCAACTTTTGCACTTTTGCCATTCCAGGATCAGCACTAGTAGTAGCAATTTCCTTCCCTTTTGACACATCCCTTTTCCTTTTCTTTATGCCTGCATTGCCTTGAAACACCAAATGAGCACTTTCTGTCCTTCATGTTTCATTCTCTCTTCTCTTGCACACAGTGACTAATGAGCTCAGTGAGACTCCATTTATCCCTTTGAGTATTATAATTTATCTTAAAGGGATTAAACTGTGCAGGGAGAGAGTTCAGAATAAGGTGCACTAGAATCTCTTCAGAGAATTCCAATTTAAGTGCCCTCAATTTTGAAACAGATTGGACATTTCCATAATGTACTCTCTTATGTCCCTTTAATGTTGTAGCGCATATTCACCAGTTTGCTAAGATGAGTACAGGCCTCAACCTTATCCGATTTTGTGAATCGGTTAGCTACTTCATTAAGGAACAATTTGGCATTTTCTTGATCAGGCATTGCACCCCTTATGGCTTCAGGAATGGAATGTTTCATGACCATAAAGACACATCCTATTGGACCTCTCCCACTTCTCATATGATTTTTCATAGACAGCCTTTTCTTCGGCTGTACTAGATGGTGGGAGAGCAATGGGTTCATCAGTCCTTAAGGCGTAGTCTAAGTCCATACATCTAGAACGATCTTTACGTGGTCTTCGCCACTTATCAAAATTAGACCCATTCAGAATTGGAATGCCGTTCAAGCTTGCAGAAATTGGATGAAGCATTCACTAAAGACAGAGAAAAAATAATAAAGATTGCATAAATATGAAAATCCCATCAAATAAAAAATTGCAAATATGAAGTAAGAGACTGCTAATACATTAATTTCTCATATATGAACTAGTCAAACTGATAGGGCAACCAGTCAGACTCTCAGAGTAAAGTGTGTCTGTTTATTGCAACAATGGACTGGTCCAATGCAAACATTTTAAGTCCTAGGTCCTTTTGCGACAATAGTCTTCCTTTGGGCCGACTGTCGCCCGCATGGGATTTATTCTAGGACCTAAAATGTTTGTATCGACCGCATAAGAGTGTGTGATCGGCCAAAACGACACCCTTCCTTGGGCCGAGTGCGAGTCGCCATGGATCCACACAATTTTTGCAATTCAATCTTTACTCAGTTATCAAACTGACTGATGTGAAACATCAATCTAGGGCTAAAATGATTGGGGCCTTCCTTTGGGCTGACCTTTACACCTCCAAGTTGGATTCCAAATTAAGACATGCACATTAGTCATTTGACACTATTTATGGCTCGGCCAAGTGATAGCCTTCCTTTGGCTGACGACCACTCGCATGAGTCATAAACACATTCAAAGCCCCTTAATATGCGTACAAAATCATATGTATAATTGACAGTGAACTTGAATATGAAAGTAAAGTGGAAGCGTAAATAACAAAACGAATGTGAACTAATTTAGATGGCAATATACGTATATGGGTGTTCATTTGAGATTTAAACAACGTCGCGAATTGAAGAGCTCAACAAGAGATTCAAAAACGAGGGTTTACGTATCCAAAACGGACACCAAACGATCCATAAAGGCATCTAATCATAAATACTGTACATACAAATTGTAGCTCATAGAAATAGGGAGATCAATATTCTCAACCATAGGCAAACAGAGATCTGGAAAAAATAAAAAGAAATAACTCCATGGATCCCTGTTAAAGCAGTGTGAGAGAACAAAACTCCTTTTTTTTTGGAAGAAGGCAGACAACCCGGCCCTCCCCCCCCCCCCCAAAAAAAGGAAAAGCCGCAGGTGGCTGGAGCAAGAAAGAAAAAAATGCCGCCGTGCTGCTCGGATGAGAAAGAGAAGAAGGAAAAAAAATGGAATATCTCATTGATCTAAGCGAGAAAGCTCTGATACCACTTGTTCACTAATTAGCAAGATCAAATCGCTAGATCTAATGAAGAAAGAACTGATACCTGCCGCCATGGATGTAGTGCTGAAATCCGTAGAGGACGAAGGCGGCGAGAAAGACCCGATGATGTAGTTGAGCGTCGGGCGGATGAGCGCCGGAACGGGTGAGGTTCCTTCTCAAGAGCTGATGCAGTTGAGCGCCGGAGTGTGGATGAGCGCCGGAACGGGTGTTCTTTCTCCCGATGCCTAAGCCCCGTTGCAGCTCTCCCTTTTGACGGGATGAAAATAGAGTAAAGGACTTAGGGTTAGGAGGAGAACCACACCAATCTATTATATCGTTTCCCTATCCACCATCATAGATCGGAGGGCTACGATCGTTTTGCTTAAGTTCTACACATGATGAGTCCACATTTATATTAAACCGCACCCTCGGATCTGGCGCAGCAGCGGAAACGTGACTAGACCGCTATGATCATTATTATATTGGGTCACACGGATGGCAAAAAAATCGCATCCCGCAGTTCTGACGGCGAGCATGTTCTAATGACTATGATGGCTCATATATAAGATTAAAATCTAACAGTTATTCTTATCTAGAAAGTTAAATCACAACCAGAGACACCATCAGCAACAAGATCATTATTGATAACAACATTTTCTTACAAAACGAGCCATACATGGCGAGACATGATTCGCCAAACTAACCAAAGGGAAAGCTGAACAATTACAAGGCAAATCAAACCGCGCAGACTGAACAAGTATCCGTCGGTTCTACTGCTGCACTATGGAGTCCACACAGACCGTCAGGTCGCCAGACGCATCCCAAGCCGCGCGGGACTGCCCGTTATTCCAATTTGAGCTCTAGCTGCCGATCTGCAAGCTGCTAACCGCAAGGTCGCCAAGCCGCCAGATCGCACAAGCTGCTGATGCCGAACTGAACAGGCCGTCTGAAGCAGACGATTTATTGAACCGAGAAAGTAGTTGCCAAAGAGAAGACCTCCTAGTCGCTGTCCGCGACCTTTGTTTTTATAGCCTATTGCTAACCGCAGAGTCTGCACTGTCCATGGCCGCAATCAGACCCAATTCCTGGCTTTCCAGCGCTATCCACACAACCTGCAGAGCACAAAACGGTCAACTCCTTCAACCCGCGGATACCAAAATCCAGTCCGCAGCAACTGTTCGAGAGTTCACTTACTGTTCATTCACACATACAATTGATGTGATGGAAGGCCCTATTTATAGGCTTGATGAGGAGTGTGGCACCGCCCTAGCCGATAGGATCACCGCCTCATCTCGTGGCAAGAACAAGTGTATCCGCAAGTCGCGGATACAAAATCCAGTCAGCGCGCGACCTGTGCAGGATATCCAGACCGTCTAAGCATCACTAAGGCCGGACAACGATCCAGTCCACCTTGTCGCCAAAGGCCAACCAGGTCTTAGACATCAACCCGCAGACTCTATAGTAACACTTTGTCCGCATAATCGTGGACTCAGCTCCAGTCCGCATACCTCGAGCCCGCCCGCAGCCACACCACCAAGACAGCTGTCGGACTCAACGAAACACAGGCAGCGCATAACTGCGCGATCTCCCCAGACTGAGACAACCATGGACTTGATTCAGAGCCTACCAAGTTCACTCCACCAGCCACAAGGGCTAGTCTGCACTTACTGGCGGTCACTGGATCCAGACCGCCAATCCCAGCGAACTCCAGCACCTGTCCGCACTAACTGGTGACCTACGCAGCTTCCGCTTGCCGCTCCAGCAGAGCTTGACCAAGGCATCTGCCAAGCCGGTCTGTCGAGCTCCAGTTCATTCCGCTCCTTGCCGGACTCCGCGGATAGAGAATCTATCCGCCCGGTTACCTTAAGGACAAGCTGCCTTCTGAGCACAAGCTGACCTGGTTGGCCGCCGCCTCTGTTCTCATAGTCCGCGCGAACAGACCGCCCGCGCCGCCAAAGAACAAGCTGCTTGCAATAGCTCTGCAGACCTTGGCTATCAGCCAGTGTCCTATCCGCATAGTCCGCACGGACAGGTCGCCTAGGTCGCCCAATCACCCACTTTCACTTCACCATTTTCAACACGCCCACTTGAAGTGAGAAGTGGTGAGCAACCCCAGCAGCTCTCATAACCTTGCACCTGGTCCCTCTGATAGCGCCATCAAGAAGATGTCCGAGACATGGTCCTCGCCCAGCCTATCCTGGACCATAGGGATCCCTCCAGCATCTCCTAAAAGAAGCCATGCTTCCCTATTCCTTCTTCTTCAGCTTCGACCTCCACTTGTGTGTTACATGAGTATCACCAACGATCTGGGCACAAGGCCCCAAGCCTCGTTACCTCTGAGGGTAGTCAACCTCCTCAACCTTGGCGTCATCGACCTGCTTGACTCAGTGGTATCATCACAGCTAGAAGATACTCGCTCGACCTGAGGGCCTGCAAGGAAACATGAGACCAAGCTCACCTAGTTTCCTCTGCAATATCGAGCTGGTTGGTTGATGATCCTCTTCGACCTCTAAAGACCCTGATCATGGCTAAACGCCTCCACTGCTCCTTCCGAAGCAGCTCCGTTCCCGGGCAAACCTGGAACAATGCTCCCTTTTCTTCATGGACAAGAAGCCACCGCACTAGAACCATAAATACCTGGAGCAACGCTCCCCCTGCTTCCTGAAACATAAACCTTCGTCTTCGAGCCAGAAGCACATGGAGCATCGCTAACCTGCTTCCTGAACCTAGACTCCTCTGCCCCAGAGCTAGAACAACCTGGAGCTCCTGGTGACACAGGCAGCTCCAACTGAAACATAGTAGTAGCATTTTACAGCCCCCCATCTGACCTGCTCTCCTCTAGATCCACATATGAGCTACCCCAATATGACGTCAGCTCTTCGAAGATAACGTCTCTCGACACGATCAACCTCTTTGTCGCAGGATCCATACACCTCCATATCCTCTTCTGCTCATCATACCCAACAAAGACTAGCTTCGTCTTGAGAGCATCTAGAGCATGTACGTAGCAGGTAGAACCGAACACCCGTAGGTGCTTCACACTTGGCTTTAACCCGGACATCAACTCAACTAAAGTCTTCGTATTGATCGGACTAAGAGACATCTGATTGATGACATGTGCCGCACTGGCCATCCCTCCGCCCAAAAGGCCTTAAGAATGTCTTTGCATTGAAGCCAACACTTGCAGGTCTCCGTCAACAGATGGATCATACCAACTACAACACCACCTTGCTGTGAAGTATGTCCACGAGAGAGCTCCCTTCGGATCCCATGCTTCCTGCAAAAGTTCGAGAACACAGTTGATCCAAACTATCCTCCATTGCCCGTCCTCAACTTCTTGATCCACAGTCCAAGCTGACCCTCCACAAGCTTCTTGAACTCCACAAACAAGCAAAACAAGTTCGACATCACCTTCATGAAGTATACCCAAGTATAACTCGTATAGTCATCAACCAAAATCAGCATGTACCTGCTTCCTCCAAGACTGGTAGTGACGGTCGGCCCTAGCTACCAGATCATAATGAACAACCTCCAAAGGTGCTTTGCATCTAGACCACGCCTTAACTACCATAAAGTGATAAGCTTCACCGTGCTGACATCCCGCACATGCTTGACCATCACCGTAGGATGACAATCTAGGCAAACCTCTCACGAGTATCCTTACTACCATTACTTTCAGCTTGTCCATCTCCACATGCCCTAGTCCTTCATGCCAAATAGCTGCGCTAATACTGGCATTTATTCGATCAGCATATAAACTTGTAGATGACCCAACCAAATTCTTATCCTTACTCCCAATGTGAGCAATGTTCACCGAGTGCAAGACAACCTTACACTCCTTCCTGAGGTGACCATGCTGCGTGCATTTATAGCACCTTGGTCCTTCCTTCCTCTTCTCATCACGCCTAGGAGAAACATACCTCTCTTGCTGATATGAAGTAGAAGGACCAACCTCAGCAACCACCGTCACCTCCTCCTTGAACAACCCAATAAGGGAAGTCCAAACCTCCGCAGCTGACTGTCACAACCCGCATTTTCTCCGTATTCGAAAATACATCAGAGTAGAGAAACTATGCGCCGTGATGCCACGCCATGCAGGGGACAATTGCAGACGCTCAGGCAACCCGTTATCACATTTACTTCAAGTAAAAGATTTATAACTTTTAGCTAAAAACAATGCATATAAATTAATGGAGTTAATGACCGTGTCCCTCGGTCGTGTGGACAACTAGTCTATAGGTGAGAAAATATGTATATTTTACGCTGCGGAAAATACTAAGTTAGCTCATTTGTTAACCTACGTGAAAGTGAGGGTGCAGTATCATAAAATGATGATGTGACTTCTACATTTACTATATATATATATAAATCTTTTGTACGCTTAAAAGTAGTAGATTTAGTAGTTGAAGTCATGCATGCCAATATTCCGGAATGCAATTTTGTATACTTTAAAATAACTAAATGCATTCCTAACATAAATCCTTCTCAGAGAGCAAGAACAATCAGGTAAAAAGTAACAGTAGTAACAACAGTAACAACAGCAAGTAGTCCATCACAGAAAAGTCAAAGTCTATGGGCGTCAACAACTGACACGAACCCATAGTAAAATCTGACAAGTCTAAACAAGGAAAACTACCTCAAGCTCAGAGGTGGAATCAAACGGCCGCAGACACCAGCAGTACTAGAAGCCCAACACTATCAGCTAAACCTGCTACAGCTCTAATCCTGGGGCATTCAAAAGAAGAACACCTCAGAAGCAAGTCACAAGTAGTGCAAGAGTAAAACCAGACTACACAAACCTCAAAGTGAAGGAGAATGAGAAGCGACTGCAACAAAATGGTCAGCAGAATAAAAGTAAGCAACAGTAAAACTAGCCAAGCAAGAAAGGCTATACACAGTATCAAGATAGAACAAGCACCAGCAATAGAAGTTCAATCTTTCATTAATAATTACCATGCCGAGGGAGAAACCCCAACGCGCACAGTCTATCTGAGCATTAAGCACTATGCGAGGGAGGACCCCAACGCGCACAGTTCATCTGAGTATTAAACACTTATGCCGAGGGAGGACCCCAACACGCGCACAGTTCATATGAGTATTAAACATTATGTCGAGGGAGACCCCAACGCGCACAGTTCATCTGAGTATAAGGCACTATGCCGAGGGAGAACCCCAACGCGCACAGTCCATCTGTGTTTCGTTAGTTACATAATTGTACAAGCAGGGTTCATTTTTTTTTTTATTCATCATAAACTCAAGGGATAACTAATTGGCCCGTGAACAGACTCTTACTGTGGTTGGTTCGGTGAGTCGATCGCCGCGGCTTGCTAGGGTAGGCAAGTGCACCTATCACAAGTAGTACTCGATATTCGGGAGAATACCGAGGTCGTATTATTCCCGGGAACGGGTTGATTACCCCTACTCCTCCGAAAACACTATTATTTAACCGAAATAGAAGTTGAGGGTTTTAAGTAAAATAGGAACGAAAATAGATTTTAAGAAAATAGTCGATGAAGAGATAACTCCCGGTATCGAATTGCGTTAGGATTAAAAATAGATTTGAATAACTAAATATCTAAAGTTTCATTTTAATTAATGCGGAAACCTGGCCGTGGACATTCAAAATAATGAGCTCACCTATCTCTAGGAATATCGCTCACCTAGACATTAAGGCTATTCGACCGGGCTCTCGTCCGACAAAGGATTCCCCTTAATGCCCGCAGTACGCTAAGAACCCCGCTATTGGGTGGGGAACCCAATCCGGTAGAGTTAGCGCGCCTCCTCTCTCGAGAGTTAGTGCGGAACTCTATCTACCCAGGGGTGATCTGTCCATACGTACGGCCTCTCGGCTAGCTAGCGTATGGATAACAGAAAATAAAGCCCACACAACGATATATGGGTCTACGCGTCGTTAACCCGGGGTAAACCTTAAGTTTTTAATTAAATTGAAAAATTAGACATTTGGTTATTTAGAACATTTTAGATCCCAAAGCTCTTCGATACCGAGGGCTAAAAGCAATTAGCCACTCATCAGAATGGGGATAGCTTATATGTTTGGTTGTGCGAGCGTCCTAAACTATTCGTTGAAGGGTTATAAAGAAAATAAGAAGAAAAGTAAAATATCCTAAAATTAGAAAAGTTATGACAAATTAACACACCCGCACTCATTCAAACATATAACAAGAGACAGAAATAAAACTAAGTTACACATAACAGAAAATTGCATAATTGACATTTGTAGGTCCCACTCAAACGAGTGGGGGCGGAAAATTAAAGCTGAAAATTGCAAGTCGTACTCAAACGAGTAGGACTGAAATGAAAGCGAGTCCTACTCAAATGAGTAGAGAAAATAAATGCGATTACAGGGCTTTCTTAAATATTTACATCAAAATAAAGTCCGACCATTTAACTCCTAGCGAGTAGGCGGAAAATAAAATCCAGCCATTTAACTCAAGTGAGTAGGCGGAAAAATAAAGAATGAAAATTACAAGACCTACTCAAAAGAGTAGGACTGAAAATACAGACCGGCCATTTAACTCAAGTGAGTAGGTGGAAAAATAAAAACTACAAACACTTGCTTGAATCAAATCCAGCCATTTAACTCAAATGAGTAGGCGGAAAAATAAAAACAACACACGCACTCTACTTGAATAAAATATAGGCAATTAACTCAAATGAGTAGGCGGAAAAATAAAAACAACACACTCACTCTGCTTGAAAGTAACTACTCACGCACTCGACATAAATAAACACACACACACACACACACACTTGCATAATTTAACTTAGGAGCTGAAAAATATCTCATACACGCAAACACTCGTGCTAAAATAATTGCAAAAATCAAAGTTAACGAAAAATTAAAATGGCTGCATTTCTACCGCTGGAATGCAGTAGAAATGCATAAAAAGGCAAAATAAAAATTGTTTGAGCAAAAAGTTTTAAATTAAAGTGAGAAAGGCAAGTGTCCGAAAAATTAAAACGTTTATATTTTTACCGTTAGATTTTGATAGAAATGCTTAAAAAGTGAAAATAAAAATTGTTCGAGCGAAAATATTTTTTGTAATTACTTAAAATGAAAGTTCATGAAAAATAAAAATAACAATTTATACATTCCTATAACCTTGTAAAATGGTTTAAAAAGTTGGAGTAAGCTAAAAAGAAGCATCGGTTTTGTAATTAAAACAAAGTAAAATCTAAGTTAAGAGGGATGAAAACCACCTTTTTTAACATTTTACAAGTTCATAAGAGTGTATTTTAAAGCATGAAAATCCTAAGTCTAATCAATTTTAAAGAACTAGAATGAAATTGGCCAATAATAACGGCTATAAATTTTGTTATAATTGAGAAGAAAACGAGAACATTTTCGTTTTAAAACATAATTTTTGCAATTTTAAGCTCATACACGCACACACACATTATGAAAATAAAAATGAAAGTATATAAGATTGATGAAAAGGAGGTTTTTTGGAGAAATTTCAAAGCATGTAAGGATGAAATAATAACGATTTTTATTACAAAAAAAGGGGTGATTACAAGAGTTCAAACATACAAACTTAAAAAGGAGAGGGAGGGGGATCCTTACATAGCACTAAAGAAGCTCCAATGGCAGCCCTAATATATCAAAATGGTTCGGATTTTGGGAACCCTGAACTCATACAGCAGCTGCCATTTTATAGGAAAAAATTTCCAAGTACACGCCCTCCGACACGGGCGTGTCGGGGGGCGTGTCAGCACTATTTTACAACGGAATTCGGCGATCTGACGGATTTGACGGCGATTTGACTTTCCGGCCGAAAACGCGGCGGTCACGCCCCAGGTCACGGGCGTGACGGTGGGCGTGTCGTTCGGCGCTTAAAGGCGTTGTTGACTTCGGGATTCGCCGGCGGCAGTTTGTCGGGCTGACACGGGCGTGGCACACATCGGACACGGGCGTGTCCCTCTTGGGTTCGACGAACGTTGAGCGCGAAATGGTGACCTGGCTGGCACGGGGCGTGTCGGGCTAACACGGGAATGTCGCACATCAGGACACGGGCGTGTCCCTCTTGGGTTCGACGAACGTTGAGTTGAAATTGTCAAGCGGGATGGACACGGCTTGGTCACACCCCATGTCGATCGACACGGGCGTGTCGAATCATGGAACACGGGCATGTCAGGCTTTTCTCTTCAAAATTGGCTTCTTTTCGGGATTTTAGCTGTCACGCCCTGGTCACGGGCGTGACCAATATGTCACGGGCGTGACATGACATTTTTGCAGATTTTGATTTTTTCCCTGACAAATAAAATAAAACAAGTTAGTATAATATTTACAAAAATAGGAGCATTTTATTGAATAAAAACAAGTAGAAATGACAAAAATTAATTAAAACGACTTAAGTAATGTACATAAAAATAGGTATATTTACAATTCATCAAATATGCCCTCATACTTAAGCTTTTGCTATTCCAGAGCAAAAGTTTGAGATGAACTTATAAGGAATAAAAAAAACTTTTAGTTTAGCTACCGCTTAATTAATTATAAGAGAGATCTAAATAAATAAACGGGGTGTAAGATTTAAGTCCTAAATTTATGAAGATGATTTAAATAGCGCAAAAGTTTTGGCCAAAAGAATTCTTGATATAATTAAATAGAAAGCAATAAGTGTAATGGTTAGATTAACAAGAATAGTTTGGAATTATATGAATTTTTAGCCTATAGGATTTTTATTGGAAATAATGCAATTTACAAATTATGCTCTCAAAAAGATATTTTGAATTAAATCTAGAATCGTGAAATTGGGTAAGAGGGTTGATGTTGGTTTATGAAGAGAGTTTTGATTTTTGAGGCGATGTAATTTTTTCTCGAACCTCCATGTTTTTTTTTGGATTATTAGGAAAACGAAATCTTATTTTCCTAATATCAATTTTTTCAACTTCATAATAAATTTTAACCCAATGTATATGTGTAGGAGTAATGAATTTTATCCTCTTACTCCATAGCATATAATCTTTTTAATCTATTGGGTGCCTATGTTTACGGAACGAAATCTTATTCCCATTGACATAGGATCTTTTAAGAATAACAATTTTATCATGCCAAGTCGGTCATGATAAGGACGGTGAGAAAAGAAAACTAGATTTTTATTAAAAAACAATTTTTGGAGCAACCTTAATAAATTGTAAGTTCCAATTTTTCAGAAAGCTAAAAGTAAACATAATTGAATCCTATAATCGTTATTTTCTAATATAATACACGTGCTCCTATCAATGAAAAATTAGAAGTAGTGCCTAAAACGAGTTCGCTATTTTTAACAAAGCAAAATGAATTCTTTAAAACTTAACCCCGAATATTTAAATTTTTCAATCAATAATTAACAAACGAATAACAAACAAAGAATTAATAAAATTCACATATAAATAAACTCAAAGCAAAATTTTTGGATAACAAGAAAATTAAGAATGGTATATTTGATTTATTTGTTTCAAAATATTTTTTGGTTTTTTAGAGTTTTTTCATCATCATTTTTTTTGTGTTTTTTTATTTTATTATCTCTTTTTTTGTATTTTGGTTTTGGTTTACTCAAAATTTTTTTTGAATTTTTGTTTAGTTTTCCTTTTTTTTGAAGTTTTTTTTTATTTTGAACTTATTATCTTTTTAGATTTTTTAGGTTTTGCGGAAAGTGCGAGAAGAAGAGACGGTATTTACAAGAATGAGAAAGAATAGGAAGGGGAGAGAGAAGATTATTTACAAAAATATTTACACAGATTTTTACAAAATGAAAACAGAAATTTTTTTTTGGAATTTTGTTTGTTTTACAATATTTTTTTGAGTTTTTTTTTAAGAAATATGCGAGTTTTTTTTCATTTCCAAAAAAACTTAGGTTTTGGGATTTTGTTTTCATTTTCAATTTTTTTTTTCATATATGTTTTTATGTTTAAAGTGCAGAAAATAGAAAGAAAGTGAAGAAAATAGAAATACAGTGCAGAAAATAGAAATGAAAAAGAAAGCGAGAAAACACCCACATACTTAAGTCCAACATTGTCTCCAATGTTGTAACGTAAGTATGCGGAACAGGTAAGATAATATATACAAGAAAAGAAAGAGATGGGGGGTAGAAGCTTCCCTGATAGGAGGTGGGGAAGGCGCAGTTTAGGAACTCTGCATTAGGAAGAAAGATAGCAAAAAAAAGGTAAAGAGATAGTGAAAAAGATAAAAATGGGGTTCCTCCCAGGAGCGCTTTGTTTATAGTCGCGTAGCTTGACTATGTTGGCGGTTTATATATCTAGGAGGGTTATGGATTCGAAATTACCGCTCACAGGATCGCCTGCTATGTATAATTTTAAGCGATGACCGTTCACTTTAAACGAGTCTTTATCCGGGTGGGAGATGAGTACGGTCCCATAAGGCCAAACCTCTTCAACTTTGAAGGGGCCGAACCAACGTGATCTAAGTTTCCCGGGGAAAAGTTCTAAGTCGTGAGTTATAAAGAAGGACAAGATCGCCAGGAGAAAATGTTTTTTGGGGCTTGAGTTTTCGGTCGTGATAAAACTTAGAACGCTCCTTATAGAACTTATTGCTCTCGTAAGCGTTTGCACGCCATTCATCGAGCTCGTTTAGTTGTAGTTTTATATTTTGGGCGGCTAAGTTAGCGTCAAGATTTAAAAGTTTAGAGCCCAAAGTGCGCGATGTTCTAATTCTACGGGTAGATGGCACGCTTTGCCGTACACTAATCGATACGGCGTACAACCAATTGCGGTTTTGTATGTGGTACGATAAGCCCACAACGCATTGTCGAGTTTGATGGACCAATCTTTCCTATTAAGTGAAACAGTTTTCTCTAATATGCGCTTTATCTCTCGATTGACTACCTCTACTTGGCCACTAGTTTGCGGGTGGTAGGCGGTGGCAAGTTCGTGCGTGACGTCGTATCTAGCTAATGTCTTAGCCATCTGGGTGTTGCAGAAATGTGTCCCCCTATCGCTTACAATAGCGCGCGGAGTGCGGAAGCGAGAAAATAGCTTTTTAAGAAATGTAACGACGACTCGCGCATCATTGGTGGGGAGAGCTTGCGCTTCCGCCCACCTTGATACGTAGTCGACCGCTACTAAAATATACATATTTTTGAAAGACGGAGGTAGGGGGCCGACGAAATCTATGCCCCATAAATCGAAGACTTCGCACTCTAAAAACATGTTTTGGGGCATCTTCGTCGCGACGAGAGATGTTACCCGACCGCTGACAGCTATCGCATGCGCGCACAAAATTGTGAGCGTCTTTGAATAGAGTGGGCCAAAAGAAGCCCGCCTCTATTGCCTTCCGCGCGGTCCGGTTAGCTTGATAATGCCCACCAGCCGGAACCTCGTGGCAGTGCCTAAGGATTTACGTGCACTCCACACCCGCGACAACATCTTCGGACCGCTTGGTCCGCGCAGATACGAAAAAGAAAAGGGTCCTCCCAAAAGAAATATTTCAAGTCAGAAAAGAATTTCTTCTTTTGCTGGCTTGAAAAGTCTTTTGGAAGTATCCTCGCAACTAAATAGTTTGCAAAATCTGCGAACCAATGCGTGGAAGAAGAACTAGTAGTTATGGCTAGGAGGCGTTCCTCGAGGAATCTGTCATTTATGTCAGATTCGACGAGCGCTTCCGCAGTGGGATTTTCTAAGCGGGACAGGTGATCGGCGGCTAAATTTTCCGCGCCCCTCTTATCCCGGATCTCTAAATCGAACTCCTGCATGAGGAGGATCCATCGAAGAAGGCGGGGTTTGGCGTCCGTTTTCGCTAACAAATATTTTAAGGCGGAATGGTCGGTAAATACGATAACTTTGGATAGCGTTATATACGAGCGAAACTTATCGAAAGCAAAAATGACGGCTAAAAGTTCCTTTTCCGTTGTCGTGTAATTTCCTTGTGCGGAAGTGTGTGTCTTGCTAGCGTAGTAAATAGGATGAAAATATTTGTTTATACGTTGGCCAAGAACGGCTCCTACGGCAATATCACTAGCGTCGCACATATTTTCGAACGGAAGGGTCCAATCGGGCGCCACTAAAATAGGTGAATTGATAAGTCTTTGTTTTATGAAATTAAATGCAGAATCGCATTCGCTATCAAAGACAAAATTTGATTTCTTTTCCAAGAGGCGAGTTAGCGGCTTTGTTATTTTTGAAAAATCTTGAATAAAACGTCTATAAAAGCCCGCGTGCCCTAAGAAACTTCTAATAAATTTAACGTTGGAAGGCGGGGGAAGTTTTTCTATAATTTCAACTTTGGCCTTATCGACCTCCATCCCCTTAGACGAAATCATATGGCCGAGAACCAAACCTTCTCGAACCATAAAGTTACATTTTTCCAAATTTAAAACAAGATGCGTGTCCTCGCATCGCTGAAGGACACGGTCTAAATTACGAAGACAGGACGGGAAAGAGCTTCCAAAAACAGAGAAGTCATCCATAAAGACTTCCATAATGTCTCCTACCAGCTCGGCAAAGATCGCCAGCATACATCTTTGGAGTGTAGCGGGCGCGTTGTAGAGGCCAAATGGCATTCTTCGATATGCGAAGGTACCAAACGGGCAGGTAAAAGTTGTTTTCTCTTGGTCATCGGGGGAAATGGGGATTTGGAAAAACCCCTATAATCCATCGAGAAAACAAAAATACGGATGACCGGACAAACGCTCTAAAATTTGGTCTAAAAATGGTAGTGGGAAATGATCCTTACGGGTGCCGTCATTTAGTTTTCTATAATCGATGCACACATGCCAACCCGTAACAGTACGAGTTGGGACGAGTTCATTGTGCTCATTCTCCACGATGGTAAGACCGCCCTTTTTGGGCACCACGTGAATGGGACTAACCCACATACTATCCGATATGAGATAAATAATCCCCGCATCTAATAATTTAATAATTTCGGCCTTAACGACGTCTTTCATGTTTGGGTTAAGACGTCGCTGCGGCTGAATAGTTTTGTGGCAATTATCTAGAAGGAAAATCATATGGATGCAGAAACACGGGTTAATCCCTTTGAGATCAGAAATTTGCCAAGCAATTGCGTGACGATGTTTAAGCAAAACTCCCAATAAATCGGAAGTCTCCGATTCGCTCAAATGCGAAGAAATGATAACAGGGATTGTATCATCTTTCCCCAAAAAGGCGTATTTGAGTGAATCGGGTAGGGGTTTGAGTTCAAGGCAGGGCGGTTCTTCTAACGAGGTTTTAATTCCTATGTCTTTCTTACCAATTGTTTTGAAAGGCAAGTCTATAGAGGTATCCTCATCGCAGTTAAAATTTTCGAGCGCAAAAAGATCGTCGTTTAAAAACGTAGACTCAAAAATAGGGGAAGAACAATCTCCGAGATATGTGTCTAAATTATAACAAAAGTCATCGCTCGATGACGAGTCTCCTATGGAGGATTAATAGAGAAAGTAACTTCGTCATCTCCTACCCGAAGGAGGAGACGACCGTCACTGACATCAATTAATGCGCGGGAGGTGGCGAGAAAAGGGCGACCGAGTATAATTGGTACATCAGTGTCCTCCTCGATGTCCAAGATGACGAAGTCTACCGGAAAGATAAACATATCAACTCGGACAAGTACGTCCTCCACTACCCCGACGGGAAACTTAACCGAGCGATCCGCTAGTTGGATTCGCATTTTAGTAGGGGCCGGAGTGCCCAAACCTAACTTTTGAAAGAGCGAGAACGACATCAAATTAATGCTCGCGCCTAAATCTGCAAGAGCGTATTTTACTAATATATTGCCAAAAAGGCATGAGATGGAGAACTGTCCCGGGTCATTTCTTTTTAGGGGCAATTTATTAGTAAGAGCCGCTGAGCAGTCAGCATTAAGAGAAATATGCGAAATATTTTCTAATTTTTGTTTATTGGAAAAGTATTTCGCATATTTAGGCATCTGAGAGATTGCCTCACAGAAGGGAACATTAATATGAATTTGTTTTAATAATAAAATAAATTTTTCAAATTGCACGTCCTTACGTTCACTATTAAGTTTAAGCGGATACGGCAAGGTCGTTTTAATAAGTTTTTCATTTAAAATTTGTAAAGGCGGCGTAATCAAAGAAGGGGGAAGAGGGGTCGAAGGTGAAATATGTACCTGAGGATCGGTCCGTTTTGGATCGATCACCTCCTTTCCGCTACGGAGGGTTATAGCGTTGATATTTTCCCGCGGATTGGGCTCCGTGTTTCCCGGCAGTGCCCCGAGTTTTTCCCGCGGTTTTTGGAAGAGGGGGAGGCGGGCAGAAATCCAGGCGCGAAAGAATTGGGGGGGGGGGGGGGGGGGGGCGCTGCGCATTATTCAGATTGCTCCATGAGAAGTTGGGGTGGTTCCTCCAACCCGGATTATAGTTATTGCTATAAGGGTTGTTATTGGGGTTGAAGGAAGGTCGCCCAGCATTTCCCACGCAGTCTACGAATTCATTTGCTACGCCGGCATTAGGGGGAATCGCCCAAGGAGGAGTGGTGGAGGCAGCAGACATCTCCGCCACCTGCTTTGTCAGCCTTTCAACTTGAAGGGCTAAGTGGGCAGTGGCATCCACTTCGAAGAGGCCGGCCGCCTGCTTCGGACGTCCCCGAGGGACGTTCCATTGGTAGGCGTTCATAGCCATCTCTTCAATAAGAGCTTGGGCAGCCTCGGGAGTCTTATTATTCAAGGTACCCCCGGCAGCCGCGTCAATCATTTGACGCGTCTCATAATTAAGCCCATTGTAGAAAATTTGGACCTGCAACCACGCAGGCAGCGCGTGGTGCGGACACTTGCGGAGGAATTCCTTAAAGCGCTCCCAAGTCTCAAAAAGAGACTCAGAATCGTTCTGCACGAACGAAGAAATGTCCGCCCGCAACTTTGCAGTTTTGGCGGGCGAAAAATACTTCGTTAAGAACCGCTCCGCAAGCTCGGCCCAGGTGGTGATACATCCTCGTGGGAGGGAATTCAACCACGCCTTAGCTTTGGATCTGAGGGAGAATGGAAAAAGGAGCAAACGAATGGCGTCATCAGTGACGCCATTAATCTTAAAAGTGTCGCAAATCTCCAAAAAACTAGACAAATGAACGTTCGGGTCCTCATCCGGCTGTCCATCGAACTGCACGGCGTTTTGGATCATTTGGATAACGCTCGATTTGATCTCAAAATTATTGTTCGCCACCGTCGGGCGAACATTACTGGACCCAGTATCGTCCAAATTTGGCCGGGCGTAATATGACATTGTACGCTCAAGGGCCGCGTTCGGATTGGGGTCGGCCATAGCAACGGCAGAGGGTTCTCCGATGGATTCTTCGGGATCCAAAGAGGGATTTCGGCGTTGAGACCGAATACGCGCAAGAGAGCGTTCGATCTCAGGATCGAAATCCAAATTTTCGGACTCCGAAGGCTGTCCACGGGTCATACACCCTAAAAGGGAAAGCAGAAAATTAACTTCTCTTTTTTGAATTTTGAAGAAAAGTTTTAAGTTTTTTTTTAGTTTTTAGAAATAAAGGTAAAAGTAATAGAGTTTGGATTCGGAATAACAACTCAAAGAGATTCCCCGGCAACGGCGCCAAAAACTTGATTGGCCCGCGAACAGACTCTTACTGTGGTTGGTTCGGTGAGTCGATCGTCGCGGGCTTGCTAGGGTAGGCAAGTGCACCTATCGCAAGTAGTACTCGATATTCGGGAGAATACCGAGGTCGTATTATTCCCGGGAATGGGTTGATTACCCCTACTCCTCCGAAAACACTATTATTTTACCGAAATAGAAGTTGAGGGTTTTAAGTAAAATAGGAACGAAAATAGATTTTAAGAAAATAGTCGATGAAGAGATAACTCCCGGTATCGAATTGCGTTAGGATTAAAAATAGATTTGAATAACTAAATATCTAAAGTTTCAATTTAATTAATGCGGAAACTTGGCTGTGGATGTTCAAAATAATGAGCTCACCTATCTCTAGGAATATCGCTCACCTAGACATTAAGGCTATTCGACCGGGCTCTCGTCCGACAAAGGATTCCCCTTAATGCCCGCAGTACGCTAAGAACCCCGCTATTGGGTGGGGAACCCAATCCGGTAGAGTTAGCGCGCCTCCTCTCTCGAGGGTTAGTGCGGAACTCTATCTACCCAGGGGTGATCTGTCCATACATACGGCCTCTCGGCTAGCTAGTGTATGGATAACGGAAATAGAGCCCACACATCGATATATGGGTCTACGCGTCGTTAACCCGGGGTAAACCTTAAGTTTTTAATTAAATTGAAAAATTAGACATTTGGTTATTTAAAACATTTTAGATCCCAAAGCTCTTCGATACCGAGGGCTAAAAGCAATTAGCCACTCATCGGAATGGGGATAGCTTATATGTTTGGTTGTGCGAGCGTCCTAAACTATTCGTTGAAGGGTTATAAAGAAAATAAGAAGAAAAGTAAAATATCCTAAAATTAGAAAAGTTATGACAAATAAACACACCCGCACTCATTCAAACATATAACAAGAGACAGAAATAAAACTAAGTTACACATAACAGAAAATTGCATAATTGACATTTGTAGGTCCCACTCAAACGAGTGGGGGCGGAAAATTAAAGCTGAAAATTGCAAGTCCTACTCAAACGAGTAGGACTGAAATGAAAGCGAGTCCTAGTCATACGAGTAGGAGAAAATAAATGCGATTACAGGGCTTTCTTAAATATTTACATCAAAAAAAAGTCTGACCATTTAACTCCTAGCGAGTAGGCGGAAAATAAAATCCAGCCATTTAACTCAAGTGAGTAGGCAGAAAAATAAAGAATGAAAATTACAAGTCCTACTCAAACGAGTAGGATGAAAATACAGACCGGACATTTAACTCAAGTGAGTAGGCGGAAAAATAAAAACTACAAACACTTGCTTGAATCAAATCCAGCCATTTAACTCAAATGAGTAGGCGAAAAAATAAAAACAACACACGCACTCTACTTGAATAAAATCCAGCCAATTAACTCAAATGAGTAGGCGAAAAAATAAAAACAACACACACACTCTACTTGAAAGTAACTACTCACGCGCTCGACATAAATAAACACACACACACACACACACACACACTTGCATAATTTAACTTAGGAGCTGAAAAATATCTCATACACGCACACACTCGTGCTAAAATAATTGCAAAAATCAAAGTTAACGAAAAATTAAAATGGCTGCATTTCTACCGCTGGAATGCAGTAGAAATGCATAAAAAGGCAAAATAAAAATTATTTGAGCAAAAAGTTTTTAAATTAAAGTGAGAAAGGCAAGTGCCCAAAAAATTAAAACGTTTATATTTTTACCATTAGATTTTGATAGAAATGCTTAAAAAGTGAAAATAAAAATTGTTCGAGCGAAAATTTTTTGTAATTACTTAAAATGAAAGTTGATGAAAAATAAAAATAAAAATTTATATATTCCTATAGCCTTGTAAAATGGTTTAAAAAGTGGGAGTAAGCTAAAAAGAAACATCGGTTTTATAATTAAAACAAAGTAAAAGCTAAGTTAAGAGTGATGAAAACCACCTTTTTTAACGTTTTACAAGTTCATAAGAGCGTATTTTAAAGCATGAAAATCCTAAGTCTAATCAATTTTAAAGAACGAGAATGAAATCGGCCATAATAACGGCTATAAATTTTGTTATAATTGAGAAGAAAACGAGAAAATTTTCGTTTTAAAACATAATTTTTGCAATTTTAAGCTCATACACGCACACACACATTATGAAAATAAAAATGAAAGTATATAAGATTGATGAAAAGGAGGCTTTTTGGAGAAATTTCAAAGCATGTAAGGATGAAATAATAACGATTTTTATTACAAAAAAGTGGTGATTACAAGAGTTCAAACATACAAACTTAAAAAGGAGAGTGAGGGGGATCCTTACATAGCACTAAAGAAGCTCCAACGGCAGCCCTAATACATCAAAATGGTTCGGATTTTGGGAACCCTGAACTCATACAGCAGCTGCCATTTTATAGGCAAAAATTTCCAAGTACACGCCCTCCGACACGGGCGTGTCGGGGGGCGTGTCTGCACTATTTTACAGCGGAATTCGGCGATCTGACGGATTTGACGGCGATTTGACTTTCCGGCTGAAAACGCGGCGGTCACGCCCAGGTCACGGGCGTGACGGTGGGCGTGTCGTTCGACGCTTAAAGGCGTTGTTGACTTCGGGATTAGCCGGCGGCAGTTTGTCGGGCTGACACGGGCGTGGCGCACATCGGACACGGGCGTGTCCCTCTTGGGTTCGACGAACGTTGAGCGCGAAACGGTGACCTGGCTGGCACGGGGCGTGTCGGGCTGACACGGGCGTGTCGCACATCGGACACGGGCGTGTCCCTCTTGGGTTCGAGGAACGTTGAGTTGAAAGAGGCGAGCGGGATGGACACGGCTTGGTCACGCCCCGTGTCAGATTGACACGGGCGTGTCGAATCATGGAACACGGGCGTGTCAGGCTTTTGTCTTCAAAATTGGCTTCTTTTCTGGATTTTGAGCTGTCACGCCCTGGTCACGGGCGTGACCAATATGTCACGGGCGTGACATGACATTTTTGCAGATTTTGATTTTTTTCCTGACAAATAAAATAAAACAAGTTAGTATAATATTTACAAAAATAGGAGCATTTTATTGAATAAAAACAAGTAGAAATGACAAAAATTAATTAAAACGACTTAAGTAATGTACATAAAAATAGGTATATTTACAATTCATCAATAACCAACCAAGTGGACTGCATAAGAGAATTTCAAGGTACAACAAGTGAAGTTTAATAAGAAAAACGAACAAGATGACTCGATGGTTATAACATCACGACAACCAATTTGTTTACCAATTCAATGGACTAAGGCTTTAGGGACATCAAGTCACAATTCCAGGAATAAAGGGGGGGGGGGAGTTAGGATTTCAGGACAAGTATCTCAACAATCGAAACATAATAAACTCAAACAAGTGTAGAAAAAGGGGCAAAAATTTAGAATCAAGAACAAGATGGAGAGCATGAACACCACTTGTCTCGATTTACCGGAAAAACTCTCCAAATCTCCACACGTCGCGATAGGAGCCGAAATCTGGACGAAAATATCTGAAATAACGGTTCGGGCAGAAAACCCTAACAAGAAAATCTCGAGAAACGCGGAAGAAATTACCACGAGGGTGCAACTCTCGACGAGAGCTTTCCAGATCTACGATCGGTTGGAAAATCCGAGAACCGGTGCTCCGTCGGTGGTCACCGGAAGAAGCACGAACTTACAACCTTCTCCTCACACGCCGCTCGGGTACGGAAGGCAGGAGAAATTCTAGGTCGGCTTAAAGACTAAGAATAAGCAGAAAGTATAAATACTCAACAGCAGAGAGGACCGGGTTCAACAAAACCGGCCCGGCGGTGTCGACACCACTGTGTCGACACCCGACGGCAGTGTCAACACCACTGTGTCGACACCCGACGGCACAGCGGTGTCGACACAACTGTGTCGACACCCGACGGAACAGCGGTGTCGACACAACTGTGTCGACACCCGACGGCACAGCGGTGTCGACACAGCTATGTCGACACCCGACGGCTCAGCTTAGCGGTGTCGACACAACCGTGTCGAGACCAGACCGCTCAACTCGACGAACCCACAGAGAAACTAACAATCGTCGAGCTCCGCTCGACGATCTTCGAACTCCAAGCAGCGCCAAGAAGAAACCAACAATCGTCGAGCTCCGCTCGACAATCGTCGAACTCCAAACAGTGCCTAGAAAGGAAAAGCGATCGTCGAGCTCTGCTCAACGATCGTCGAACCCAGACAGCACTAGAAAGGAAAAGCGATCGTCGAGCTCCGCTCGACGATCATCGAACCCAGACAACACCAAAAGGAAAAGCGATCGTCGAGCTCCGCTCGACGATCGTCGAACCCAGACAGTAACAAAGGAAAAGCGATCGTCGAGCTCCGCTCGACGATCGTCGAACCCAGACAGCAACAAAGGAAAAGCGATCATCGAGCTCCGCTCGACGATCGTCGAACCCAGACAACAACAAAGTAAAATAGATCATTGAGCTCCGCTCGACGATCGTCGAACTCAGACAGCAATAGAAAGGAAAAGCGATCGTCGAGCTCCGCTCGACGATCGTCGAGCCCAGACAGTACCCAGAGAATAAAATAAAATAAAATAAAATCAAACATAATAAGGTTGGTTCGACGAAACTGGACGAGCAAGACAAAAATCAATCAATTAAGTTTTTCCAAATGTGAAATTTTCCGTTTCCGCCAAAGATTCATGAATTCAGCCGACTGAATCGAAAAGACGCGAAAATGCACTATCGGCGACGTGCCATCAACTGCACGCTAAAGTAACGTGAAAGATATAGTACCTAAACACCTAGAGGGGGGGTGAATAGGTGACTTGAATCTTTTTAACTTTTTAGGCAGCAAACAGATAATATCACAGAATTATATCTAATCTATCACAGCACACATTCACCAATCACAGCAATCCACAAACACACAGTAGACACAGAGATTTATAGTGGTTCCCCAAGCTTTGGGTACATCCACTTTCCCCTTCGCCTATCTAGCAGTGTACTAGATTCGGCCAAACTTCTCCACTATCTCAGAACCCAAAACAGGCTCCTACACCTCAGGCCCACAAAACCTACACTCAGCCACAAAGGCCTACACTCAGCCACAAAGGCCTACACTCAGCCACCAAGGCCTACACTCAGCCACCTAGGCCTACACTCAGAGATTTAACTCTCCTACCCTCAGCCTTTATAATTGCAGGCTTACAATCTCAGATCCCTAAGGATCTACAAGTTATAATGAATACAAAATGTATAAACTCAACAACTTAGATGAAAGAGAGATAAGTTGTGAGATTCTTGATGAGTTCTTGGAAGAACTCAGCTGGACTCAATCTGACTTAGCTTTCTTCAAAGCTTCTTGAAAGTAGAACTCAATAAGATTGACTCCTTCTGCAGTTGATCCTTGATCTCTGCTACTTAAGATTCAGACTAATCTGAATCCTTCTTCTCAGCTGGGTTCCAACAGCTGATTTCTTGGATGGAGCTCTCTCTCTCCAACTTCTTAGATCTGCACTTGATTCTTCAAGGAATGGCTAGATCTTATTTGTTGAATACTTAATCAATGATTTGAACAACGACTTTCTGTAGACAACATAAGCCTATTTATAGGCCTTCTTCATGGTAACCGGTTGGTCCGGTTCATAACTGAATTCTGACAACTCTGACAGGTGCTGTAGACCGGCTGGAATGGCAGTTGTCAAGTCATCCAGTCAGTTCTTGAAAATTCTGTAACTGTCTTTAAGTGTCGAGACTTTCTGTCTTTAAGTGTCGACACTTATAGACCAAGTGTCGACACATGTTGTCTAAGTGTCAACACTAGTCTACAAGGTGTCGACACAACTCCTTGTGTTGTTGATTATTTATCTCGACACTGCTTCTTCTTCATGTGTCGACACTGAAATTGAGTGTCGACACAAGTACTTGTACTTCAGTATCCTGCTGAATTCTTCTAAGTGTCGACACAACACCTTTGTGTCGACACATCTTCATGTGTTGAATTTGTTAAGTGTCGACACTGCTTCTTGGTGTCGACACATGTCTTCAGTGTTGATACTTGTTGAGTGTCGACACATTGCTCAGGGTGTCGACACTTTCTTCTTCAGTCGAGACTCTGGCTGAGTGTCGACACATTCCCTTAGTGTCGACACTTGTACTTAGAATATTTTGTTGAACTTTGTTGTTCTTTGCTAAGTGTCGACACAGCTCCTTGTGTCGACACTTTCTTCAAGTGTTTAGTCTTCAGCTAAGTGTCGACACATTGTTCTGGGTGTCGACACTTACTTCCAGTGTTGACTCTTCTGTTGAGTGTCGACATATTGTTCTGAGTGTCGACACTTGTACTTAGTCTCAGCTGACTTTTGCTGAGTGTCGACACAGCCTCCAAGTGTCGACACTTTTTGATGTAGACACAGCTTCACTGAGTGTCGACACAACTGCTAAGTGTCGTCACAGCTTTACTGCACTCTTCTTCATTGAGTGTCGACACAGCTCCTTGTGTCGACACTTTCTGTCTGGTGTCGACTCAGCATCCCTGGTGTCGACACAATAACTCCAAGTGTCGACACTGCTTGCCTGGGTGTCGACACAAGTCTTCTTAAGTGTCGACACTTTCCCTCTGGGTGTCGACACATGGACTTAGAAACTTTTCTTCTTTCCTGTAAATACTTAGCCTGCACAAGTAAACTCAAAACACATCAAATACATTTTGATGTATATCATTGAGTTGGGTGAGGCTTCTTCAAATCAGGTACATTTGAACCAATGTACCCAACAATCTCCCCCTATTTGGAGAAGTCATAACCCTTAGTCAATGATATACACCATTCATAATAAAAATACAAAATGATGTAAGACAGGATTATGTAAACAGGAAAGTACATCACATGTATTAAACAAACATGCATAACCAGATAACATCGTAGAACAATTACGAAATAAATTTAACACATAGCTAATTTATCACACAACACATTGTTCCAATACTTTGTCATATTCATTTTCAAAAGTTTACAGAATGTTTATCATCAAAAAGATTACATAGTAAACTTAAGAAATTTTCTAAGCTATTTCTGTTCAGCCTCCTTAATGACTATTCCTTTTCCAGCTTGAACTCTGGCTTGAATAGGAGCTTCAGCATCTTCTGTTTCAGCAGGCTTTTTACCTTTCAGATCCTTCTTCTTGAGTTCCTCAGCCTTAATCTTTTGCCTCTCAAAGTAGTGATAAGGCTTAGGAAAGTACTTGCTAGGCTCCAGAGCAGTAGGAGGTAGCTTTCCCATCTTGGCCTTTCTCCTGTATTGGACTATTGCCTCCTGCCTTGACTCATGTTTTCTCCATTCAGCCTCAGAAAACCATTTGTTCCTGTCTTGAATGTTATCTTTGGCAGCTTTCCAGGCAGTCAATATAATGTTCCTTGAGGTAGGGCTCCACTGCTCAAAATCTGGTCTTTGTTCAGCTTGTTCCCTAAACCTCTTCTTAGACAATCTAGTCTCTTCTTCTTTCTGCAGTGCCTCTTGCATGGCTTCAGAAATTGGCTGAACAACTTTTTCAATAATTACATTGTCCTTACCCCCAGGTGGGCTATACATGGACTGTATGTCAGCATGAATCATGTCAAAATCTGGAGGAGGGTAGATAACTTGAGCCACTTCTGGTTGCTCCCCTCCTAAATATGCAGGATGAATTCCAGATTCAGCAACATTATCATCATCACAAAGAGGAGGATAACCCAGTGTAGCTCTGATGGAATTAGATATCCACTTGGCATGATCAGAGCTAGCTTTGACTAAAACCCTCTCCCCTTTATGACTTCTCTTTCTACATGATCTCTGACATCATCTTTTTGAAATCTGACTTGATTATCCAAATAATTAACTCCATCTTTAAAAAAGGTTTTAACCTTTGGAGTTTGTCAGTTATGATCTTTTGAGATTCTTGAATGGCAGTCTTAACATCAGTGATTTCTTCCTGGAATACTTTGTCAAATTCAGCTTTAACAGCAGCAGTAGAGGTAGAAGGTCCAGCAGCTATGTTCTTTATTTCTGTGACAATAGCATTGTGGGATTCGGTCAAATTGTCATTCATTCTGAGTTGATTTTCAAGTACATATCCTTGCTTCAGGGCTATGTCATCTACTTGAGCCTTAATCTTTTCTTGGTGTGTAGCTAAGTACACTACTGCATTCCCCCCTTTGTGGAAGCAGTCTGTCATCTCTTTCTTGTTAAGATTCATTTCAAATCTTATTGACTTAATATCCTGGGCCAAATCAAACTGTAATGATTTCTGCCCTTCATCCACATAAGTCTCTATTGCTTTTCTATGCTCATCCAATTTGATATGCATAGCAACCATCAGTGCACTATAATCAAAAGCTGGGGCTGGCTGTAGTGCAGACTGTGGAGCAACAGTTTGGAGAGCCTTCTTATAACTCTGGCTCCTTCTTTTGAAGACATAAATTTTCTTTTTCCTTTCCCTTGCAGCTTCCTCATCTTCTGAAGCTGAGGAGCTAGCAATTTCTACCCTCTCCTTAGGGCTTGGGGGTAACTCCTTCGGGACATCTGGTGTCCTTCTCAGGTTCTTGCCTTACAGGATCTTCAACAAGTACAGCTTGCTCCCCCTCAACTGGAGCATTCTCCCTCTCAGCAGTATCAGTTTCCTTATCAAAATCTGCTTGATCCAGATTTAGGAATAAATCTTCCATGTGTATTCTTGTGGAGACTGAGCAGGAGAAATTCTGGGCTCTTCAACCACTGGATCAGTAACTACAACTTCAACAGATGTGTCTTCCATGACAGCATCTGGGACTTGGCTATCCAGCTGAGTTTGCTGATGAACATCAGACAAATCAGTATCCTCTATAGGAAAATCTAAAGCATTTAGTTCAGTGATTACCTCTAGTATGGTGTTGGTTGCTTGTTCACTTTCTAGTGTAGTTGGTTCTTCTACAACTAGATGCTCCCCCTAGATTTGATCCTTGTGGATGGGGCTAGCTTGAGGTAGCTCCCCCTGGATCTCAGCAACATCTTGAGGAGCAGGAGACTTTACAGCAGTTCCTTCCTCATTCTCATCTGGTGTAAAAACCACTTGCTCTTCACTTTCAGAGCTGCTTGATGAAACTTGAGCCACTGGGGCAATTTTCCTCTTCTTCTTTGGTGGAATTTCCTTCTCAGAAGTAATCTTCTCAGGTGTTGGCATCTCTTTTGACAACACCCTGTCCCATCTGGAGAAAATTCTCAGATCCATTTTTCTCATGTGGTTGATTTTGCTTCCAGCAGCTTGTTGCATAACCTCTGGTATGGTACCAGCTAGGTATAGACTTATGATCCTGCCCAGATTGGGCTTCTTCAAGCTTTCCTTTATTTTCTCAAACACTATAACAGACCAGTTAGTGTTCAGAGTGAAGATGATCCTTGTCATAATACTGAACATAGAGGCAGATACCCTATCATGCCCTCCTGGCTTACTGAGAATTACTTTGCCAATAATCTCAGAGAGGAATTTCCCCTGGCTATTCATTCCCTTCCTTTAAACACAGATCCTATTTTCATTTTAGAATCTAGTCCACACCATGTCAATGCTTCTCTTGTCTTAGAAGCAGTTACTTCATCCTCTTCATTAGTTCTTGGTAGCTGTAGAATCTTCCTCAAGCTCTTAGGTGACACCTTCACCTTCTCACCATGAACCCTGGATTTGATCTTGAATCCAGTTTCATCTACCTTGCTCCATTGATGAATTCCAAGACTTCCTTCTTCCAAATTTTCGTTGGCTCTGAAACAAGATATTCTAACCCTGAGTCGGCTACTAGGGTTACGACAGTCTTGATGTCTTGGTCGGCATCATCAAAAGCATTGCGCACCAGCTCGTAGCCTTCGTTGACGTTCTCCTCAAGCTTTGGCGCCATTAGGGTTTGAAGAATTTGACTTGAGAGAAGAGAGAGGTATCGACACACAAGTTTTGGTCTCGAAACTTTTGAAAGCGTGTCGACAGACTAAGGCAAAACCCTATTTATACCTTTCTAATTTTGAAGATGAAAAGGCGGGCAGCTAACTTAAATTGTGTCGACACTGGCAATAAGTGTCGACACAGACTTATAATGTCTCGACACATATGTGTCGACACAAGTTTAGTCAACAGATTATATGTGTCGACACTTGTTTATGTGTCGACACCACTTAACTCGACACATAGTCGAGACTTTACTTAGATAATTCTGAGTAAACACTAAGTGTCGACACCACCTTGTTGTGTCGACACCAACTTGTCATGTGTCGACACAAATATTCTGAAGTGTCGACACCAACTTTCTAGATGTGTCGACACCTTTTTCCTGAAGTGTCGACACCTACTTTCTGTGTCGACACAGATATCTCTGTGTGCTGACACCTTTTTACTTAGCCATTTCTAATTCTGTAAACTTACTCTAAGTTTATCATTCCTAGTTCAATCTTAAACCTATTGAACTTAGCTTCTTCTAGGGGCTTAGTATACATATCAGCTAGTTGATTATCTGTTCTAACATATTCAAGTAAAATATCTTCTCTTTCTACATGCTCCCTAAGAAAATGATATTTAATTTCAATATGTTTTGTTCTACTATGAGATACAGGATTATTAGCTATTGAAATAGCACTTGTAGAATCACAGAAGAGTGGAGTTCTACTTACCTGATAATCCATAGTCCTCAAGCTGATGTTGTATCCACAGAAGTTGAGCACAATAACTTCATGCAGCCACATACTCTGATTCTGCAGTGGAGATAGCCACACTTATTTGTTTTTTGCTACTCCAAGAAATTAGTCTTCCACCTAGGAATTGACAGGTTCCAGTAGTGCTTTTTCTATCTTCTTTGCATCCTGCAAAGTCTGCATCTGAATAACCTGTTAGATCAAAATCCTCATTCCTAGGGTACCAGAGGCCTAGATAAGGAGTGTCCTTTAGATATCTCAATATTCTCTTGACTGCAGTCAAATGAGACTCTTTAGGGCAGGCTTGATACCTTGCACAGACACATGTAGCATACATGATATCTGATCTACTTGCAGTCAAGTATAATAGGGAGCCAACTATCCCTCTATACAAGGTTTCATCTACAGGCTTCCCTGCATCATCCTTGCTAAGAGACATACTTGACCCCATAGGAGTCTTCATGGTACTGGATGAATCCATACCATACTTCCTTATGAGTTCTAGGGTGAACTTGGACTGGCATATGGATAAACCACTCTCAGTCTGTCTTACTTGGAGACCCAAGAAGAACTTTAGCTCTCCCATACTACTCATCTCAAATTGACCTTGCATTAGCTTTGCAAACTTTTTGCAAAGGCTACTTTCAGTAGACCCAAATATAATGTCATCTACATATATTTGGACTAGTATTACTTTGCCTCTAGATTCCCTAAGGAATAGAGTCTTGTCTATTTTCCCCCTTGTGAACTTATTCTCAATGAGGAAACTAGACAGGGTTTCATACCAAGCCCTAGGGGCTTGCTTTACCCATATAAAGCTTTCCTAAGTCTATAGACATGATTAGGTAGAGTTGAATCAACAAAACCTGAGGGTTGTTCCACATAGACTTCTTCTTTAAGATTACCATTTGGAAATGCTGACTTGACATCCATTTGGTAAACTTTGAATCCTTGAAAAGTTGCATAGGCCAGGAACATCCTTATGGCTTCCAGTCTGGCTACTGGAGCAAAGGTTTGATCAAAATCAATACCTTCTTCCTGCCTATATCCTTTAGCAACCAATCTTGCTTTATTCTTAATGATGACTCCTTGTTCATCCAACTTGTTCCTGTAGATCCACTTGGTTCCTATTATATTGTGGTCTTTAGGTTTAGGAACAAGTTCCCAGACCTTGCACCTCTTGAACTGATTCAGCTCTTCTTGCATTGCTTCAGTCCATTGTGGATCTAGAATGGCTTCTTCAAACTTCTTTGGTTCAACTTGAGATAAAAAACTAGAGTAGATTGCTGCATTCAGATTTCTGCTCCTTGTTTGTACCCCTTGTCTTGGATCTCCAATAATCTGCTCTACTGGATGATCTCTAAGATGCCTATTGGCTGGAGGCATCCTGACTTCTGGTTGAACCTCTTCAGTTTCATCATCTTGTTGTACTCCTTGTACTTCTTCTGCATTTGGTACATGTAGTACTCCCCCGGGACAACAGCCACTGTCTTCTACTTGCTGTCTTGCAGTAGATTCTTCTTCTAGAGTGAGCTTGTCCATCTTCTTTGTTAAACATGTGGGGTTGCATACACTACTAGACAACTCATTGTTAATAAGTCTAGTTTCATCAAATACTACATGTACAGTCTCTTCTACAACTTGAGTAGACAAGTTGTAGACTCTATAAGCCTTACTATTGTTGTTGTACCCAACAAAAATTCCCTCTTGGGTCTTGGCAGCAAACTTAGTCAAGTAAGACTTTCCATTGTTAAGTATGAAGCACTTACAACCAAAGATCCTGAAGTAGGATAGGTTTGGTTTCCTGCCTTTCACAACCTCATAGGGGATCTTGTTGAGACTTTTAGTTATGGTAGCCCTATTAATAACATGGCATGCAGTATTGACTGCTTCAGCCCAGAAGTATTCTGGTAGTGATGTATCACTTAATAGGGTCCTACCAGCCTCAATCAAGGTTCTATTCTTCCTCTCAGCAATGCCATTTTGCTGAGGTGTTCTAGGTGAAGAAAACTCTTGAAATATCCCAAAGTTTTCACATAGTTTTGTCATGCTATCAGACTGAAACTCAGTACCATGGTCACTTCTTATTTTGACCACTGTACTATTTAGTTCATTCTGAATTTGCTTGACAAAGCTATAAAAGACATTAGGTGTTTCAGATTTCTGTGTTAAGAAGAACACCTAGGAAAACCTTGAGTAGTCATCTATAACTACAAAGGTATAGACCTTCCTACCTAGGCTGTGAACTGGCATTGGACCAAAGAGATCCATATGCAAGAGTTATAAACACCTCACAGCATCTTTGTTTTCTATGCTTCTAAAGGTGGATCTAGTCTGCTTGCCCTTTTGACAAGCTGAGCAAATACCATCTTTAACACACTTAACTTGAGGACCATTCCTCACTAACTCTTTACTAAAAAGTTTGCCAATTGTCTTGTAGTTTAGATGAGCTAGCCTCTTGTGCCATTTGACACAATGAGAGACTTTCTCATCTGCTACAAGACACACTTGAGAACCATTGGTCTCGCATATAATGTCTAGGCAGTAGACATTCCTCTTTCTATAACCTGTCAAAATGATCTCTTGATCAGTTGACCTCTTGATATGACAACCATTCTTAACAAATGAGATGTCATACCCTACATCACTTAATTGACTTATACTTATTAGGTTGTGTTTCAACCCTTTAACATAAGCCACTTGAGTAATGGTAACTAAGTTACTAGAAATGTTAACAAATCCTTTGATGATTCCTTTTTCAGAACCACCAAAGGTGACTTTTGGACCATCTTTGATTGGAATGTAGTCCTTTAGTAAACCCCTTGTTCCAGTCATATGTCTGGAACATCCACTGTCCAAGTACCATATTGGGGTATGGCCACTTGGACTAACCTGCAAAACAGATTAATGAACCTTAGAACCCAAAGTATTCTTGGGTCCTTGGTATTTGTTAGTTTGCATCCTGACAAGACTACCTGCTGGTTTTCCAACAGCCAGTTTGCTACTCACTTTGGCACTAGCATTGTGCCAACAGTCCATTGCAAAGTGGCCAACCTTGCCACAACACCAACACTCAAACTTATTGTACCTTTGCTTAGGTACAGTCTTAGCTATTTTATCCACAGCTGGCTTGTTGAGTGGTGGGGCTTTGCCCTTGGACTTGGACTGGACAGTCCTTGCAGGTTTAATAAAACCTAGTCCAGCCTTGCCTTTGTGATGAACAAATTCATCAATTAAAGATAGAACTGACTTAGGTTTAGAAAACCTAGCAACTAGATCTCTCTCCTTCTGAAGATTAATCTCCAGACTCTTGATTTGATCATTCTTATATGTGATAGTCCCCATCTGAATCACAGTTATGTGCTTCAGTCTGGCTATCTCATTTAGTTTTTGATCAAACAATTTCTCAGAATCAGTTGTCATAGCTTTGAGATTAGCAATTTCCTTTGCCTGACTTTTGGCTAGGGACTTGCTCTTCTTGTAAGCTTGCAACAGTACTTTGTATTCATCTATCAACTGATGAATATCCTCTTCAGACTCAGATGCACTCTCATCATTTGATGATGATGAATCTGATTCTGTACTGGCACAAGAAACTGAACTGGAAGAACAATGTTGTACCTTACTAGGTCCTGGCTGCTCTAGGATTTTGTCACTTTCTATCAATGCCATTATCCCTTGGCATTGACTGTCTTCTTGTTCATATATAGACTCCATAATCTGCATGAACTCTTCTTCTTCTTCTTCAGCAAACAGCCCTATATATGCCTCAGCATCTGACTCAGTTTCTGATGAAGAGATATCTGACAGGGTCTTCTCCTTTTTGGCAACAAATGACTTTTCTTTCTTGCCTTTGAAATGAGTCTTCTTCTTGTCACTAGACTCCTTTCTCTTTTCTGGACAATCTGCAACAACATGCCCTTGTCTATTGCAGCAATAGCACACTATTTTTAAAAGTGTTGTCTTGCTAGACTTAGTCTTTTTCCTGTCCTTCTTTGAAGCCTTTTTATTCTGGTAAAAGTCTTCTTTTCCCTGTGAAGTAGAAGTCCTTGTCCTCCACTGTTTCTTCTTCAAGAACTTCTGAAAATGTCTAGTGAAGGCAGCAAAGTCCTCATCACTTTCACTGCTTTCAGACTTTGTACTTACTGACTCATCTGACTCAGTTTCAGCAACCTTTGGAGGTGGAGTTGGTGACTTACCTCTGTACCTTCTGGGGGCTTCTGATTTAAAGGCCACTGTCCTTTCCTTGTGTTCATTTCTTGTGGATTTCTCCTCTTCTTTCCTCATTGTCAACTGCATTTCATAAGACAACAGTTTGCCAAACAGTGTAGGTGGAGGAATTTCTGCCAACTTAGCCATTTCTCTAATGGCACAGATCTTGGTGTCCCAATCTTTTTTTAGGGACCTTAGAAACTTGTCATTGAGTTCATAATTACTGAACTCTCTGCCATGTAGGACATGAGTTCATTCACTATCCTGTAGAACTTCTTGTAGCACTCAGTTATGCTATCACCCTTTCCTTGTCTAAAACTTTCATACTCTTGATTTAGCAAGGATTTTCTGTCTTGCCTTACTTCTTCAGAACCCTCCATGTACACAATAAGAGTTTCCCACATCTCTTTGGCTGTCTTACAGTGTATTAGATTCTGAAAAGTTGCATCATCTATGGCACTCACTATGATATTCTGAGCCCTCTTATCCAGAGTGGCTAGAACAATTTCATCCTTTGTCATTTCAGAGAAATCCTTAGGTGTTCTCTGATTGGCATCCAAGACTGAAACCTTCATGGGCACATATGGCCCTTCCTTTACTGTGATATAAATCCTAGGGTCTGAGGCTTCCATAAAGAGTCTCACACTTTCCTTCCAGATCCCAAAGATTTCTTTCCTACATATAGGTAGCTTCATGGATCCCAATTCCTTGTGATTTTCAGTGGAACCCATAGTTCTTGATTTTCTTGAATCTGTAATTGACTTAACCTGAATCTGCCAACAGGATCTCCTCAGACTGTTAGTCCTTTTTGAGTAACCTGGCTCTGATACCACTTGAAAGATATAGTACCTAAACACCTAGAGGGGGGGGGGTGAATAGGTGACTTGAATCTTTTTAACTTTTTAGGCAGCAAACAGATAATATCACAGAATTATATCTAATCTATCACAGCACACATTCACCAATCACAGCAATCCACAAACACACAATAGACACAGAGATTTATAGTGGTTCCCCAAGCTTTGGGTACATCCACTTTCCCCCTTCGCCTGTCTAGCAGTGTACTAGATTCAGCCAAACTTCTCCACTATCTCAGAACCCAAAACAGGCTCCTACACCTCAGGCCCAAGGCCCTACAACTCAGCTTTTCCACAAAGCCTACACTCAGTCACAAAGGCCTACACTCAGCCACAAAGGCCTACACTCAGCCACCAAGGCCTACACTCAGCCACCTAGGCCTACACTTAGAGATTTAACTCTCCTACCCTCAGCCTTTATAATTGCAGGCTTACAATCTCAGATCCCTAAGGATCCTACAAGTTATAATGAATACAAAATGTATAAACTCAACAACTTAGATGAAAGAGAGATAAGTTGTGAGATTCTTGATGAGTTCTTGGAAGAACTCAGTTGGACTCAATCTGACTTAGCTTTCTTCAAAGCTTCTTGAAAGTAGAACTCAATAAGATTGACTCCTTCTGCAGTTGATCCTTGATCTCTGCTACTTAAGATTCAGACTAATCTGAATCCTTCTTCTCAGCTGGGTTCCAACAGCTGATTTCTTGGATGGAGCTCTCTCTCTCCAACTTCTTAGATCTGCACTTGATTCTTCAAGGAATGGCTAGATCTTCTTTGTTGAATACTTAATCAATGATTTGAACAACGACTTTCTGTAGACAGCATAAGCCTATTTATAGGCCTTCTTCATGGTAACCGGCTGGTCCGGTTCATAACTGAATTCTGACAACTATGACAGGTGCTGTAGACTGGCTGGAATGGCAGCTGTCAAGTCATCCAGTCAGTTCTTGAAAATTCTGTAACTGTCTTTAAGTGTCGAGACTTTCTGTCTTTAAGTGTCGACACTTATAGACCAAGTGTCGACACATGTTGTCTAAGTGTCGACATTAGTCTACAAGGTGTCGACACAACTCCTTGTGTTGTTGATTCTTTATCTCGACACTGCTTCTTCTTCATGTGTCGACACTGAAATTGAGTGTCGACACAAGTACTTGTACTTCAGTATCTGCTGAATTCTTCTAAGTGTCGGCACAACACCTTTATGTCGACACATCTTCATGTGTTGAATTTGTTAAGTGTCGACACTGCTTCTTGGTGTCGACACATGTCTTCAGTGTTGATACTTGTTGAGTGTCGACATATTGCTCAGGGTGTCGATACTTTCTTCTTCAGTCGAGACTCTGGCTGAGTGTCGACACATTCCCTTAGTGTCGACACTTGTACTTAGAATATTTTGTTGAACTTTGCTGTTCTTTGCTAAGTGTCGACACAGCTCCTTGTGTCGACACTTTCTTCAAGTGTTGAGTCTTCAGCTAAGTGTCGACACATTGTTCTGGGTGTCGACACTTACTTCTAGTGTTGACTCTTTTGTTGAGTGTCGACACATTGTTCTGAGTGTCGACACTTGTACTTAGTCTCAGCTGACTTTTGCTGAGTGTCGACACAGCCTCCAAGTGTCGACACTTTTTGATGTAGACACAGCTTCACTGAGTGTCGACACAACTGCTAAGTGTCGACACAGCTTTACTGCACTCTTCTTCATTGAGTGTCGACACAGCTCCTTGTGTCGACAATTTTTGTCTGGTGTCGACTCAGCATCCCTGGTGTCGACACAATAACTCCAAGTGTCGACACTGCTTGCCTGGGTGTCGACACAAGTCTTCTTAAGTGTCGACACTTTCCCTCTGGGTGTTGACACATGGACTTAGAAACTTTTCTTCTTTCCTGTAAATACTTAGCCTGCACAAGTAAACTCAAAACACATCAAATACATTTTGATGTATATCATTGAGTTGGGTGAGGCTTCTTCAAATCAGGTACATTTGAACCAATGTACCCAACATAACGCCCTTACGTCATTATGACGTCAACAAGAAGAGTAAATAATGCTGAAAAAAACAGGGGCGTTACAGTCACCCCTCCAAAAAAGAAGTTTCGTCCCAAAACTTGGAACACGAAAGAAATAAGAGGACAGAGAACGAGACAAGACAGAAGAATTCTTGAAACTAGAATACTAACCAGGGAGACTAGGAGAACAGCTGAGGATGAGATTCTCTCATCGTGGATTCCAATTCCAAAGTCGCACCTCTTGCATCCTGATTTTGCCAGAGAACCTTAACCATTGGAATTATTTTCTTTCTTAGCACACGATCTTGCGTCTCCAGAATACGGACAGGTTCTTCAACATACGAGATATTAGGCTGCAACTGGGGTACTGATTCAAGGACATGCCGATCACTACGGACACACTTTCGTAACTGGCTCACGTGAAACACGTCGTGAACACCAGGGAAAGAATCAGTCAACTCTAGTCTATAGGCAAAAACTCCAATGCGCTCCAAAATCTGAAAAGGCCCCACATACCTGGGATCTAGTTTATGGTTTCTTCCAAATCTTTTAACACCCGACATCGGAGATACCTTCAGAAACACCATGTCCCCAACTACAAACTCCAGATCAACTCTGCGCTGGTTTGCATACTTCTCGTATCGCTCCTGAGCTAACCTCAGCTTTTCACGAATATGCATTACTGAAGTACTCATATCCTCCAGCACTTCCGGTCCGCGCAACAGCTTCCGCCAACTTCTGCCCAAAACAGGGGAGTTCGACAACGCCTTCCATATACAGCTTCAAGGGTGCCATCTGCAAACTTTCTTGATAACTATTATTGTACGCAAACTCCATCAATTCGAGGCATTTATCCCAAGCCCCACCATGGTCCAGAATATAGCATCTAATCATATCCTCCAAGATCTGGTTCACTCTCTCCGTCTGACCATTTGTTTGAGGATGATAGGAAGTAGAATACCTAAGGTCAGTACCTAGAGCTCCTTGTAAGCTTTGCCAGAAACGAGACATGAATCGGGAGTATCAGACTGACACAATACTCGTAGGTACACCATGAAGTCTGATAACTTCGTCCAGATAAAGCTCATCTATCTTTTCCATGGAATAAATAACCTTGAAAGGCACAAAGTGGGCACAGTTGGTTAGTCTGTCCACGATAACCCACACTACATCATGCCCTCGGGGAGATCTAGGCAAACCGGTTATGAAATCCATGGATAAACTCTCCCATTTCCAACTCGGTATATCTAAGGGCGTTAACTTACCACCCGACATTCTGTGATCAGCCTTGACACGCTGGCAAGTATAACATTCTGATACAAATCTTGTAATATTATTCTTCATGTCTGACCACCAAACAATCTGCTTCAAATCTCTGTACATTTTCGTGGAGCCAGGATGATATGCAACGCTGGAACCATGCGCTTCACTGCATATTTTTGATCAGATGTCCCCAACAGCGGGAATACAGTATCTGCCATGGTACTTTAGGGTATCCACGTCGTCAATTGCAAAGTCAGGTAATTCCCTTTTCTCAGTTCTACTAGGGAGGTGCTGGAAGTCATGATCGTCCTTCTGATGTAGACTAGTGAGAGTAATCCACGAAGGCTCAACCACCTCTAGTCTACTCGGCGAAGCTCTATTCCCTACGGTTATGTCCATGAGCAAGAACTCTTCAACAATGGATTGCACCGAGAGGTTAAAGATGTGTGCGGTCTTCCGGCTCAACGCATCTGCTACAACATTAGCCTTGCCGGGATGATAAAGGATATCGACTTCGTAGTCCGCAACATACTCTAACCATCGACGTTGGAGCAAATTCAGCTCCTTCTGAGTGAAGACATATTTCAAACTTTTGTGGTCCCAATAAATTTTGCACGACACTCCATACAGAAGATGTCTCCACAACTTCAAGGCATAAATGACAGCAGCAAATTCTAGGTCGTGCGTAGGGTAATTCTTCTCATCCACCTTCAATTGTCTTGATCCATACGCAATCACTTTGCCATCCTGCATCAACACGCAACTGAGTCCAACTCGCGAGGCGTCCACATAAACAGCATACTCCACTCCTTCCTTTACTGTGATATAAATCCTAGGGTCTGAGGCTTCCATAAAGAGTCTCACCCTTTCCTTCCAGATCCCAAAGATTTCTTTCCTACATATAGGTAGCTTCATGGATCCCAATTCCTTGTGATTTTCAGTGGAACCCATAGTTCTTGATTTTCTTGAATCTGTAATTGACTTAACCTGAATCTGCCAACAGGATCTCCTCAGACTGTTAGTCCTTTTGGAGTAACCTGGCTCTGATACCACTTGAAAGATATAGTACCTAAACACCTAGAGGGGGGGGGGGGTGAATAGGTGACTTGAATCTTTTTAACTTTTTAGGCAGCAAACAGATAATATCACAGAATTATATCTAATCTATCACAACACACATTCACCAATCACAGCAATCCACAAACACACAGTAGACACAGAGATTTATAGTGGTTCCCCAAGCTTTGGGTACATCCACTTTCCCCCTTCGCCTATCTAGCAGTGTACTAGATTCGGCCAAACTTCTCCACTATCTCAGAACCCAAAACAGGCTCCTACACCTCAGGCCCAAGGCCCTACAACTCATCTTTTCCACAAAGCCTACACTCAGCCACAAAGGCCTACACTCAGCCACAAAGGCCTACACTCAGCCACCAAGGCCTACACTCAGTCACCTAGGCCTACACTCAGAGATTTAACTCTCCTACCCTCAGCCTTTATAATTGCAGGCTTACAATCTCATATCCCTAAGGATCCTACAAGTTATAATGATTACAAAATATATAAACTCAACAACTTAGATGAAAGAGAGATAAGTTGTGAGATTCTTGATGAGTTCTTGGAAGAACTCAGCTGGACTCAATCTAACTTAGCTTTCTTCAAAGCTTCTTGAAAGTAGAACTCAATAAGATTGACTCCTTCTGCAGTTGATCCTTGATCTCTGCTACTTAAGATTCAGACTAATCTGAATCCTTCTTCTCAGCTGGGTTCCAACAGCTGATTTCTTGGATGGAGCTCTCTCTCTCCAACTTCTTAGATCTGCACTTGATTCTTCAAGGAATGGCTAGATCTTCTTTGTTGAATACTTAATCAATGATTTGAACAACGACTTTCTGTAGACAGCATAAGCCTATTTATAGGCCTTCTTCATGGTAACTGGCTGGTCTGGTTCATAACTGAATTCTGACAACTCTGACAGGTGCTGTAGACCGGCTGGAATGGCAGCTGTCAAGTCATCCAGTCAGTTCTTGAAAATTCTGTAACTGTCTTTAAGTGTCGAGACTTTCTGTCTTTAAGTGTCTACACTTATAGACCAAGTGTCGACACATGTTGTCTAAGTGTCGACACTAGTCTACAAGGTGTCGACACAACTCCTTGTGTTGTTGATTCTTTATCTCGACACTACTTCTTCTTCATGTGTCGACACTGAAATTGAGTGTCGACACAAGTACTTGTACTTCAGTATCCTGCTGAATTCTTCTAAGTGTCGACACAACACCTTTGTGTCGACACATCTTCATGTGTTGAATTTGTTAAGTGTCGACACTGCTTCTTGGTGTCGACACATGTCTTCAGTGTTGATACTTGTTGAGTGTCGACACATTGCTCAGGGTGTCGATACTTTCTTCTTCAGTCGAGACTCTGGCTGAGTGTCGACACATTCCCTTAGTGTCGACACTTGTACTTAGAATATTTTGTTGAACTTTGCTGTTCTTTGCTAAGTGTCGACACAGCTCCTTGTGTCGACACTTTCTTCAAGTGTTGAGTCTTCAGCTAAGTGTCGACACATTGTTCTGGATGTCGACACTTACTTCCAGTGTTGACTCTTCTATTGAGTGTCGACACATTGTTCTGAGTGTCGACACTTGTACTTAGTCTCAGCTGACTTTTGCTGAGTGTCGACACAGCCTCCAAGTGTTGACACTTTCTGATGTAGACACAGCTTCACTGAGTGTCGACACAACTGCTAAGTGTCGACACAGCTTTATTGCACTCTTCTTCATTGAGTGTCGACACAGCTCCTTGTGTCGACACTTTCTGTCTGGTGTCGACTCAGCATCCCTGGTGTCGACACAATAACTCCAAGTGTCGACACTGCTTGCCTGGGTGTCGACACAAGTCTTCTTAAGTGTCGACACTTTCCCTCTGGGTGTTGACACATGGACTTAGAAACTTTTCTTCTTTCCTGTAAATACTTAGCCTGCACAAGTAAACTCAAAACACATCAAATACATTTTGATGTATATCATTGAGTTGGGTGAGGCTTCTTCAAATCAGGTACATTTGAACCAATGTACCCAACATAACGCCCTTACGTCATTATGACGTCAAACAAGAGGAGTAAATAATGTCGAAAAAAAATAGGGCCGTTACAGTCACCCCTCCAAAAAGGAAGTTTCGTCCCGAAACTTGGAACACAAAAGAAATAAGAGGACAGAGAACGAGACAAGACAGAAGAATTCTTGAAACTAGAATACTAACCAGGGAGACTAGGAGAACAGCTGAGGATGAGATTCTCTCATCGTGGATTCCAATTCCAAAGTCGCACCTCTTGCATCCTGATTTCGCCAGAGAACCTTAACCATTGGAATTATATTCTTTCTTAGCACACGATCTTGCGTCTCCAGAATACGGATAGGTTCTTCAACATACGAGATATTAGGCTGCAACTGGGGTACTGATTCAAGGACATGCCGATCACTACGGACACACTTTCGTAACTGGCTCACGTGAAACACGTCGTGAACACCAGGGAAAGAATCAGTCAACTCTAGTCTATAGGAAAAAACTCCAATGTGCTCCAAAATCTGAAAAGGCCCCACATACCTGGGATCTAGTTTATGGTTTCTTCCAAATCTCTTTAACACCCGACATCGAAGATACCTTCAGAAACACCATGTCCCCAACTACAAACTCCAGATCAACTCTGCGCTGGTTTGCATACTTCTCGTATCGCTCCTGAGCTATCCTCAGCTTTTCACGAATATGCATTACTGAAGTACTCATATCCTCCACCACTTCCGGTCCGCGCAACAGCTTCTCGCCAATTTCTGCCCAAAACAGGGGAGTTCGACAACGCCTTCCATATACAGCTTCAAAGGGTGCCATCTGCAAACTTTCCTGATAACTATTATTGTACGCAAACTCCATCAATTCGAGGCGTTTATCCCAAGCCCCACCATGGTCCAGAATATAGCATCTAATCATATCCTCCAAGATCTGGTTCACTCTCTCCGTCTGACCATTTGTTTGAGGATGATAGGAAGTAGAATACCTAAGGTCAGTACCTAGAGCTCCTTATAAGCTTTGCCAGAAACGAGACATGAATCGGGAGTATCAGACTGACACAATACTCGTAGGTACACCATGAAGTCTGATAACTTCGTCCAGATAAAGCTCAACTATCTTTTCCATGGAATAAATAACCTTGAAAGGCACAAAGTGGGCACAGTTGGTTAGTCTGTCCACGATAACCCACACTACATCATGCCCTTGGGGAGATCTAGGCAAACCGGTTATGAAATCCATGGATAAACTCTCCCATTTCCAACTCGGTATATCTAAGGGCGTTAACTTACCACCCGACATTCTGTGATCAGCCTTGACACGCTGGCAAGTATAACATTCTGATACAAATCTTGTAATGTCATTCTTCATGTCTGACCACCAAACAATCTGCTTCAAATCTCAGTACATTTTCGTGGAGCCAGGATGATATGCAACGCTGGAACCATGCGCTTCACTGCATATTTTTGATCGGATGTCCCCAACAGCGGGAATACAGTATCTGCCATGGTACTTTAGGGTATCCACGTCGTCAATTGCAAAGTCAGGTAATTCCCTTTTCTCAGTTCTACTACGAAGGTGTTGCAAGTCATGATCGTCCTTCTGATGTAGACTAGTGAGAGTAATCCACGAAGGCTCAACCACCTCTAGTCTACTCGGCGAAGCGCTATTCCCTACGGTTATGTCCATGAGCAAGAACTATTCAACAATGGATTGCACCGAGAGGTTAAAGATATGTGCGGTCTTCCGGCTCAACGCATCTGCTACAACATTAGCCTTGCCGGGATGATAAAGGATATCGACTTCGTAGTCCGCAACATACTCTAACCATCGACGTTGGCGCAAATTCAGCTCCTTCTGAGTGAAGACATATTTCAAACTTTTGTGGTCCCAATAAATTTTGCACGACACTCCATACAGAAGATGTCTCCACAACTTCAAGGCATAAATGACATCAGCAAATTCCAGGTCGTGCGTAGGGTAATTCTTTTCATCCACCTTCAATTGTCTTGATCCATACGCAATCACTTTGCCATCCTGCATCAACACGCAACCGAGTCTAACTCGCGAGGCATCCACATAAACAGCATACTCCACTCCTTCCTTTACTGTGATATAAATCCTAGGGTCTGAGGCTTCCATAAAGAGTCTCACCCTTTCCTTCCAGATCCCAAAGATTTCTTTCCTACATATAGGTAGCTTCATGGAATCCCAATTCCTTGTGATTTTCAGTGGAACCCATAGTTCTTGATTTTCTTGAATCTGTAATTGACTTAACCTGAATCTGCCAACAGGATCTCCTTAGACTGTTAGTCCTTTTTGAGTAACCTGGCTCTGAAACCACTTGAAAGATATAGTACCTAAACACCTAGAGGGGGGGGGGGTGAATAGGTGACTTTGAATCTTTTTAACTTTTTAGGCAGCAAACAGATAATATCACAGAATTATATCTAATCTATCACAACACACATTCACCAATCACAGCAATCCACAAACACACAGTAGACACAGAGATTTATAGTGGTTCCCCAAGCTTTGGGTACATCCACTTTCCCCCTTCACCTTATCTAGCAGTGTACTAGATTCGGCCAAACTTCTCCACTATCTCAGAACCCAAAACAGGCTCCTACACCTCAGGCCCAAGGCCCTACAACTCAGCTTTTCCACAAAGCCTACACTCAGCCACAAAGGCCTACACTCAGCCACAAAGTCCTACACTCAGCCACCAAGGCCTACACTCAGCCACCTAGGCCTACACTCAGAGATTTAACTCTCCTACCCTTAGCCTTTATAATTGCAGGCTTACAATCTCAGATCCCTAAGGATCCTACAAGTTATAATGAATACAAAATGTATAAACTCAACAACTTAGATGAAAGAGAGATAAGTTGTGAGATTCTTGATGAGTTCTTGGAAGAACTCAGCTGGACTCAATCTGACTTAGCTTTCTTCAAAGCTTCTTGAAAGTAGAACTCAATAAGATTGACTTCTTCTGCAGTTGATCCTTGATCTCTGCTACTTAAGATGCAGACTAATCTGAATCCTTCTTCTCAGCTGGGTTCCAACAGCTGATTTCTTGGATGGAGCTCTCTCTCTCCAACTTCTTAGATCTGCACTTGATTCTTCAAGGAATGACTAGAGCTTCTTTGTTGAATACTTAATCAATGATTTGAACAACGACTTTCTGTAGACAGCATAAGCCTATTTATAGGCCTTCTTCATAGGTAACCGGCTGGTCCGGTTCATAACTGAATTCTGACAACTCTGGCAGGTGCTTGTAGACCGGCTGGAATGGCAGCTGTCAAGTCATCCAGTCAGTTCTTGAAAATTCTGTAACTGTCTTTAAGTGTCGAGACTTTCTATCTTTAAGTGTCGACACTTATAGACCAAGTGTCGACACATGTTGTCTAAGTGTCGACACTAGTCTACAAGGTGTCGACACAACTCCTTGTATTGTTGATTCTTTATCTCGACACTGCTTCTTTCTTCATGTGTCGACACTGAAATTGAGTGTCGAACACAAGTACTTGTACTTCAGTATCCTGCTGAATTCTTCTAAGTTCGACACAACACCTTTGTGTCGACACATCTTCATGTGTTGAATTTGTTAAGTGTCGACACTGCTTCTTGGTGTCGACACATGTCTTCAGTGTTGATACTTGTTGAGTGTCGACACATTGCTCAGGGTGTCGATACTTTCTTCTTCAGTCGAGACTCTGGCTGAGTGTCGACACATTCCCTTAGTGTCGACACTTGTACTTAGAATATTTTGTTGAACTTTGCTGTTCTTTGCTAAGTGTCGACACAGCTCCTTGTGTCGACACTTTCTTCAAGTGTTGAGTCTTCAGCTAAGTGTCGACACATTGTTCTGGGTGTCGACACTTACTTCCAGTGTTGACTCTTGTGTTGAGTGTCGACACATTGTTCTGAGTGTCGACACTTGTACTTAGTCTCAGCTGACTTTTGCTGAGTGTCGACACAGCCTCCAAGTGTCGAAACTTTCTGATGTAGACACAGCTTCACTGAGTGTCGACACAACTGCTAAGTGTCGACACAGCTTTACTGCACTCTTCTTCATTGAGTGTCGACACAGCTCCTTGTGTCGACACTTTCTGTCTGGTGTCGACTCAGCATCCCTGGTGTCGACACAATAACTCCAAGTGTCGACACTTCTTGCCTGGGTGTCGACACAAGTCTTCTTAAGTGTCGACACTTTCCCTCTGGGTGTCGACACATGTACTTAGAAACTTTTCTTCTTTCCTGTAAATACTTAGCCTGCACAAGTAAACTCAAAACACATCAAATACATTTTGATGTATATCATTGAGTTGGGTGAGGCTTCTTCAAATCAGGTACATTTGAACCAATGTACCCAACATAACGCCCTTACGTCATTATGACGTCAACAAGAGGAGTAAATAATGCAGAAAAAAAACAGGGGCGTTACAGTCACCCCTCCAAAAAGGAAGTTTCGTCCCGAAACTTGGAACACGAAAGAAATAAGAGGACAGAGAACGAGATAAGACAGAAGAATTCTTGAAACTAGAATACTAACAAGGGAGACTAGGAGAACAGCTGAGGATGAGATTCTCTCATCGCGGATTCCAATTCCAAAGTCGCACCTCTTGCATCCTGATTTCGCCAGAGAACCTTAACCATTGGAATTATTTTCTTTCTTAGCACACGGTCTTGCGTCTCCAGAATACGGATAGGTTCTTCAACATACGAGATATTAGGCTGCAACTGGGGTACTGATTCAAGGACATGCCGATCACTACGGACACACTTTCGTAACTGGCTCACGTGAAACACGTCGTGAACACCAGGGAAAGAATCAGTCAACTCTAGTCTATAGGCAAAAACTCCAATGCGCTCCAAAATCTGAAAAGGCCCCACATACCTGGGATCTAGTTTATGGTTTCTTCCAAATCATTTAACACCCGACATCGGAGATACCTTCAGAAACACCATGTCCCCAACTACAAACTCTAGATCAACTCTGCGCTGGTTTGCATACTTCTCGTATCGCTCCTGAGCTTACCTCAGCTTTTCACGAATATGCATTACTGAAGTACTCATATCCTCCAGCACTTCCGGTCCGCGCAACAGCTTCTCGCCAACTTCTGCCCAAAACAGGGGAGTTCGACAACGCCTTCCATATATAGCTTCAAAGGGTGCCATCTGCAAACTTTCCTGATAACTATTATTGTACGCAAACTCCATCAATTCGAGGAGTTTATCCCAAGCCCCACCATGGTCCAGAATATAGCATCTAATCATATCCTCCAAGATCTGGTTCACTCTCTCCGTCTGACCATTTGTTTGAGGATGGTAGGAAGTATAATACCTAAGGTCAGTACCTAGAGCTCCTTGTAAGCTTTGCCAGAAACGAGATATGAATCGGGAGTATCAGACTGACACAATACTCGTAGGTACACCATGAAGTCTGATAACTTCATCCAGATAAAGCTCAGCTATCTTTTCCATGGAAAAACTAACCTTGAAAGGCACAAAGTGGGTACAGTTGGTTAGTCTGTCCACGATAACCCACACTACATCATGCCCTTGGGGAGATCTAGGCAAACCGGTTATGAAATCCATGGATAAACTCTCCCATTTCCAACTCGGTATATCTAAGGGCGTTAACTTACCACCCGACATTCTGTGATCAGCCTTGACACGCTGGCAAGTATAACATTCTGATACAAATCTTGTAATGTCATTCTTCATGTCTGACCACCAAACAATCTGCTTCAAATCTCTGTACATTTTCGTGGAGCCAGGATGATATGCAACGCTGGAACCATGCGCTTCACTGCATATTTTTGATCGGATGTCCCCAATAGCGGGAATACAGTATCTGCCATGGTACTTTAGGGTATCCACGTCGTCAATTGCAAAGTTAGGTAATTCCCTTTTCTCAGTTCTACTACGGAGGTGCTGCAAGTCATGATCGTCCTTCTGATGTAGACTAGTGAGAGTAATCCACGAAGGCTCAACCACCTCTAGTCTACTCGGCGAAGCGCTATTCCCTACGGTTATGTCCATGAGCAAGAACTCTTCAACAATGGATTGCACCGAGAGGTTAAAGATGTGTGCGGTCTTCCGGCTCAACGCATCTGCTACAACATTAGCCTTGCCGGGATGATAAAGGATATCGACTTCGTAGTCCGCAACATACTCTAACCATCGACGTTGGTGCAAATTCAGCTCCTTCTGAGTGAAGACATATTTCAAACTTTTGTGGTCCCAATAAATTTTGCACGACACTCCATACAGAAGATGTCTCCACAACTTCAAGGCATAAATGACAGCAGTAAATTCCAGGTCGTGCGTAGGGTAATTCTTTTCATCCACCTTCAATTGTCTTGATCCATACGCAATCACTTTGCCATCTTGCATCAACACGTAACCGAGTCCAACTCGCGAGGCGTCCACATAAACAGCATACTCCACTCCTTCCACTGGCAATGCCAACACGGAAGCAGAACACAAACGCCTCTTAAGCTCTTGAAAAGCTTCCTCACAAGCATCACTTCTATCAAAAGCTGCGCTCTTTTGCGTAAGCCTGGTCAACGACGCAAAGAGAATAGAGAATCCTTCAACAAATATCCTGTAGTAACCTGTTAACCCTAAGAAGCTCCTTATCTCCTTAGGCGATGTAGGTCTCTTCCAATCCAAGACTGCAGCTATCTTTGCAGGATCCACTGAGATACCATCCTTACTTACAATGTTTCCTAGGAATGACACCTGAGATATCCAGAACTCACACTTGCTAAGCTTCGCATACAGCTTGTGCTCCCTTAGAGTAGACAAGACCAAGCGCAAGTGCAAGGCGTGCTCATCTGCATTTCTAGAATATACTAGGACATTGTCAATGAATACCACCACGAACTTATCCAGAAAATCTTTGAACACCCTGTTCATCATGTCCATAAAAGCTGACGGTGCATTCGTTAATCCAAATGACATTACCAGAAATTCAAAGTGACCATAACGAGAACGAAAAGCGGTTCGCGGAATGTCTGACTCCCGGATTCTCAACTGATGGTAACCTAAACGGAGGTCAATCTTCGAGAACACGGAGCTACCCCGCAACTGATCGAACAAATCATCGATCCTAGGTAACGGATATCTGTTCTTAATTGTTACCGTATTTAGCTCTCGATAATCAATGCATAGCCTCATCGTTCCATCCTTTTTCTTCACGAAGAGCACTGGTGCACCATAGGGGGAAGAACTGGCTATAATAAAACCACACTGCAATAACTCATCCAGTTGCGTACGCAGCTCCTCTAACTCACGCGGCGCCATGCGGTATAGTGCTTTTGCAATAGGGCGAGTGCCTGGCTTGAGGTCTATAACAAACTCCACCTATCTCTCAGGAGGAAGTCCGGGAAGGCTAACTGGGAAAACATCCGGAAACTCACACACCACAGAAACATCCTCTACCCGAGGCTCAACCGGTGCAGCTCCCAGAACAGAAACAGAGACAAGAAAAGAATCACAGCCAGACTCTAGAAATTTGCGAGCACGTACCGCAGAAATGATTGGAGATTCCTGACGCGTCAAACCATGCACACTCATGGGCTGACCATTGTTATCTTTGAAATCCAAGCGCTTGTGCTTCCACTGAATGACGGCATCATAGCTGGACAACCAGTCCATGCCCAAGATCACATCAAAGTCTACTAGATCTAGCACCTTCAGATCCGCAAATGCTAGACATCCGACTAGGGAGATGGGGAATTTTTGGATCCCCTGGCTTGACCTCACAAACTCACCTGAAGGAAATTTGACATTTATGGAGGTGTCTAACTGGTCGAGAGCCCAGCGATGTCGGTCTACAAAGCTCCTTGCCACAAAAGAGTGAGTAGCACCCGAATCGAACAAAACATGCGCCCACTTATTCTTCACCTTAAATTCACCTAATCATATAGCGCGCGTAACTAATATGCGGAAACCATAAATCTTCTAAAAGAAATTACTAACCGAGTCAGAGACGAACCTGCGATCACTTGAGTCGAAGATTGGGCTTCCTCCTTGGTCAGCACATTCAACTTTCCTTTGCCCTTGTCCACGAAAGGCGGGGGCGGCGGTAAAGTCGGCAACGGAACTGCATGCAGCGCAGGTTGGCTCTGCGGGCAATTAGCCCTCATGTGCCCTTTTTGGCCACAGAGGTAACAGGCTCAAGCCTTCTTGCGACAACGGGCCACATCATGCCCACTCCTCTGAAAAAATGAACAGATACGACTCCCCTTGGGAGCATCCTGGATCGCATGCACCTAAGACAGCTTCTACGCATCCAATCTCTTAAAGCACTTATCGAAAGGGTGCCCCGGCTTACTACAGAAGCTACACACCTCTCTTCTATCCTTCTTCACTGCAGGGCCAGATGCCCTTGCACTTCCTCCATCGTCAAATTTCCTCTTGTCCTTCTTTGCAAGCGATCCACGATTCTTCGCATTTTCTATCGCCTCAACCTTTAAGGCAGCTTCGACTACTTCAGCAAAGGACTCAGACTTGTATGCGCTAACCAACTGCTGGATGTCATACCTCAGACCACCCAGAAAATGCTTCACTCTACCTTCTTCATATGCTATCAGATCTGGGGCGAAACGACTGAGCTTTCCAAACCCGACCTCGTACTCACCAACAGTGAGTTGCCTCTGCTTCAGGTATAAGAAGTTATTCATTAGGCGGTCTCGCTCGACCGATGGTAGGAACTTCTTTAGTAACATACTCTTGAACGATTCCCACAAGCACCCATCAGAAAGGTTCTCTTTTTCTCTGATCCACCAACTCTTCGCAAGACCCTTGAGCTAATATACTACAATCATCACCTTTTGATTGGGAGAAATGCCATAGTAGGAAAACATTTCTTCCATGGCAATAATCCAGTCATCCAATGCCATGAAGTCTGCCCTACCATCATACGAAGGAGGTCCTAATCGCTGAAAGTGAGAAATGAAATTCATCTCAGGCGGTAGCGCGACTGGGGGAACTAGAGCAGCAGGGGGAGTAGGAACAGCTTGGTCCACAGTAGGGCCCTGCGCTCTGATCTACTGCCCGGCGACGACAGCCAACAACGATTGCATCTGGGACTGCATGTCCACCATCTACCTTGCCAGGGTCTCATTAATTTGCCTCAGCGCTTCAATCACCGCTTTGCTCTGGGCACCAGAAGACTCACCCTCTAACTGGGGAGTCGACCTTATCGCAACGCGCTTATGCGGCATTCTACAGAACAAACGGATATCTATTCAGACTTTGCCTAAGACATCAGAAACTGGGAAAATATTCCCTAAACACACTGTTTCGGGTTCATATTTAACCGATACGAATAAAAGACTTATTAGGGACCTAGCTTAAGACACTAAAGCTAAAAACTTGAATACCCTGACACAGATCAGATCAGGAACGAACAAACTCAGATCAGATCGGAAAAGAACCGATACTTGCTCTTGCTATTACCTTGCTCTGGGAAATCATAAAATGATGTTATGTTTCTAACTTGTGCCTATAATATGAATGCATGAATGTATAAATTTCATCTCAAATCATGGGTGTACATATGTCATCATGCAGATCTTTAACTTGGCACGTGTGCTTATATAATGATATGATATATATGCAGTGTTATGCATTCTAAAAAAACCTTAGTGCATGTTATGAGCGGCGTACACATACAATGTTATGCATCTCATACTACATAATATTGTATGTAACGAAGAAAAGAAAACGCGCTAATGGTCATCCATGTGATGATGGTTATGCATCCCATACTACATAACCGTCACATGTTGCCACCTATGGTGGATCCATATACAAACACATATTATGCATCCCATAGTACATAATATGCCCCGTATACTTCTTATCATGCTATGAGTGTAGTGTTCGTGCTTCCATCAAAATCTACTGATGACATATTGGTGTGTGTATGCAATGTAATGATATGATTAGAGTTTTGCTTAAGGGGAAGTTGTTCGACTGGCTTGTCAAACCAACCAACCCTCTTGCAAAACCTCCCTCTGATACCAAATGTCACAACCCACATTTTCTCCGTATTCGAAAATACGTCAGAGTAGAGAAACTACGCGCCGTAATGCCATGCCATGCAGGGGACAATTGTAGACGCTCAGGCAACCCTTCCTCACATTTACTTCAAGTAAAAGATTTATAACTTTTAGTTAAAAACAATGTATATAAATTAATGGAGTTAATGACCGTGTCCCTCGGTCGGGTGGACTACTATTCCATAGGTGAGAAAATATATATATTTTACGCGGAGGAAAATACTGAGTTAGCTCATTTGTTAACCTACGTGAGAGTGAGGGTGCAGTATCATAAAATGATGATGTGACTTCTACATTTACTATATATATATATATAGAAATTTTTTGTATGCTTAAAAGTAGTAGATTTAGTAGTTGAAGTCATGCCATGCCAATATTTCGGAATGCAGTTTTGTATACTTTAAAATAAATAAATGCATCCTAACATAAATCCTTCCCAGAGAGCAAGAACAATCAGGTAAAAAGTAATAGCAGTAACAGCAGTAACAACAGCAAGTAGTCCATCACAGAAAAGTCAAAGTCTATGTGCGTCAATAACTGACACAAACCCATAGTAAAATATGACAACTCTAAACAAGGACAACTACCTCAAGCTCAGAGGTGGAATCAAATGGCCGCAGACACCAGCAGCACCAGAAGCCCAACACTGTCAGCTAAACCTGCTACAGCTCTGATCCTGGGGCATTCAAAAGAAGAACACCTCAAAAGCAAGTAACAAGTAGTGCAAGAGTAAAAGCGTACTACACAAACCTCAAAGTGAAGGAGAATGAGAAGTGACTGCAACAAAATGGTCAGTAGAATAAAAGTAAGCAACAGTATAACTAGCCGAGCAAGAAAGGCTATACACATTATCAAGATAGAACTAGCACCAGCAACAGAAGTTCAATCTACACTATGCCAATGGGAGGACCCCAACGCGCACAGTTCATCTGAGTATTAAACACTATGCCGAGGGAGGACCCCAACGCGCCCAGTTCATTTGAGTATAAGGCACTATGCCGAGGGAGGACCCCAACGCACAGAGTCCATGTGTCTTTCCTTAGTTACATAATTGTACAAGCAGGGTTCATTTGTTTTTTTAATTCATCATAAACTCAAGGGATAACAAACCAAGTGGACTGCATAAGAGCATTTCAAGGTACAGCAAGTGAAGTTTAATAAGAAAAACGAACAAGATGACTCGATGGTTATAACAGCACGACAACCAATTTGTTTACCAATTCAATGGACTAGAATTTGGGGGTTAAGGCTTTAGGGACATCAAGTCACAATTCCAGGAATAGAGGGGGGGGAGTTAGGATTTCAGGACAAGTATCTCAACAATCTAAACATAATAAACTCAAACAAGTGTAGAAAAGGGGCAAAAATTTAGAATCAAGAACAAGAGGGAGAGCAAGAACACCACTTGCCTCGATTTACCGGAAAAACTCTCCAAATCTCCACACGTCGCGATAGGAGCCAAAATCAGGACGAAAATGTCTGAAATAAAGGTTAGGACCAAAAACCCTAACAAGAAAATATCGAGAAACGGGGAAGAAATTACCACGAGGGCGCAGTTCTCGACGAGAGCTTTCCAGATCTACGATCGGTTGGAAAATCCGAGCACCGGTGCTCCGTCGGTGGTCACCAAAAGAAGCACGGGCGGATAACCTTCTCCTCACACGCCACTCTAGTACGGAAGGCAGGAGAAATTCTAGGTCGGCTTAAAGACTAAGAAGAAGCAGAAAGTATAAATACTCAACAGCAGAGAGGACCGGGTTCAACAAAACCGGCCCGGCGGTGTCGACACCACTGTGTCGACACCCGACGGCAGTGTCGACACCACTGTGTCGACACCCGACGACAGTGTCGACACCACTATGTCGATACCCGACGGCACAGCGGTGTCGACACCACTGTGTCGACACCCGACGGCACAGCGGTGTCAACACAACTGTGTCGACAACCGACGACACAGCGGTGTAGATACAACTGTGTCGACACCCGACGGCACAGCGGTGTCGACACAGCTGTGTGGACACCTGACGGCTCAGCTCAGCGGTGTCGACACAACTGTGTCGACACCAGACCGCTCAGCTCGACGAACCCACGGAGAAACTAACAATCGTCGAGCTCCTCTCGATGATCGTAGAACTCCAAGCAGCGCCCAGAAGAAACCAACAATCGTCGATCTCCGCTTGACGATCATCGAACTCCAAACAGCGCCCAGAAAGGAAAAGCGATCGTCGAGCTCCGCTCGACGATCGTCGAACCCAGATAGCACCAGAAAGGAAAAGCGATTGTCGAGCTCCGCTCAACGATCGTCGAACCTAGACAGCACAAAATGGAAAAGCGATCATCGAGCTCCGCTCGACGATCGTCGAACCCAGACAGCAACAAAGGAAAAGCGATCGTCGAGATCCGCTTGACGATCGTCGAACCCAGACAGCAACAAAGGAAAAGAGGTCGTCGAGCTCCGCTCGACGATCGTTGAACCCAGACAGCAACAAAGGAAAAGCCATCGTCGAGCTCCGCTCGACGATCGTCGAACCTAGACAGCAACATAAAGGAAAAGCGATCGTGGATCTCCGCTCGACGATCGTCGAACCCAGACAGTACCCAGAGAAAAAAATAAAATAAAATCAAACATAATAAGGTTGGTTCGATGAAACTGGACGAGCAAGACAAAAATCAATCGATTAAGTTTTTCCAAATGTGAAATTTTCCGTTTTCGCCAAAGATTCATGAATTCAGCCGACTGAATCGAAAAGACGCGAAAACGCACTATCGGCGACGCGCCATTAACTGCACGCTAAAGTAACGCCCTTACGTCATTATGACAACAACAAGAGTAGTAAATAATGCCGAAAAAAATAGGGGCGTTACACTGACCGACATCCGCTGATGTGGTGCAAGAGCTCCGATGAGATCACCTGCTTGAGAATAGACTCTACTCTAGCATTTGTCTCCTTTCAAGCTCTCATCGCTTCAGCATTGCCTGCAGTATCCTCTAGCCTTTCTTCACTGCACACTACCTCCCAAAGGTCCTCTCCAAGAAGATAGCACTCCATACAAGACTTCCACTTCTTAAAGTTAGTATGCGTTAGGAGTTCAATACCAAGACCTCTTGCAAATCCTGCTTCCATGGCTCTAACACTAGTTCCCTCTTCATAAGAGCAACAACTGAAAATGTTTTAAGTTGTCTACCTAAATTACCTAGAGGGAGTGAATAGGTGAGTTGTGCGTCTTTTTGTGGAATAAACAATTTAGCGAGTGATACACAAAAATAACCAAGCATTCACAGATGACACCAAATATTATAGTGGTTCCCCAACCTTGGGTACTTCGACTTTTCACATCACCGATCTAGCAAAACACTAGACTCGGATACTCCACTAATCTCGGATTGAAGACAATCCTACAACTCGGAACAAAGGTTCCTACAACTCGATCCCAAAAACAGGATCTACACTCGGAAGAGAAAACTTCCTTCAAGGAACTCAAAAAACAAATCTCCTACACTCGGAGAAGAATCTCCTACAATAATAAAATGAATTTAAAGAAATACAAACAGTAAATTTCTTAGATCTGAAAACTTCTGCCTTTCTTCTTCCAATATTTGAAAGCTCTGTCAGAATCATTTTGAAGAAGAACCGGCTAGATCTCTGGATCAGAAAACTCAGGACTCAGTAAGATCAAGGAGAGAATCAGTCGATTGTAGAATAGCTTGATCTTTGAATCATTTTCTCTGAATCTTTGGATCAAAAGTGTATCGGCAAGAATTGCGATGAATAGAGGCGGCGGCTCTCGATTTAGAAAGTGAATTCCGGATTCAGAATCTTAGAATTTCTTCTTACGGATTCTTCTAGGGTTGGTCAATTATGATAAGACCTTTTATAGGACTTGCTTAACGGTCATAATCATAATAAATAATAGCCACGTGAACCAATCACATGCTAATTACATTTGAAAATCCGTCTGACTGGACTTAAGAAAGTTTTCAGAAACAGTACAACAGTTCTCGAGAAGAAGGATTGTACCCGAGAAAAATAGATTTTGTTCTCGAGAATAATAATGAAGATCTTGAGAAAAAGGACTTAGAATGAATGTCGAGGTGGAAAAAAGTAATCTCGAGAATGAAGGAAGTACTCGAGAAAAAAGAACTTTAGTTCTCGAGAAGGAACAATCTGGTACTCGAGAACAAATAAGTGTTCTCGAGAACAGATGTCTGGCTCTCGAAAAAAATGGTCTAGGTCTCGAGAAAAGTCTTCTGCATCTTGAGAATTAAGCATAGTCTTCTCAAAAATAAATTTAGTCTTCTCGAGAAAAAGACTTAGAAAAATTTCATAAAGGAAAGATGTAACTCGAGAAGAAGTGTCATGCAGTACTCGAGTACAGAAGGCCCTCTCGAGAACATTATTAAGCTTTCTCGAGAACTGTTTCTCCAACTTGAAAACATGACAAGTCTTACTCGAGAACAATCTTTATTTCTTCTCGAGTACAGAACATAGTACTCGAGAAAATGACTTAGAGAATTTTTTTAATATCTGAAAACATGATTTCTTCAAAATAATCAGCATCCAACTTTTCTCCCATGCCCTTAGTGCTTGAAAAGGAAGTGTGTCCCAATAGAGAGGCTACACATGAGTCAACACCATGGATCACACAATGAGGGATTACATTGTATGGTCCTGTGTTTGGTGACTTATTGTAGACTGACATTGGTCTATACTCAGCAATTGTATCCCGCAAACACTTAACTAAAAAGATCATCAAATACAAACTTAATTCATTTTAGTTCAAGGGTGACTTCATACAAATCTGGGTTATTGTGGATGCAATACAAAACAATCTTCCCCTATTTGTAGAAGTCAGAACCCTCTACCATAAGGTGAATTACATCAAGATAAACAAGTAAAGAAACCCATAACCATAATAAATAGATAAGCGCTATAAAAGAGAAAAATCAGATCAACAAAACTAAAGGTTCATATTAATAGAAATATGTACAAGAAAGAGTTCAATTCCACAATTTGAATAATGAGAATTATCAGAACATCTTCAATTTCTATTAGTCATGTTGTTGTTGTTGTCTTTCTAGTTTCTCTTGTTGTCTCTTCTGGTAGCTGTATGGCTTAGGAAATTACTTTGGAAGTCTGGGAGGAGCTTTGGGATTGTTCCTCCGATATTCTTTGTCATATATCCTCCTTTTGGTAAGAGACTTTTCATATAATTCTCAATCCCGAGGTCTGTAATGTATGTTCCTATTTTCATTGAAATCAACTACCAGCTTGAAAGTTTCAAGAATAAGAGATTTTGAGGTTAGGCTCCAAACTTTAGTAAATTCTTGATGTCTTTTCCTTTCAACATCAAGATGGGGAGTTGATCTACTTCCTAAGGCTCCATCACCATATTTCCTTCTTTTGGCTTTCTGAATTTCTGGAGTATGAGGAGGCATGCTGGCTTGTTCTGATTCCCAGACCTCTTCATAGTTCTTTGGAGGAGGTACTTAAAAATAGTCTGGAGGAGGTCCTTCAAAGTATTCTGAAGGAGGTGAGAATGTTGGCCTGTTTACATCCTAATGTGAAGGATGAGGTGTAGAAGGATCCACTGCCAGTTCAGGAAATAATTGATTATGCATCCATATGGTACTGTCATATGTATATTGTTTTGTGCTTTTAACTTCCTTAAGTACAGAAGACTGAATATCTTGCAGTTTGGCATCCCAATGAGTTTTCATGGTTTGAGCTTGTTTGTCTAGTTGTTCTTTCACTTTATCCTCCCCATTTCTAACTTGTAGGGAAAGGGTGTTGATGACATCTTCTTTAAACTTTCCAACTTCTTTTCAAGTTTTGAAATTTCTCTCTTCGGCTCTCTTGTCCAGCTAAATCTGATTATTGTCCAGGGTAACTGATTGGTCCATTACTGTACCAATGCTTGTAATGGTATGATCTATGGCTTTTCCTCCAATCTGAAAAGCCTTTTGAATTCATCAGTGTTATTTTGGATTTCAGTAAATCCTCGGCTCATTTTCTTTTCCAATGCAGTCATTTTATCAGTTACAACTTTGAGAGAAGAATCAAAATAAGCTCTTTGAGCAGTCAGCAGAGCATCAATTTTGGTTAGAATAGAACCTTCAGGAAATGTTTCAGATGGAATTGATGGTTGAGGTTAAACTGGGGCTGTCCATGGGGCTATCTCTTCAATGATAACAGTGGATGTAGAAGTATGCTTTTTACTGATTATGCTTTGTTCATCTTCAGCATCTATGAGCAGCGTGGATGGAATCTTGAAGTGAAGATTTGGAAGTGGAAGTTCAGCAGCTTCAATTTCATCTTCAAAATCATGTATGGAAACAATTTCAACATCAGGTATATCTTCAGATGGAGATAGGCTGGTTCTTGTACAGGAGTATTTCTTTGAGGAGATGGTTCTGGATGATGGTCTGGTGACTGTGTTGGTTGTTCAGGAGACTTTGCTGTAGAGGATGGATGATCTGCAAGAGTAAATAAAAGAGGCTCTTCGGAAGTGAGCTCCTCTATCATCTGGTTGATATCTCCAGCAGTAGGAAAATCTGAACTTTCTGTATACAGCAGAGGGGAAGTAGTAGCAGTAGGAGAAGAAATAACTTGGGGTGGAGTTGCTGAAGCAGCAGGTGTAGTGACTTGAGGAGGGTTTTTTGTTGAAGTTGGAGCAGGGGTTGGCTGAGCTGGAACAGATGGGGCAGGCTCCCCCTCAATAACTAGGTCAGTTATTTGATGAGAAGGAGAAGATGAGGTACCTGTCCACATCTTCAATTTCCTTGGAAGCTTTGTTAGACTTCTGTAATTTAACCTCCCATCTCTAGATGGAGGTAATAGAAACTTTCTTCATGTAATGAAGGGTCATGCCCTTTTTTATGGAGAAAACTTCAGGGTCCATCTGATTGAGGTAAAGAGAGATAATCCTATCGTAGTTGGGGATTTTAATATATCCCTTAATTTTGTCAAAAAGCATCATGCCCTGCTAGAATTTCTTTCTACAAATCACTGTAGTCATCATATCAAAGAATTCTAGGGTTATATAGCTGATAAAGTTTGTCCTATAGAGGAGGAATTTGCCTAGAATATCTGCTAGAAGCTTGCTTTCAGCATTCATGAACTGTCTTCTAACTGTGTGAGATGATTGGGGAATCCTACAGAAACTATATGCCCATTCATAGTCTGTGCCAACCAGATCATCTTCTTGACCTATTACTGGAAGTTGTAGAAATTTGGAGACAGAGAGTGAAGTCATTTTTACCTTGATGTCTCTAACTTTCGAATTGAGCACCTTGAAATTGCGCTTAATATTTACAATTTGGAAGAACTCTTCGACATCATAGGTGAGAATATGACAAGGATGTTCTAGAACAAATGACAAACCGGCGGTGTCGAGCAAGATAAGAACATTTCGGAAGTCATCAGAATGTTCGGCAATCCCTGTGGAGATTAGTTCGCTGTCGATTCCGAGTTTAGATGATGATGTCATTGAGGAGAAAGAACTGTTAACTGGCCGGCGAAGGGAGAATTGATCTTGAGTGCGGTAGTCGGCTGAGATGGAGAAGATGAGTCTTTTCTCGAGAGAGGGATTTGAAATCGCGAAAAAATTTTCTTGGACCTAAGTCTATTTATATTTAACTTTAATTTTGAAGATAGAAATAACATTAAAAATAATACCTGGAATATGGCAGAAATTGATCGATGAACGTCGAGTTCCGATCGACGAAAATTGAATTCCAATAGACGAAAACCCAATTGACGAACGTCGAACTCCGATCGACGAAATTTGAACTTCTTCTCGAGAAAAGATACCACCGTACTCGAGTAGAACTGTTGTTCTCGAGAAGTAATTTCTTTTTCTCGAGAAGTAAATCAGATGTTCTCGAGAAGTACTTATTGTTCTCGAGAAGTAAATCTGTTGTTCTCGAGAAGTACTTATTGTTCTCAAGAAGTAAATCTGCTGTTCTTGAGTACAAGTGTTATAGTCGAGAAATATGGTTCATACTTTGAAATTTCTTGGATTTTGAATTGTAGTCAGAACTTGAACCTGCTGTCACCTTTTCTTCATTCTTCTTCATCCTTATTAAGCATGCCAAGTTCTATTTTGAAGAATGATAACTTGACCTCGTCCAACAGTTACATGAAAATATCTGCAATCTGCGTGTGAGTTGGGACATATTGGAGATTTATGTCACCGTGCTCCACATGCTCCCTAATGAAGTGGTATCACAGCTCTATGTAGTTTGTCCAGCTGTGAGAGACTGGATTGTTGGCTATGGCAATTGCATTGGAGGAGTCGCAAAACAATGGAATGTCCTTGACCTTCAAATTGTAGTCGTCAAGTTGGTTCTTTATCCAAAGCAATTGTGCACAACAACTGCCGGCAGAAATATATTCTGACTCGACAGTTGAGATAGTGACATAATTTTGCTTTTTCTTGCTCGATGAAATGAGCCTCCATCCAGGGAATTGGTAAGTCCCGGAAGTGCTATTTCTATCATCTTTGCTTCCTGTAAAATCTGCATTTGAAAAATCAATTAGTTCACTGTCATTACTTCTTGGGTACCAAAAGCCAAGATTTGGTGTACCTTTAAGGTATCTCAAAATCCGCTTTGCAATAGCGTAGTGAGATTCCTTAGAGTTCACTTGAAATCTAGCACACACACATGTTGAAAACATTATATCCGATCAACTAGCAGTAAGATAGTGCAAGAATCCAATTATACTTATGTACATGGTTTCATCGAAAGGTTTCCCTTTCGCATCCTTGTCAAGAGACATAGTTGAACCCATTGGAGTCCTCACAGAGGTTGCGTTCTCCATTGTGAATTTCTTAATTAACTCTGTGGTGAACTTCGTCTGAGAGATGAAAATTCCATCATCATATTGTTTCACCTGAAGTCCTACGAAATAATTCAGCTCTCCCATACTGCTCATTTCAAACTTCCCTTGAATAAGTTTGGAAAACTTCTTTCATAGGTTGTCGTCAGTAGAGCCAAATATGATGTCATCGACATAAATGTGCACTAGCCAAATCTTACCTTTTATTTCCCTAAGAAATAATGTCTTATCTATCTTTACTCTTGTGAACTTATTCTCAAGAAAAAAAAGTTAGACAGTGTCTCGTACCAAGCTCGAGGAGCTTGTTTCAAACCATATAAAGCTTTAAATAATAGATAGACATGATCGGGAAAGAAAGAATCAACGAAACCCGGAGGTTGTTGCACATTCACCTCTTCCTTTATGTCACCATTAAGGAATGTCGACTTCACGTCCATCTGATAGACAGTGAAGCCCTTAAGTGTTGTATATGCTAGGAACAACCTGATTGCCTCCAGCCTTACCATTAGTGCATATGTCTGATCAAAGTCGATTCCTTCTTCTTGTCTGTATCCTTTTGTGATGAGTCTGCTCTTGTTCTTTATGATTGTACCTTACTAGTCCATCTTGTTCATGTAGAGCCACTTGGTTCTGATGTCGTTCTTACATTTCAGTCTTGGAACAAGCTTCCAAACTTGGCAACGCTTGAATTGATTCAACTCTTCTTCCATTGCCATTATCCATGATGCGCCTGAGTTTGCTTCCTCAAATTTCTTCGGTTCAACCTGTGAGAGAAAACTCAAATATAAATTTTCATTAGTTGTACCTCTACGAGTTCTGACACCATCCCGGGGATCTCCTATGATTTGGTCCATTGGGTGATCCTTCAAATGTCTGAGCTCTAGAGTCCTTGCATCTAAAGCTTCTTCAACCACTAGAGTGACTTCATTAACTTGAATGTTATCTTCATCATGGTCATCAACCTCTCCAATTTGGGTTGGAGTGGTGATTATGATGAACTTTTTATCTTTATCTTTTGTTGGCTCAGCCAAGTTTAATTCTTTTATCTTTGAACCTGCATCTTCAATAAACAAACTAGAAGAGCTACCTTGCAGCAAGCTCGTCTCATCAAATACAACATGAATAGATTCTTCTACAACCATGGTTTTCTTATTAAAAATCTTATATGCCTTACTATAGCTACTATACCCTACAAAAATACCTTCAAAGCTCTTTTCACTAAATTTAGTAGTGTGATACTTGCCATTGTTAAGGATGAAGCACTTACAACCAAATATTCTAAAGTATGAAATCGTCGGTCTCCTGCCCTTTAGTAGTTCGTAAGGTGTCTTATTATGGTTTTTGTCTATGAGTGCTCTATTTTGCACGTGACACATAGTGTTGACAACTTCAGCACAAAAATACTCTGGTAGTGAGGCATCACTCAACATGGTCCTGCAGGCCTCTATTAGTGTTCTATTCCATCTCTCAGGTACTCCGTTCTCTTGAGCAGTACGAGCAGAGGAAAACTCATGAAAGATACTTAGGCTTTCACAGAATTCTGTCATGGCCTCAGACTTGAACTTTGTTCCATTGTCACTTTTGATTTTGACTACGGAATCGTTGTATTCATTCTTGATCTGCCTGACAAAATTAGTAAAGATATCAAAAGTATCTGACTTGTGTTTTAGAAAGAACACCTACGCAAAGCGCGTGTAATCATCAACAATAACCAATGTATAATCTTTGCCTTCCAAACTTCTAACTTGCAGTGGACCGAACAAGTCCATATGAAGTAGATTTAAACATCTATTAGAGTCTTTGCCAATAATGCTTTTAAAGGTAGCCCTTGTTTGATTGTCTTTTACACATGCGTGACAAGATCTATCTTTAGCGCATTTGACATTTGGGGCATCACGTACTAAATTAAGAGAAAATAATTTATTAATAGTTTTTAAATTAATATGTGTTAGACTCTTATGTCATTGGTCACCAAGAGACGCACTATCATTAGCCAAAAAAGCACACTGGCATATAAGAGTCTATGCAAATAAAATTCGAACAAAATATATTTCTACTACGAGTGCCTGATAGAATCGTTTTCAAATTGTCTACCGATTTTATCAAGCACTTGTCTGCATGAAATTCTACTATGTATCCTTTATCGTAGAGCTGGCTTATGCTTATAAGATTGTTTTCCAATCCTTCAACATAAGCCACATCTGAGAAAGATAAACTACCATTCGTAATCATACCGTAGCCTTTAGTAATTCCTAGGTCAGAACCTCCAAAGATGACTTTTGGCTCGTTAATGACTGCAGAATAATTCTGTAGTAGGCTTCTAGTCCCGGTCATATGCCGAGATCATCCACTGTCCAAGTACCAGATAGGAGTTTTGGTGACCTTTGGACATACCTGCAATCACAAATCAATTTACCTTAGGAACCCAAACTCGTTTGGGTCCTTGGTCTCAAGTTAGCATACTCCCCCTATGTATATTAACATTATGAGTGGTCTTTCTCACATTGTTAACTTGAGGAGTAACATAATTTCTGGGGTTAAACTAGCAATCAATGGCGAAGTGACCAACTTTGTCGTAGCACCAAGAGTCAAATCTATTGTATCTTTGCCTGAATTTCTCCTGCTTGACCTTTTGAGAGTGTGGTCTAGCAGGGGCAGCAGTCTCGGAGGTAGAAGCTTCATGGTGATGGAATTTACATGTCTTCTTCCCCATAAGAGGCTTTTCCACAATGGGTTTTACTTTTTGTGCTTTCTTGATGTTATGACCATGATTATAAGCGCCATAGCTCTGAAGAGTGATCTCCTCATAAGGTTCCTTGAAGACACTTTCGCCAAAGTTTCGGGGATGAGTCCATCCTTGGTACCGAGACTTGAGCTCTACATAAGTAGGCCTAGCAAAGTGACCGTAGGACGAATCAAGATCAAATTCGTTCGTTGGAAAGATGACCTTTTTGAATGAGGTCTGATCTTGAGAAGCTTTCTCCTTCCCCTTGGCCAAAGCCTTCTTGGCCGCCTTATTCTTCCTTTGAGCCTTATTTCTCCTAGATGATTTACTATGAGCATTAACATGGCCTAAGCCAGCACCTTTGGCCTGAGCTGAGAATTCAGCAACAAAAGGAAGGACAGTCTTGGGCTTGGAGAAGCTTTCAACAAATTTCTTCTCCGCAGCAAGTTGTTCTTCCAATTCTTTGATGATCTTCTCCTTCAGATCTAGGTGCTCGAGAGCCTTATTATACTCTTCCATAACAATATTAAAATTCTCTCTAAGTGAGTCTATCTTGGCGATTTCCTCTCTCAGAGTGTTCTCTTCAGCCTTGAGAGATTTAGTCTCCTTGGCCTGAGTTTTCACAACTTTTCGACATTTGTCGTAAACCATAATTAACTCCTTATATTGGGACATGAGTTCAGACTCATCATCAGAAGAACAGTCCTCATGATCACAATCAGAAGCATCTGATTCAGAAAGAGGAGTATGGGAGTTTAACTTCCAAGTGTACTGGGGTTCTTCTTCATCATTTGTTTGTGCCATTAGCCCAAAGTAGGATTCCTCTTCTTCACTTGACTCAGATGAGTCAGAGTCGCTTAGAGTCTTGGCCTTCTTGGATACTAGGCTTCTTTCAGTTCTCTTCTTGTTATAAGAAGATTTCTTCTCCTCTCTTTTTCCACCCTCCTTGTGAGGGCAATCAGCAATGACGTGTCTTGGCTTATTGCAACAATAGCAAACAATGTTATAAGAAATGTGTTTATTCTATTTTGAATGATACCTGTCTTGGCTACTTGAGCCTTTCTTATGTCGATCACCATCATGATGTGATCTTCTGTATGATACATCTTTGCCTTTCCATTATTTCTTCTTGTTCAATAATTTCTTGAACTGCCTTGAAAGAAGAGAGAACTCTCCTTCAGATAGCTCTAAGCCTGAAGTGCATGGCTCTGAAACTTCATCTTCACTATCTTCCTGTGCAAGAGTAGGTGATGCAGGTTTGGATTTTCTTGAGCTGTCTGCCTTCATTGTAATAGACTTCTCCTTGGATGACCACCAGCTCTTCTCTTTATCATCTTTTCATGAATTGATTTGCAGTTCATAGGACATTAGCTTTCCGAAGAGATTCTGAGGGTCAGTCTCTGCCAGCTTACCAAACTCACAGATAGCACAGACTTGGTTCTCTCATTCCTTAGTCAGGGACCTCAGAAACTAATCATTTAACTCTCCATTAGTGAAGACCCGACCATATACTCTTAGGCCGTTAACAATTTTGAAGAAGCTTTCAAAGGTATCTGCAATTGAGTCCTTGGGACCTTGTCGGAATGCTTCATATTTTTGATTCAGTAGGGATCTTCTGTCATCCATAACCTCTTCAGTACCTTCCATTAAAATAATAAGAGACTGCCACATTTCCTTGGCGGATTGGTAGTGAATCAGGTTCTGCAGCATAGAGTCATCGACTGTACTTGCGATGATATTTTTGGCTTTCTTGTCTAAAGAGACAAGTGTAATCTCATCCTTATCAAGATCCATTAATTTCTTAGGAACTTTTTTGGTAGGATCAATAGTGGAGACGATCATAGGAATATAAGGACCTTCTACAACAATCATGAAGATCCTTGTATCCACAGCTTAAATGAAAAATTTAATCCTTTCTTTCCACATGGGAAAGTTGGTCTTTATGCACAAAGGAAGCTTAGCAAAATTCATTGCTTTATCCATGCTTGTATAACTCAAAAGACAACTTGGGGCAGATCTGTTCAAGATGTTACTTTTTTGTGAACAACCTGCCTCTGACACTAATTGAAAATGTTTTAAATTGTCTACCTAAATTACCTAGAGGGGGGTTAACAGGTGAGTTGTGTGTCTTTTTGCGGAATAACAAATTTAGCGAGTGATGCACAAAAATAACCAAGCATTCACAGACGACACCAAAATTTATAGTGGTTCCCCAACCTTGGGTACATCCACTTTCCACCTCACCGATCTAGCAAAGCACTAGACTCGGCTACTCCACTAATCTCAGATTGAAGACAATCCTGCAACTCGGAACAAAGTTTCCTACAACTCGATCCCAAAAACGGGATCTACACTCGCAAGAGAAAACTTCCTACAAGGAACTCGGAGAACAAAGTGTAATGCCTCTACTCGTCACATGGAATATAACGGTGGGTCCAGCCGGGGCCCCATGCCATATTTCATGGACAAGCATCAACACCTGCAATTCATACATCGGCACGCAGGCCAGCCACACATGAAATCCAACCACGCTTCGCACGGCCTTCTTGGGCCTTAAGCAGCAATCTGCCATGTCCGCTCAAGTTAATTCCAGCATCAACACCTGCAATTCTATATCCAACTAGGAGTGGAAAACAAAGTAACGGTCAGCATGAGGTAACCAATTATAACGACCCTACCCCTTACCCGGGGCAGTGGTTCCTTCCCTGTATGCATTGTCATAACCATCTCTATCAATCTACCAATCACAACCATATCACGAACGTCGGTATCCACCAGACGCTCCGTACACTCAGGGCACCTTATTGGTGTACCGGGTATCATAGTCGTGCACCACTGATCAGAGGTTCTTCACTTGTTGGTTGGTCGGTTCCATCCTAGTCTACCAATCCCGCAGGCTGGCGACATTCCGTCCATACCACTCAGAGGTACTACCTCATAACATCAACGAACAACCAGAGCAGATCGACCCACCCAAGTGATGTAGCAAGCCGGGTTTATCGTGCTCCCCAGGCATTACCACCAATCGACCCCTCACCTATTTTCGATCGACACACCCCTGTGGTGCAGCAAGCCGGGTTTAACTCAGCTCCCCAGGAATTGTCACCAATCGATCCCTCATTTATCTAGATCAACCCACCCTAGTGGTGTAGCAGGCCGAGTTTACCCCGCGCTCCCCAGGCGTGCTACCAATTGATCTCTCATCACAACTAGGAGCTTACTCAAAGCCTCCATCTCTTGGAAAGTGAGAAGAAGAAGAAGAATGAAAATGAGGGAATAAATCCCCATTCTCGGCCTTATATCCACAGGGAAACTGCTTGGACACTTGGCTCCAGGATAGGGAAACGAATTGCTCAAATTTGCCCAAAAATAGGCTGAACACGGCCTGACACGCCATGTGACACGCCCGTATCACAGGCCATGTCACTTAAGCGGTAGGCAACCGACTCAAATCCAACCGGTAAACAGCCATATGACACGACCGTGTCACACCCTACACGCCTGTGCCATGCCCAACACGCCCGTGTCTAGTAGTCATGCACTTCAGATAGCACAATCCCATCTCACCCGAGAAGGACACGGCCATGGGACAAGCCCATATCCCAGGCCGTGTACACCAGGACACACCCGTGTCCAACAACACACACAATCCCGCCTGAAACCCACAAAGGACACGTCCGTGTCACAGGCCGTGTCCTCTGCACTCGACAATCGTCGACCCAAATTCGTCGACCACACACTCAACCACTCAACCCAAGCACGACACACCCTGGGACACGCCTGTGTCCCAGGCCGTGTCACCCATCCTGAAACCCAAATTGGGCTTTGGGGTGTTACACAAATCTCCTACACTCAGAGAAGAATCCCCTACAATAAAAAAATGAATTTAAAGAAATTCAAATAGTAAATTTCTCAGATCTGAAAACTTTTGTCTTTCTTCTTCCTTGTATTTGAAAGCTCTGTCAGAATTATTTTGAAGAAGAACCGGTTAGATCTCTGGATCTGAAAACTCAGGACTCAGCAAGATCAAGGAGAGAATTAGTCGATTGTAGAATAGCTTGATCTTTGAATCTCTTGCTTTGAATCTTTGGATCGAAAGCGTATAAACAAGAATTGCGATGAACAGACGTTGCGGCTCTCGATTTAGAAAGTGAATTCTGGATTCAGAATCTTAGAATTTCTTCTTACGGCTTCTTCTAGGGTTGGTCGATTATGAAAAGACCTTTTGTAGGACTTGCCTAACGGTCATAATCATAATAAATGATAGCCACGTGGACCAATCACGTGCTAATTACATTTGAAAATCCGTCTGACTGGACTTAAGAAAGTTTTCAGAAACAGTACAGTAGTTCTCGAGAGTAAGGATTGTACTCGAGAAAAATAGATTCTATTCTCAAGAACAATAATGAAGATCTCGAGAAAAGGGACTTAAAAATATGTAGAGGTGGAAAACAGTAATCTCGAGAATGAAGGAAGTAATCGAGAAAAAAGAACTTTAGTTCTCGAGAAGGAACAATCTGGTACTCGAGAACAAATAAGTGTTCTCGAGAACAGATGTCTGGCTCTCGAGAAAAATGGTGTAGGTCTCGAGAAAAGTCTTCTGCATCTCAAGAATTAAGCATAGTCTTCTCGAGAATAAATTTAGTCTTCTCGAGAAAAAGACTTAGAAAAATTCCACAAAGGAAATATGTAACTCAAGAAGAAGTGTCATGCAGTACTCGAGTACAAAAGGCCTTCTCGAAAAAAGCATTAAGCTTTCTCGAGAACTGTTTCTCCAAATCGAAAAAATGACAAGTCTTACTCGAGAACAATCTTTAGTTCTTCTCGAGTACAAAACATAGTACTCGAGAAAAGGACTTAGAGAATTTTTCTGAAAATCTGAAAATATGATTTCTTCAAAATAGTCAACATCCAACTTTTCTCCCATGCCAATAGTGCTTGAAAAGGAAGTGTGTCCCAATAGAGAGGCTACACATGAGTCAACACCATGGATCACACAATGAGAGATTACATTGTATGGTTCTGTGTTTGGTGACTCATTGTAGACTAACATTGGTCTACACTCAGCAATTGTATCCTGCAAACACTTAACTAAAAAGAGCATCAAATACAAACTTAATTCATCTTAGTTCAAGGGTTAATTCATACAAATCTGGGTTATTGTGGATGCAATACCCAAAAATAACAACTTCTAGTTGATCACTGCTTAACCACTCCAACCTTCCTCTGATACCATGTTGAATTTTTCGGATCTTGAAATGAGAAGGGGTTATCTCAACTAGAAAGCTAAATCACAATAAGAGACACCATCACAAGAGCCTTTATTGATAACAACAGTCTTTTTACAAAGAGAGGCATACATGGCGAGACATGATTTACCAAGATAACTAAAGGAAAAGCTGAACTATTACAAGGCAAATCAAACCGCGCGGACTGAACAAGTAACTGTTGGTTCTACTGCTGCACTATGGAGTCCGCATAAACCGCCAGGTCGCCAAACCGCAGCCCAAGCTGCGTAGAGTGCCCGTTATTCCAATACTGAGATCTAGTCACTGATCTGCAAGCTGCCTAACCGCGAGGTCGCCTAGCCGCCAGACCGCACAAGCTGCTGATGCCGTACTGAACGGGACGCCTGAAGCAGACGACTTATTGAACCGGGATACTAGTTGCCAAAGAGAAGACCGCTTGGTCGCTGTCCGCGACCTGCTGTTTACCGCCTATTGCTAACCGCAGAGTCTGCACTGTCCTTGAGCGCAATCAGAGCCAAGTCCTGACTTTTCAGTGTTATCAATACAACCTGCACAGCACAAACTGGTCAACTCCTTCAACCAGTGCGGATACCAAAATCTAGTCCGCAGCAATTATTCGAGAGTTCACTTATTATTCATTTACACATACAATTGATGTGACGGAAGGTCCTATTTATATGCACGATGTGGAGTGTGGTCACCGCCCTAGCCAATAGGATCACCATCTCATCCCGCAGCAAGAACAAGTGTATCCACAAGCCACAGATACACATCCAGTCTGCCACAACCTGTGCAGCATAGCCAGACCGCCTAAGCATCACCAAGGCCGGACAACGTCCCAGTCAGCCTTGTCGCCAAAGGCCAAGCAGGACTTAGACAGCAACCCGCAGAAACTGCAGTAACACTTTGTCCGCTTAACCGCGGACTCAGCTCAAGTCCGCATACACCGAGACCCCAGCCATGACACCAAGACAGATCCTGAACTCAGTGAACACAACATCAGTCTGCACGCCTTGAGGACGGAACTCCAGCCCGCATTTCCCAAGCTCGCAACCAAGGCACATGAAATTGCTGTCGTGCTCGGCGAACTGAGAAGTAGTCCGCACATAACTGCGAGATCTCCTCGGACTATTCCAACCCTGGACTTGATTCAGAGCCAACCAAGTCCACTCCACCAGCCACAAGGGCCAGTCCGGACTTACTGGTGCACACTGGATCCAGTCTACCAATCCTGGCGAACTCCAGCACCTGTCCGCACTAACTGGCGACCTCCGCAGCTTCCTCTTGCCGCTCCACCAGAGCTAGACCAAGGCATCTGCCAAGCCGGTCTGCCGAGCTACAGTTCAGTCCGCTCCTTACCGGACTCTACGGATAGAGAATTTATCCGCCTGGTTACCTTTTGGGCACAAGCTACCTTCTGAGCACAAGCCAACCTGGATAGCTGCCACCTCTGTTCGCATAGTCTCGGCGAACAGACCACCCAGGCTGCCAAAAAACAAGCTGCATGCAACAGCTCTGCCGACCTGGCTATCCGCTAGTCCTGTCCACATAGTCCGCGCGGACAGGTCACCCAGGTCACACAGTTCACCCAGTCACCCATTTTCACTTCACCATTTTCAACACTTCTCAGTCCCACAACCCTCATTACCACATAACTTCGCACAGGGCTTTCCTGTCTCTCCAATATCCGGCGGTGTGAAAGTGCAGCTAGATTTGATATACTCTAGAGGGGGGGTGAATAGAGTATATGGTGCTTGAAAACTTTTTACAACAATTGTTGTAATCTGAGTGAACAGGGAAGCAATTATTAAATCTAATCACAGAATAACCTACAACATAAATTAATCACAGATCTAAACTACTCATAAAACAATCACAGAAACAATCACAGCCAGAAACAAAAGATAAAGACAAGCAATCCATATGACACAAGGAGCTATAGTGGTTCCACTAAACTTGGGTACATCCACTCTTCTACCACCCTAGGTAGGAATCCACTGCAGGATGAGTTGATCAGGTGTCCTGGGCACCAATGAGATTTTGATAAGGTACTCAAAAACCAAATTAGATTTTTTGATCAGGTGTCTTGCCACCAATGAGCTTTTGACAAGGTGCTCAAAAACCAAGCTCAAACTTTTGAAGGGAGTTTGAGAAACCCTTTACAGAGATGGGGATGAGAGATTTATGGAAGTCTTCTCTTTCTCAAAGCAGCTGAGAAGACTATGTGGATTTTATGGTGTCAAAGATCCCCCTGAGTCCTTGAGATGTTCAGGAAAAGAAGCTTTGTTGTAGGGTGATAGGCCTTCAGAAGTTGCTCTCCAGCAAATGATGATTTCAGCAACAGCTGAAATGTTAGGTGTCTGGAGTCTTTGAAAGATGTTGGCCTTGAACACTTGAGACAAGAGAGATCAGAAGATAAAGTTTGATCTCCTTGGATGTGTGTTCTTCAGAAAATTCTTTAAGACAGAGAATATTTTTGTTCTTGTTCTTCTTGTCTGTGTTCTGAGGATTGTGATTGAGAGATTCAAAAATCTTGTGTTTTATTCTCTGGTAATGAATAGAAAAACATCCTCTGTCAAGAATAGTCGTTGGCCTGTCATTAATTGCATCCTTAATTGCAAATGTCTTCTGGAGGAAAGTCCAAAGAAACATTCCTTGATAATCCCTTGAAACTTGGTCCAGAATAAATGAAAACGGCTAGAAAATCATCTGAATTAATTGCTGAATAACTCCTTAACTGTTCTGAATTTGAATCTTGAAAAATCCTTTAACTCATCAGAAAACGTCGAACTGAGCTCTGCTATCGTCGAACTGAGCTCAGCGATATGGACTTAGACAGCAACAAAAATCGTCGATCTGAGCTCAAAGATCGTCGAACTGAGCTCAGAGATAGAGATCCAATACTGAGTCAAGATCGTCGAACTGAGCTCGAAGATCGTCGAATGGAGTTCGACGATTTGTTGAAGTTGAGCTCAGCGATCGTCGAATGGAGTTCAACGATCTGTCGATGTTGAGCTAGACGATCGTCGATTGGAGTTCGACGAATCGTCGTGCTGAGCTCGACGATATGACTTAGTCTCAAACTGAAAATTCTTGGTCTTGAGGGCAGCTTCCAAACCTACACTTCTAACCCTTAGACTCAATTCTAGTTGACCTTTAGATTTATACAGGAGGTCAAAAACAGGTTTCCTAGAGACATAGTGATCCTGACCCAAATTAGTAATAGGGTGTTCCAACAATCTCCCCCAATTTGGGTTAGGATTACTATTTATAGAGTTTGGAAAAATTAAATAATAACATACACAACAACAATACAGAAAAGCAATAAGCTGGACATTGCAGAACCACAGATATATATCATCCCAGATAATAATCAGAAGTCAAGATGATTGTCACCTTACATAGTCATTTCTTCTCCTTGCTCTTACTGAGTTTGATTTCTCTATTGGGGTTGAGAGCTTCCTTCTTTGATCTTGTGTCATCTGCTGCACCTAAAGAGGTTTGCTGTTTGGGCCTGGGAACTACAGCTTCAGGATGCAGCTCCATGTATCTATCAGAATCAAAGAATTTGCTTGAACCATATCTTTCCAACTCTTTCTTTCTCTGTTCAGATAATGTAGTGATGTTGGAGGAGTCTTTGCCTTGCTCTCTAGCTTTCTTAATCTGGTCCAGTGCAGCAAGCTCTTTCATCCTTGCAGTCCAAGCAGTTGGATTATTTTCAGGATCTTCAAATGGCACTGGTGGCTCATATCTATTTGATGGATTGTCCTGAGGAGGCCTGGATGAAACTACTTCCTTCAGTTTATAGGGAAAAGGACCAGAGGTTATGTCTGATGAGATTTGTCCTTCCCTGGAGTAGGGATGTTGCCTTGAATATCCTTTAGAATAAACCTGGAATTCTCTTTGATTTCCTCTATAGTTTCCTCTTCTGGATTGAGAGCACCTAGACTGGCTTCCCCTATGATAGGATCTGGCATGAGGCTGATAGGTGGTTTGGCTTCTAGCAGAGGGTTGAGCAGCTGAACTTCCACCTGCACCTGCATCAGGAGGAGGTGGTGGAGGAGGATGAGGATGTTGAAATTGTGAAGATCCTTTTTCATATTTCCTCTTTCTCTTCATGGCTTTGAGTTGATTCTTTGAATACTGCATCCAGTGCTCAGTTATGGGGCAATCATGAAGAATATAATATGGTATGTCATTATTGTCCTTGACCTTGGCTGGAGGTACTCTCTTCATGGCTTTGATCCTTGCCTTTCTCTTCCTGGAAATGGTAGCAGAAGAATCATCAGAATCTGTCTTGAACTCATCACTTTCAGAGCTTTGCTCATCATAAAGAGCATCAATCTTTTTCATCAATTCTTTCTTGAGCTGGGTTGAAGCAGATGAAGCAGCAGAGGTTGGAGAAGCAGATACAACACTTCTAGCAATTGAAGTTGAAGCAGAAGCAGAGGTTGAAGCAGCAGTAGATACAGAACTAGTAACAGAAGTTGAAGCAGCAGCAACAGCAGCAGATACTGAAGGTTCTGGAGCAGTAATAACAACAGTTGGTGCAGCAACAGTTTCACTTTCAGAAACAGCAATATCAGCGGTAGGAGGAATGTCATCAGCAAACACAGAAGGCTCAACATCATGTGCCTCTGTCATCTGCATATCCTTAGAAATTGACTCATCAGCAGTATCAGTAATAATATCAACAAAATTTGCAGCAGGAAGGGCAGCAACATCAGAAACATCAACACTGCTTTCAGTAGGAGTAGAAGCAGCATATACTGAATTAACAAAGGAAGTTATAATGCTGGTATCACAGCAAGAGAAGGGCACAAGGGCCTTGGAGAGATCCTCTGGGGGCTAGATAGCAACTCTCTCTGAAAAATAAGCTTTCTCTGGCAGACAACTGAAATACAATGAATCAAACTCTGAGAGCAAGGACCTGATGTCCACTGGAAAGACTGCAACTGGAAGGGGAACTGGAGCTTGAGGAAGAGCAGCAGCAGCAACACTAACTGCAGAAAAAGCAGGCAAGCTCACTTCATAGGGCATCTCCCCCTGTCTAGATTCAGACAAGGCTTGATCAAGGCACACTGCTGAAGGGATTGCCTGAAGGATTAAAGAGGAGAGTCTGGCAGAAAGAGCTGCCACTGACTGGAGTAAGGGAGCCAAGGAGGTCTCCAAGAGAAGAGATAGCCTGGGGGCTAGCAATTCATATATCCTGTCAGCAAGGGCTGGAAGATCTACTTGCTCAGCAGTGACTGGAGCAGAGGTAGAGGATGGAGGTGGAGCTATTAGTGATGGTAGAGGAGAGCTGGTGTATTGGGGAAGAGATGGTTGAGGTGTGGGTAAAGTGGTGATGGAGGACAGTGGGATGGAGATAGATGGTGTGAAGGTGGGTTGATCAATAATCTCTTGCAGAAGGTCTTGGTAAGATGTTGATGATGAGGGTAAGTCATCCATGAAGGAATCATCAATAAGGTTGAAGGATGGAATGGAGGGTGAAGTGGCAATATCTGGTTGAGGGTAGGAGTATAATGGATGGAATTGTTCTTCTGTGACAGTTGAAATTGGAGATGGTATTGATGTTGGAGAAGGGCTGGAGATGATGATAGAGGATGGAGTTTGAATGGTGGATGGAACTGGAAAAGATTGAATTGGAGGAGGAGGAGGAGAGGCAGCAGCAGGCAGGTCATCTGCAGGGGCAGAGACCTGAGGGGAAGTGACTATGACAGTCCTGGTGCCTGAAGGTGTGCTGGAAGAGGGCCTGCTGGGCTTGGTAATCTGCCTGTCCCATTTACCAAATAGGGCACAGGACAGTCTCTTGGAAGCATTAATGTGTATCCCAGAAGATACTAGCAATGCAGGGCATCTATTCTGCAGAAAAAGGCCTAAGATCCTCCCAAAATTCACAAAACTCTTATTAATTTTCTTTTTGATTAGGTCAAAGAAGACCTCTCCCCAGTTCAAATTCTTCTTGTCCACTATGGCTCCCATTAAGCATAGCTGATACCTAGAAATGGTATCATGGGCAGAGTGCTTAGCCAACAGGACCTTCCCAACTATATCAGCCCAGAATCTATATTCCACAGACAGATTCTTCTTCAGCAGCTTGCTAGGGTTAGCCTCAGAATGACCCATTCTTGCAAGCAAATCAGCATATTCTTCTCCAGATAAATCAGCAGAATCTCCACCAGTACTTAACTCAAAAACTTCTGTCAGAATTGCTGGGGTCAAGGGTACCTGTGTGCCAGAAATTGATCCAACGATTGTGTTTTGATCCTGATTGTGGGAAGTGTAGACCCACTCTTTAATTTCATCAGCAGCAAGTTTAATCCTGGTGGTCATGATTGTAGCAAGTTTCTGCTCTTTGAACAACTCCAAGATGTCCTGGAAAACCTGATCTGTCGTGCTGAAGGACTCCATGTCAATGTCAAAGCCGGCATCAAATTTCATGGCGGCGAGAACAGCAACAGAAACGGCCATAGTTACCTGCAAAGAATCAACAAACAAAACGACCAAGTGCAGAAATGTTTGGAGGGAAAAAAAGTGTTTGCAGAGAAATCGAAAGCGCAAAAGGAGAACGACGGCGAAAAATGAATTTTATATTAGGGTTCGACGCAGAAATGGAAAGATCGTTGAACTCAGTTCGACGATCGGGGCTACGAAAGGAATCTGAAGAGTCTGCAATATCGTCGAGCTCCGTTCGACGATATTGGAGAGCGTCGAGCTCCGTTCGATGATAGTTCAGAGAACAAAATCGTCGAGCGCCGTTCGACGATCGCTGACCGGAAGAGATAGTTCATACTATCTGAGAAATGCTGAACTCAGGTAGACGATTTCAGAAATCGTCGATCTCCGTTCGACGATCTGGGGGAAAATCGTCGAGCGCAGTTCAGAGACCAAAAAAACTCTAGACACTAAGAAAAATCAAGATGTTTGCCTAGTCTTGGTCAATTTTTAAACTTTTAAAATCTTGGATATTATTTAGGACTTCCTTCATCTAACATTCCTAACTGATTTAGGAAGAAGGTGTGTTTCTTTTCATCCAAGGGTTTGGTGAAAATATCTCCCCTTTGTAAGTCAGTTGGGATATATTGCAGTTCAATTTTATTCTTTTCAACATTATCCCTTAAGAAGTGATGTCTAATCTCTATGTGTTTTGTCCTACTATGGAGGACTGGATTTTGAGCTATAGAAATAGCACTGGTGTTATCACAAAAGATTTTTGACTTCGCTAAGTTGTAGCCATAGTCTAGGAGTTGGTTTTGAATCCACAAGATTTGTGAACAACAACTGCCTGCAGCCATATATTCAGCTTCAGAAGTTGAAGTTGACACAGAAGTTTGTTTCTTACAGAACCAAGAGACAAGTCTGTCACCAAGGAACTGACAAGTTCCACTGATGCTTTTCCTGTCAATTCTACATCCAGCATAATCAGCATCAGATAATCCAGTTAAATCAAATGCTGAATCTTTTGGATACCAGAGACCTAGATTTGGACAACTTTTAACATACCTGAGAATCCTCTTTACTATTGTTAGGTGTGACTCTCTAGGGCTTACTTGGAACCTAGCACATATACATGTAGCAAACATTATATCTGGTATACTGGCTGTAAGGTACAGTAAAGAGCCAATCATTGCTCTATATATTGTCTGATCAACAGGTTTCCCATGTTCATCAGCATCCAATACAGCATTAGTTGGCATAGGTGTTTTCATACAAGATGCTTCAGACATGACAAATTTCTTAACCAATTCATTTGCATACTTGGTTTGAGAAATAAAGATGCCTTCAGCATGTTGTTTGACTTGCAATCCTAGGAAGAAGGATAGCTCACCCATGCTACTCATTTCAAATTTAGAATGCATTAGATTGGAAAACCTTCTACACAATTTTGAGTCAGTAGAACCAAAAATAATATCGTCTACATAAATCTGTACTAGTAGGGTATGGGACTTATGGGTTCTAATGAAAAGAGTTTGGTCTACTCTACCCCTTATAAATCCATTTTCCAAAAGAAAGCATGCTAGGCTCTCATACCATGCTCTAGGAGCTTGCTTGAGACCATATAATGCTTTGTTCAATTTAAAAACAAAATCAGGATAAGTTGGAGAGATAAAACCTGGAGGTTGTCTGACATATACTTCTTCTTTGATGTCTCCATTTAGGAATGCACTTTTGACATCCATCTGATATACTTTGAATCCTTTATGTGCTGCATAAGCTAAAAAGATTCTGATGGCTTGCAATCTTGCAACTGGTGCAAAAGTCTGGTCATAGTCTATTCCTTCTTCTTGAGAATATCCTTGAGCAACTAGCCTTGCCTTGTTCCTTACAATTACTCCTTGATCATCCAGTTTGTTTCTGAACACCCACTTTGTTCCAACAATGGAGTGATCCTTAGGCTTTGGCACTAGTTCCCACACTTTGTTCCTTTCAAATTGATGCAACTCTTCTTGCATTGCAATGATCAAGTGTGGATCTTGCTCTGCATCTTGAATGGACTGAGGTTCAATTTGAGATAGGAAGCAGGTGTGCAACAGGTTTTGGTTGACCTGATTTCTGGTTTGCACACCAGCTGAGATGTCTCCAATTATTTGGGAAATTGGATGGTCTCTTGATGTTACTAAATCAACAGGGGGTGTTGATTGTTCACCAACCTGTGTTGTTGTTTCCTCTTGTGGTACAACAACTGGCTCTTCAGGTTGTTCTTCAATATGTTGAATACTTTCTTCATCTTCACTGCTTTCATCCTTTTGAGTAACCTGTAACTTGTTCAAGTCTTCAACAAGAGAGTGTTCCTGCAAAGGTTCTATGGTAGAAGAGATATTCTCCTTGAAAGACATGTTAGATTCATCAAATGATATATGAACAGATTCCTCAATTTTTAGAGATGATTTATTATAAACCCTATAAGCCTTGCTGATCATGGAGTATCCCAGAAACACTCTTTCATCAGCTTTAGCTTGAAATTTTGCTAAATATTTCTTGTCATTATTATGTATGTAGCAAATACAACCAAAAACTCTAAAATAATCAACTTTAGGTTTCTTCCCTTTGAGTAATTCATAGGGAGTCTTTCTCTTTAGTTTATGTATCAAACTTCTATTCAGCACATAGTTGGAGGTGTTCACTGCCTCTGCCCAAAAGGATAGAGGAAGGTGAGCATCTGACAACAATGTAGTGGCAGATTCAATAAGGGTTCTATTTTTCCTTTCAGCTACCCCATTTTGTTGAGGAGTTCTAGGAGCTGAGAAAGTATGCTTGATCCCTTCACTCTGACAGAACTCTTGCATAAGAAGAGAATCAAACTCTGTCCCATGATCGCTTCTGATCAGGGCAATGTGAGTATTGAACTCAATCTGTATACATTTGAGAAACTCTGTCAGACACTTAAAGTTATCAGACTTCTTCCTTAGAAAGAACACCCAAGTGAATCTAGAGAAGTCATCTACAACTACTAAAGTGTAAGATTTCCCTCCTAGGCTTTGTACTGTGATGAGTCCAAAAAGATCTATGTGTAACAGATACAATATCCTAGGTGAATCACTCTTATTAAGTGACTTAAAACTGTTTTTAGTTTGCTTGCCTAATTGACAAGCCCTACAGAGTCCTTCCTTCTTGTAGGGGCCAGAAGGTAGTCCTCTAACAAGGTTGTCCTTGGATAGCCTAGCAATAGTTCTAAGGTTTAGGTGTCCTAGTCTCTTATGCCATAAAATATTTGGTCTACAAACAGAATTGAACAGGCAAATATCTGCATCTGTTGAAAGAAAATCTACTAGATAGATGTTACCTTTCCTTTTACCTGTCAACACAGTTGTGTTGTCCTCTGACTTGATTTTGCATAATGCTTTGCTGAAGGTCACCTGGTAGCCTTCATCACACAGCTGATTGATGCTTATTAAGTTGTGCTTCAGTCCTTCCACATAAGCTACCTTCTTGAATGTTACTGATCCAATCTGGACTGCACCATATCCTTTAGTTTGTCCAAAGTTTGAATCACCAAAGATGACTTTTGGTCCAAGCTTGGCTCTAAAGGATGTAAGGTTGTCCTTGTTTCCTATCATGTGCTTAGAGCACCCACTATCTAAGTACCATTGTTGGTTAGATGTTGGATAGGTCTTCACCTACATATAAGATAATTCATTTGTTTCTGACCCAGTTTACCTTGGGCCTAGGTTGATAACCTTTAAATTCTGAAATAAAAGACATCCCAGGTTGACTCTTATAACCTTCAGGATGATATCTCCTTGAAGGTATAATCCATTCAGTATAAGGGTTAAAGATTTGGGATGAAGGACCCCTAGGATTGGATTTTGATTTGCCCTTGAAAGAATTTCCAGAGCTTTGACCTCTGTTCGACGATCGTGGAGCTGCGTTCGACGATCATGGGTCAGATCGTCGAGCTCCGTTCGACGGTCGACTATGGCAGAGTTCAGGAACTTGAGATCGTCGACCTGAGTTCGACGATTTTGCCTGAGATCGTCGATCTGCATTCTGCGATCGTCGATCTCCGTTCGACGATTTCTGCTGGGACTTAGTTTTCTTGGGCAGATCAGAATTTTTCCTAGCTACCTCTACAACTCCCTTTCCTTTATCAGAAATGAACTTGATTGGAGTTGTTAGAACTATGGGTTGGCTGGATGAAGCACCCAAGCCCAGTGTACTATTAAATCTGGAGTTCACTGTGCTTGTGATGTCCATCAGCTTGATACTTCTCCCATTAAGGGATTCTTCAAGCTTCTTGGCCTCAGATAGCTCACCTTTCAGTGAAGCTATCTGCTCCCTACAGCACTCCAACTCCTGAGAGAGTTTGAGGTTTTCTGACTTTAAGGTATTATGTTCAGATAAATGATTTCTGAGAGAGATAATTTCTTTCTCAGATTTTAGCAGGTCTAAACATAAAGCTTTAAACTCAGATTTAAAGTCCTCTGAATTGAAATCAAATGAACTAATTACCTGATCTTCTTCAAGTTGAGTCTCTGAATCTGACTCTGACTCTTCTTCATCTGAATTATGTTGAGAGCCATTGATTGCCATCATGCAGAACTCTTTCTCTTCTGCATCATCTTCATCATCACTGGAGCTGGATGAGGCTTCTGACTCCTCTTCAGTCTCACTCCAGGATTCAGCAACAAACCCCTTTCTTGTGTGTTTATTTTTGCTTGAGGAGGGTTTGCCATTGCCATTCCTCTTGGAGTCTTTCTCCTTTCTTCTTTCTTTCTTATCCCTTCTGTCCTTGTTTTTGTTTTCTGGACAGTCAGGAACAATGTGCCCTGGTTTCCTGCAACCAAAGCAGACAATTTCCTTATTATTACTTGACTTATCATACCTTGGCTTATCATGCTCCTTGTATGATCTCCTTCTGAAGTCCTTTCTGGCCATCTTGTAAAATCTTTTGGCCAACAGACTGAGCAGTTCATCATTGCCTGTGACTTTGTCTTCAGGCTGATCTTCAGTTGCCTTGAAGGCTATTGTCTTCTCTTTTCTTGTGGCTGGTGAGGCAGCCTTCTGTTCTTCTTCTCTATTCTTGATGAGTCGCTCATAAGATTTGAGCTTACCCAATAGAGCTTCTGTGGTGATCTCATTCAAACTTCTGGCATCATTGATTGGCCAGATTCTTGAATCCCAAGTGCTAGGGAAGCACATTAGAATTTTGTCATTAAGTTCAGTTAGTGATATCTCCTTATCCAAAGTCCTGAGTTCACTGACTATTAGACTGAGCCTGTTGTACATATCTCCAACTGACTCAGCTTCTCCCTTCTGAAATTCTCATATTGAGATATGAGGTGGGATCTCCTGTCCTTTCTCTCATCAGCTGAGCCTGAGACTATTTCAGAGAGTTTATCCCAGATTTCCTTTGCTGAATTGCATTCAGCCACCTTTTGAAAGATGTCATCAGACATGGTATGGGCTAAGATGTCCATAGCCTTGGCATCAGCTACCTTCCATTTCTTGATATCAGCATCTGTTCCTGATGGAGGTGGAATAGCATTTGTACTTGAGTTCTCTGGAGGTCTTGGACAAAGTGTCAAAACAGAGTTAAAAATATCCTCATCAATAGAATTCATATATAATCTGATCCTTGCTTTCCAAAGTGCAAACTTGGATAAATTGCACACTGGAGGTCTGGTGCTAGCATAATCTTTGTTTTGGGTCCATGATTTGTGAAAACAAAACCTAATAATAAACTCAAAAGAAAACAGATCTAACTAGGAATCTTTGGGTTCAGGTGTTAGCCTGTGCAACCACCAAGGTGTGGTATGATTAACCAACCTCCCTCTGATATCAATTGAAAGTGCAGCTAGATCTGATATACTCTAGAGGGGGGGGGTGAATAGAGTATATGGTGCTTGAAAACTTTTTACAACAATTGTTGTAATCTGAGTGAACATGGAAGCAATTATTAAATCTAATCACAGAATAACCTACAACATAAATTAATCACAGATCTAAACAAATCACAAAACAATCACAGAACAATCACAGCCAGAAACAAAAGATAAAGACAAGCAATCCAGATGACACAAGGAGCTATAGTGGTTCCCCTAAACTTGGGTACATCCACTCTTCTACCACCCTAGGTAGGAATCCACTGCAGGATGAGTTGATCAGGTGTCCTTGGCACCAATGAGCTTTTGATAAGGTGCTCAAAAACCAAATTAGATTTTTTGATCAGGTGTCTTGCCACCAATGAGCTTTTGACAAGGTGCTCAAAAACCAAGCTCAAACTTTTGAAGGGAGTTTGAGAAACCCTTTACAGAGATGGGGATGAGAGATTTATGGAAGTCTTCTCTTTCTCAAAGCAGCTGAGAAGACTATGTGGATTTGATGATGTCAAAGCTCCCCCTGAGTCCTTGAGATGTTCAGGAAAAGAAGCTTTGCTGTAGGGTGATAGGCCTTCAGAAGTTGATCTCCAGCAAATGATGATTTCAGCAACAGCTGAAATGTTAGGTGTCTGGAGTCTTTGAAAGATGTTGGCCTTGAACACTTGAGACAAGAGAGATCAGAAGATAAAGTTTGATCTCCTTGGATGTGTGTTCTTCAGAAAATTCTTTGAGACAGAGAATATTTTTGTTCTTGTTCTTCTTGTCTGTGTTCTGAGGATTGTGATTGAGAGATTCAAAAATCTTGTGTTTTATTCTCTGGTACTGAATAGAAAAACATCCTATGTCAAGAATAGTCGTTGGCCTGTCATTAATTGCATCCTTAATTGCAAATATCTTCTGGAGGAAAGTCCAAAGAAACATTCCTTGATAATCCCTTGAAACTTGGTCCAGAATAAATGAAAACGGCTAGAAAATCTTCTGAATTAATTGTTGAATAACTCCTTAACTGTTCTGAATTTGAATCTTGAAAAATCCTTTAACTCATCAGAAAACGTCGAACTGAGCTCTGCTATCGTCGAACTGAGCTCAGCGATATGGACTTAGACAGCAACAAAAATCGTCGATCTGAGCTCAAAGATCGTCGAACTGAGCTCAGAGATAGAGATCCAATACTGAGTCAAGATCGTCGAACTGAGCTCGAAGATCGTCGAATGGAGTTCGACGATTTGTTGAAGTTGAGCTCAGCGATCGTCGAATGGAGTTCGACGATCTGTCGAAGTTGAGCTAGACGATCGTCGATTGGAGTTCGACGAATCGTCGTGCTGAGCTCGACGATATGACTTAGTCTCAAACTGAAAACTCTTGGTCTTGAGGGCAGCTTCCAAACCTATACTTCTAAACCTTAGACTCAATTCTAGTTGACTTTTAGATCTATACAGGAGGTCAAAAACAGGTTTCCTAGAGACATAGTGATCCTGACCCAAATTAGTAATAGGGTGTTCCAACACGGTGTATTCATTTCCTCAGCGCGAGTCTTTCTCCCTTCCAATATCTGGCGGCGACGACTACTACCGATCCAACTTCTGCTACATCCGGCGACGTATGCGCACCCTTCAAATTTTTTGTTTGTTCGTCTATCTCCGGCGTGGCTAACAGCTTCGACATTCTACAACGTGCCCTAGCAGTACCCTTACAAGTTCATTTGTCAATCTCTAGCGTGCCCTAGCAGCTTTCATCCTCGATCTATGTCCAGGGTATAGAAGAAAGCCACCTTCCAACGTCAGAAAAATACGCACAACTGCATCAGAATCTTCTGTGGATCAAGAAAGGGCATTCTTGGTTTTTTATAAACTAGTTTCAATCCGAAGACAATAATCACTGCTTTGCCGAATGGATGGGATATGATTTAAAAATATCATTAGATTCTCTTATGTTGGTTTTACTGTTTTTAATTCTTGGGTTTATTTGGGAATCTCTGAAAAATGAAATTAAGGCGCTGCGTCACTGTGTTGATATGGTGGGCAAGCTTGGCTTGTTCTTATCTAATGAGACCAAGGATGATGTTAGCACCACAAATCTGAAATATCTCGTGGTAAAAACTCTCATTCAACTAATGCCCTCTGAGTTTTTTTATCTGTATTATGATAATCTTCTTGTTAGTTGATGCATTACAAATGTTTCTGTGGAAGTATTCTTTCCCTCTCTAAATGAATGATTTCTGGAGATTGCTTTTATGATGAGTCCACACAGGTAATCAATTGGTCTAAGTAGTAAGCTTGCTCTTAAATAGTAAATAAGAATGAATTATCTTTTGTATTAGAATACTGAATGTCTATGTAGAAGCATTATGTCAGTAATGATGCATATGAAAGGAATGAGTATTTTAGTTTCACATCTCATCTTACATGTGTTCATCTTCCCTTCCCGTCCTTCTTTCCCTGGCCTGAAGATATTTCTTGTTCCCAATATTGCACTGACGGTAAGTAATTCAAATGTACAACCCCATATTCGAAGAGTGGATCCCATCAGACGCACGAGTGAGGCAGTCTGGCCTGTACTTGCCCAAGGTCTAAAGAGTGGCATTCGCGCAGCCCTGCGAGGGGTGGATTTGACCCATTCGGCGAGTGAAATCTTCACCTAGCACTTGCCTAAGGGTCTCACGCCTCAACGCACGTGAGATCAGTTCTCACCAAGCTGGGCGAATGGTTGCCCAACCAAGCACTCGCCTCCACAGAGAGCTTCAAGGCGACTAATGCGTTGTGCTCCCGTCATTCGCCCCTTCCGCTAAGTGGTGCTCTCACAGATCATTCACCCAATAAGGTCCAGAGGTAAAATTACCTGGATACGCTCGTAGGAGGTGCAAATAGCAATTTAGAACCCCGGGGATTAGATGTTGGCAGATCATTTTCAGAAATCTATAAATAGACCCAAGGGGGTACCTCAGAATATTTATTCACCGGTCTTCTTGCGGTTTTTGAGATAGCCTTATCTCGGCTTTTGGCTAAAGAGGGGAAGCGCTCTAATATCTTCCGTGTGTGTGGTGGGACCTCCACACCGAGCCCTTGGGTCTGTTCCCGTTTTCATTTCCTTCGTCGTTTAGCCCGCGGGAGAGAATTAAGTGTGCGATTGCCCCTTCTCCAAATGTGAACTCCACAAGAAACTGAATTCTCGGTTTCAACATCGAACACTTAGTGTAGGTATCATTGTCATCCAATAGTCATTTCTTTCTGCTGTTGTTAAGGGGCCAAATTCACTTCATTCATATTGATTATGGAAACTATTGATCATTTAATTTTGTAGACCTGGAATTGCTAATTTTTATAGTTCAACTGTAAATATGGTGATGCGATGATGAGTGATTTTGAGTAGAGTTGGTGCGAGCCGACTTTGAATTGGAATTGAAGCTTTCAATGTAGTGTCGAGAAAGTTTTAGTAGAGCTGAAAACTATCGAATTCATTCATGGTTGAGTTTGTTTGATCTTAGTCATAAACTTCTATTGTTATATTAACATTTAATTATTATTATATACTTATACACACAGATATTTCTTTATGAAGTCAAATATTATTGATGTATACTAATGGATGAGGTTAGGATCCATTTGGGACAGTGGGAAAAGCTCCACCGCCACTGCTTTTTTTGGTTTGTTTGGATGAATATTTTTTTCCCAAATGTGCTTTTCCAAGAAAATTGTTTTGACGGCTTTTTGAACGACCGGTCCAACACGATTTTCTAAAAATCACTTTCTCAGTTTTCAACATAAATAAAGAGGATCTCGAACACCTATTGATACCACATCTGAATAACAAGAAATAAATAGAAATTCAAGGGCCTTCAAAGCCTGAAAAGCATGTGATTAAGTTCGCATCTAAATTTAGTTCGATCCTAATCCTTGAATTCCAGGGCAATATGAGCAAGGACGGTGGGAAGCAAGCAGCTGGAGCGCCGACCTTCACACCCTTTGGTGGCAGCCAACATTTATGTTCGGGATACGAGCTCGGTCGAGTCGGGGTTTCTGTCTTCCTCCACTATCATGTCACCTGATTGAAGTACTTTATGCAGCACTTAGATGATGCTTGTGATGATGATGATGTTTTCTTTAAAGAATTGAACTTTGAACACTTGTGTATGGTAACAGTTGGGAAGTTGCAGAGAAGGATAAGCTGGTGTTCTTCCCCACCACGAGGATGTTAATGGGCTATCCCATCCATGCACATCACCATAGATCTCTCTGAGAGGAGGAACGTTATACTCGCTCAACAACACGTGTTTAACTTTTATATAAACAAGAGTGAAAAATATTTGGTTTTTAAATAGAGATTTGTTGAGGGAGTTTTCCATTATTGGATTATAGCTAGGTATTGAGAGTTTGCAGGGTTGGGGTGAGAGATTCTTTCTTATAGAAAGTGAAGCTGAATGTATTTTGTGCTTGAAACTAAGTTGTGTTGTTGTGGTGTATTTTGTGCTCATAGTGAGAGCTCTTTGATGAACAGAGTGTGGGAAGATTTTTAGAGAGCAGTGCAACTCGGTGCGATTTGTAGTGGAGAGCATAAAGTCGTGCGCTATAGATTCCCTAGCTAGTTGTTCTTAAGCGGTTATATCTATACTCAATTTAAAGCGGCGTGTAACCATATGAGATCGATGACATCTGCGGGCAACCATATGCGATCGACCTCCTTGCGATTTCAGCGAATATTTATTTGTGATTTTCTGATTTTATCAAGTAGTTTTAGGGATTTTCAATTAGTAAACTATAAAATGTCTTTTTCTTTTGCATGAACAATAAATATTGAAGCCAGGGAATAGGGAATGAACCATAGAACAAATAACAGCTGTTAGATCTATGATGAAATGTCCACAAAAATCATTTTCTCCCAAAAATTATTTCTTGAAAACCGCAAACTTCCTGATGCCTTTCCCCACGCAAACAGCAGGGTGGGTGCGATCAGGATTTTCAATTGGAACAAATTTTGTTGGAATTTAGTGAAATTTGTAAGATCCATACATTCAGTGCATGGATGTAGCTACAAATAACTATTTTTGTTGCAATTGAGTTGAATTTAGGTAATGTTTAAATGAAAAAAAATTGAACTTTAATATTTTATGAAGATTAACAATCTTTAAAATTTTCATTAAAACTGTTATAAAAATTGCTTTAGAATTTACAGTGTAAATCAATATTAATTTAATCCTAATCTCTATCTAACATATGTCAACTTATATTAATAATTTTTAGAAGTAGATATACTTTCTTATTTAGAGCGGAGACCCTGCACGTAGGGCCAGAGCGATTGTGTAGGCCGTCACTCACTATTCTTACCCCGAGATCCTGGCCGATTTTAGCGCTGGATTGGGGGAATCCATGGTGGGAATCAACCTTAGCGACACCAATGTGGAGAGATTTGCCGCCCGTTCCGATTAGAGTAGTAGTTCGTCATCCCCGACGTCCCGCAATAGTTGTAACGCCCCGAAACTCAAAAGAGCGACGGGAGGCGTTTCTAGCCAAGTTTGGAATTTGGCAGGGGGCAGATGGCCTGGGACACGGGCGTGTCCTAGGGCGTGTCGTGCTCGAGTGGTTGGTCGAGTTGAGTTGGGTGAGAAATACAGCCTGGAGCCCAGGCGTGTTCGGGTATGACACGGGCGTGTCAAATGGGACATGGGCGTGTCCAAGACCCGTGTGCTTCTTGGGTTGGTGTTGGTCCTGTGTCGATGGAGAAACACGTCCGGGAACACGGGAGTGTACTGGATGACACGGGCATGTCAGGTCAAACACGGGCGTGTCTGGTGCCCGTGTGCTTTTCGGGACGCGTCGGTTTCGACGGCGAATGCGGAACACGACCCTGGACATGGGCGTATCACAGGCCGTGCTCGGCCCAGATTTTGCATTTCAGCTCTGGATCGTGGCCGTTCGTTTCCTTATTTTGTGATCCGACGGTTGGGGGTTGTTCCTGCTGGGATATACCCAGGAATAGGGTTTCAAATCCCTCATTTATTTCACTTAGTCTCTTTCTATAGTCTAGAGAGGGGAGTGTAAAGAAGAAGAGAGGAGGCTAGATCCGGTCACCGGCGGAGCTTCGGAGCTCCAAATCGCGAGCCGATTTCGGATCTACGGAGGCAAGGAGATTGCGGTGCTTTCAATCCGCATACATTTCCATGACGCCAAGGAAAAATGCTCGAGTAATGATTCTCATCCTAGGATATGTGAAGTCCTCTTTTCCTTTGCATAGGAAGCCCGCTATCGCGAGTTTGCGGTGAGTTGAGTCGTTCCTTCGGGTAGACATGAATAGTTCCCGTTGTGTATATGTAGAGTCCGTAATCGAGAACGGACATAGGTATGATGTGTGAAGCCTACCTGGACAAGTTGGTCTGGATCGGTGATGTTGCATTGCATGAATGGCTGGAGAAGACTCTGTGCGAATGATTATTTTTCGGGTTTTCAACGCGGTAGATTGCAACAGGGAGCCTAGGGGATTAACTCCAAGGTGCACCCGAAAAACTGGACAGATGCGTGATTCTGCCAACATAGTGGCCTGGGAGCCAACTTGCACATAACTGGGATTTGTAATGTGTGTAAACGATTGGGACTAGGGGATCTAACCCGCGCATATGGCTTAAATTGATGTTGCAGTGTGAGCAACGGGTTAAGCGGAACCGTGCCCGGTCTATGTCGTTTGGTACAAGCGACCTAAAGCTACGTGGGACTTGCCGTTGGCATAGATAGGAGGTATCGGGTTGTCTAAGGCTTAAATTGACGTGACAGCGACCGGAAGGACCTAAATGCTCACTAGATTGGCCGTCCTAGTGGTGGTGCTGAGACCGAGACGTCTATGGCTTAAATTGACGTGACGTTGAACGGTTCACCGAGAATGTGTCATGAGTGCACGGGGTGTGTGGCCGTGCGTGCTCACTCCTGTGATGAAGTGTTTACACTATACTTCTTGGTTATGCTAACAAAGTGCAGGGAAAGGAGCATCCCCGCCCCGAGTTTGAGGGCGGGATCGTTATAATTTGGTCAGCATAGCTGATCGTTGCTTTGTTTGCCACCGTTACGGTGGATTGTTTCTTGCAGGTGCTGCGGAGCCGAGCGGTAAATAGCGGGCTAAAGCACAAGTTACTGAGCCGGCCCTCGAAGGCCAAATTTTGAGTGTTTACTTGTTTATTCATGTGTGACCGGCCTGCGTGTCGTGGTATGGAAGACACATTTTATTTGAGTAAACAATTGTAATGCCTTAAGGCCATTGTACTTGTGTATTGTACTTTATTCCTATTGGTTTTGTAATGGACATTCATGCTTGTGGCTGGGTTATTTAATTTGCAAATTTTAATAATTGCTTCCTGTTGGGTACATTGGTCAAATGTACCTGATTTGAAGAAGCCTCACCCAACTCAATGATATACATCATAATGTATTTGATGTATGTTGAGTTTACTTGTGCAGGTTAAGTAATCACTGGACTGAAGCAAAAAGTTTCTAAGTCCATGTGTCGACACCCAGAGGGAAAGTGTCGACACTTAAGAAGACTTGTGTCGACACCCAGACAAGCAGTGTCGACACTTGGAGTCATTGTGTCGACACCTGGGATGCAGAGTCGACACCAGACAGAAAGTGTCGACACTTGGAGCTGTGTCGACACTCAGTGAAGAAAAGTGCAGACAGGAAGTGTCGATACAAGGAGCTGTGTCGACACCCAGTGAAGCTGTGTCTACACCAGAAAGTGTCGACACTTGGAGCTGTGTCGACACTCAGCAAAAGTCTGCAGAGACTAAGTTAAAGTGTCGACACTCAGAACAATGTGTCGACACTCAATAGAAGAGCCAGCATTTGAAGTATGTGTCGACACCCAGCACAATGTGTCGACACACAACCAGAAGAGTCAACACATGAAGTAAGTGTCGACACCCAGCACAATATGTCGACACTTAGCTAAAGACTCTACACTTGAAGAAAGTGTCGACACAAGGAGCTGTGTCGACACTTAGCAAAGATCAGAAAGATCAACAAAAATATTCTAAGTACAAGTGTCGACACTAAGGGAATGTGTCGACACTCAGTTGAAGTCTCAACAAGAAGAAGGTGTGTCGACACAAGGAGCTGTATCGACACTCAGCAAGTATCGACATTGAAGACTATGTGTCGACACCAAGAAGCAGTGTCGACACTTGACAGATTCAACACAAGAAGTTGTGTCGACACAAAGGAGATGTGTCGACACTTAGAAGAATTCAGCAAAAGCTAGAAGAATAAGTACTTGTGTCGACACTCAATTTCAGTGTCAACACATGCAGAAGAATCTGTGTCGAGACATACAAGGAGTTGTGTCGACACCTTGTAGACTTGTGTCGACACTTACACAACATGTGTCGACACTTGGACTATAAGTGTCGAAACTTAAAGACAGAAAGTCTCGACACTTACAGACAGTTAGAGATTTTCAAGAAATGACTGGATGACTTGACAGCTGCCGTTCCAGCCGGTCTACAGCACCTGTCAGAGATATCAGAAGTCAGTTATGGACCAGACCAGCCGGTTACCATGAAGAAGGCCTATAAATAGGCACCTACAGTTTACAGAAACTGTTGTTCAGATAGTTGTTCAAGTAGATCACATTGTTGAAGAACAAGTTATCAAAGTGGTACCAAGAGTATCAACACAAGAAGATCTTGCAGTACAAGTGCAGATCTAAGAAGTTGGAGAGAGAGGGCTCCATCCAAGAAATCAGCCTCTGGAACTAGGCTGAGAAGAAGGATTCAGATTAATTCTGGATATTAAGTGGCAGAGTTCAAGGAACAACTGCAGGAGGATTCAGTCTTATTCAGTTCTACTCAAGAAGCTTTGAAGAAAGCTAAGTCAGAGTGAATCCAGCTGAGTTCTTCCAAGAACTCATCAAGAAACTCTCAACTCCCCTCTTTTATTTCTGAGTTGTAGAGTTAATATCTGTAATACATTTTTAACTTGTAGGATCCCTTGGATCTGAGTGAATTGTAAGCCTATAACTATAAAGGCTGAGGGTAGGGCTTGTGAGCCTGAGTGTAGGAGATTGAGATCTCTGAGTGTAGGCCTTGGTTGGCTGAGTGTAGGCCTTGGTTGGCTGAGTGTAGGCCTTGATTGGCTGATTGTAGGCTTTGGGATAAAGTTGAGTTATAAGGCCTTGGGCCTGAGGTGTAAGAACCAATTTGGGTTCTGAGATAGTGGAGGAGTTTGGCCGAATCTAGTACACTGCTAGATAGGCGAAGGGGGAAAGTGGATGTACCCATTTCTTGGGGAACCACTATAAACCACTGTGTTGTGCTGTGATTGTGCTGTGTATGCTGTGAATGCTTTGTGATTGCTGTGCAAAAGTTATAAATCTGTGATAATAAACTGTTTGCTGCCAGTAAAGTTAGAAAAGGATTAGGTCACCTATTCACCCCCCCCCCCCATCTAGGTGTTTAGGTACCATATCTTTCAAGTGGTATCAGAGTCAGGTTCCTCAAAAAGGACTAACAGTGTGAGGAGATCCTGTTTGGCAGATTCAGTGTAAGGCAAAACACAGATTCAAGAAATTCAAGAAAATCAAGAAACATGGGTTCTTCTGAGAATCACAAGGAATTGGGTTTCATGAAATTACCAATATGCAGAAAGGAAATTTTTGGGATCTGGAAGGAAAGGGTGAGGTTGTTTATGGAGGCTTCAGACCCTAGAATCTACATCACCGTAAAGGAAGGGCCTTATGTGCCCATGAAGATTTCAGTTTTGGATACAAATCAGAGAACTCCAAAGGATTTCTCTGAGATGACTAAGGATGAGATTATCCTAGCCACAATGGACAAGAGGGCACATAACATAATAGTGAGTGCCATTGATGATGCTACTTTTCAGAATCTTATACACTGCAAGACAGCTAAAGAGATGTGGGACACTCTTATAGTGTATATGGAAGGATCTGAAGAAGTAAGACAAGATAGAAAATCCTTGCTAAATCAGGAGTATGAGAGTTTTAGACAAGGTAAAGGTGATAGCATAACTGAGTGCTACAAGAAGTTCTACAGAATAGTTAATGAACTCATGTCTTATGGAAGAGAGTTCAGTAACTATGAACTAAATGACAAGTTCCTAAGGTCCCTAACCAAAGATTGGGACACAAAGATCTGTGCCATTAGAGAAATGGCTAAGTTGGGGGAATTCCTCCTCCTACATTGTTTGGCAAGTTGTTGTCATATGAGATGCAGTTGACAGTGAGAAAAGAGGAGGAGAAATCAACAAGTACTGAGCACAAGGAAAGATCAGTTGCTTTCAAGACAGATGTCCCCAGGAAGTGCAGGAATAAATCACCAACTCCACCTCCAAAGCTTGCTGAATCAGAGTCAGATGAAACAGTCAGCACCAAGTCAGAAAGCAGTGAAAGTGATGAAGACTTTGCTGCTTTCACTAGACACTTTCAGAAGTTTTTGAAAAAGAAACAGTGGAGGTCAAGGCCTTCTACATCACATGGAAAGGAAGACTCTTATCAGAAAAAGAGGTCTTCAAAGAATGACAAGAAAAGGACAAAATCTAGCAAGGCAACTAGTTCAAAGATAGTGTGCTATTGCTGCAATAGACAGGGCCATGTTATTGCAGACTGTCCTGAAAAGAGGAAAGAATCTGGTGACAGGAAAAAGACTCATTTCAAAGGCAAGAAAGAGAAGTCTTTTGTAGCCAAGAAAGAGAAGACTCTATCAGATATTTCTTCTTCAGAATCTGAGTCTGATGCTGAAGCCTACATAGGGCTGTTTGTTGAAGAAGAAGAGGAAGAATTCATGCAGATCATGGAGTCTATTTATGAACAAGAAGACAGTCAAGGCCAAGGGCTAATGGCTTTGACAAAGAGTGCCAAAATCCTGGAGCAGCCAGGACCCAGTCAGGTACAAAGTTCAAGTTTAAATTCAGTTTCTTGTTCTAGTTCAGATTCAGATTCTTCTTCATCAAGTGATGAGAATGTATCTGAATCTGAGGATGATATTCATTAGCTTATAGATGAATATAAGGTACTGTTGCAAGCTTACAAGAAAAGCAAGTCCCTAGCCAAAAGTCAGGCAAAGGAAATTGCTAATCTTAAAGCTGGTGCAACAGATTTGGAGAAGCAGTTTGATCAAAAGCTTAATGAGATAGCTAGACTGAAACACATAACAGTGATTCAGATGGGTACTATCACTTTTAAGAATGATCAAATTAAGAGTCTGGAGATCAATCTTCAGAAGGAGAAGGACTTAGTTGCTAGGTTTTCTAAACCTAGGTCAGTGTTACCTTTAATTGATGATTTTGTTCATCATAAAGGCAAGGCTGGACTGGGCTTTATTAGACCTGCTAGGACTGAGCAGTCCAAGTCCAAGTTCAAGGGCAAAGCCCCAACATTCAACAAGTCTGCTGAAGATAAGACAGCAAAGGCTGTACCTAAGCAAAGGTACAATAAGTTTGAATGTTGGTGTTGTGGCAAGGTTGACCACTTTGCAGTGGACTGTTGGCACAATGTAAGTGCCAAAGTGAGTAGTAAGCTACCTGGTGGAAAGCCAGTAGGTAGTTTTATCAAGTTGCAGACTAACAAGTACCAAGGACCCAATAATTCTTTGGGTTCTAAGGTCCATTAATCTGTTTTGCAGGTAAGTCCAAGTGGCCATACCATAACATGGTACTTGGACAGTGGATGTTCCAGACATATGACTGGAACTAGAAGATTACTAAAGGACTACATTCCAGTAAAAGATGGTCCAAAAGTCACCTTTGGTGGTTTTGAAAAAGGAATCATCAAAGGGTTTGGTAACATTTCTACAAACTTGGTTACCATTACTCAAGTGGCTTATGTTAAAGGGTTGAAACACAACCTAATAAGTATAAGTCAATTAAGTGATGTAGGGTATGACATCTCATTTGTTAAAAATGGTTGTCATATCAAGAGGTCAAGTGATCAAGAGATCATTTTGACAGGTTATAGGAAGAGGAATGTCTACTGTCTAGACATTATGGTTGAGAACAATGGTTCTCCAGTTTGTCTTGTAGCTGATGAGACAGTCTCTCATTGTGTCAAATGGCACAAGAGGCTTGCCCATCTTAACTACAAGACTATTAGCAAACTCTTTAGCAAAGAGTTAGTGAGGAATGGTCCTCAAGTTAAGTGTGTTAAAGATGGTATTTGCTCAGCTTGTCAAAAGGGCAAGCAGACTAAATCCACCTTTAGAAGCATAGAAAACAAAGATGTTGTGAGGTGTTTATACCTCTTGCATATGGATCTCTTTGGTCCAATGCCAGTTCACAGCTTAGGTAGGAAGGTCTATACCTTTGTAGTTGTAGATGACTACTCAATGTTTTCCTGGGTGTTCTTCTTAAGACAGAAATCTGAAACACCTAGTGTCTTCTACAACTTTGTCAAGCAAATTCAGAATGAACTAAATAGTACAGTGGTCAAAATTAGAAGTGACCATGGTACTGAATTTCAGTCTGATAGCATGACAAAACTGTGTGAAGACTTTGGGATATTTCAAGAATTCTCTTCACCTAGAACATCTCAGCAAAATGGCATTGCTGAGAGGAAGAATAGAACCTTGATAGAGGCTGGTAGGACCCTACTAAGTGATACATCACTGCCAGAATCTTTCTGGGCTGAAGCAGTTAATACTGTATGTCATGTTATAAATAGGGCTACCATCACTAAGAGGCTTAACAAGACCCCCTATGAAGTTGTGAAAGGCAGGAAACAAAACCTATCCTATTTTAGGATCTTTGGTTGCAAATGCTTCATACTTAACAATGGGAAGTCTTACTTAACTAAGTTTGCTGCTAAGTCCCAAGAGGGAATTTTTGTTGGGTACAACAATAATAGTAAGGCTTATAGAGTTTACAACTTGACTACACAAGTTGTAGAAGAATCTGTGCATGTAGTTTTTGATGAGACTAAACTTATTAATAATGAGTTGTCTAGTAGTGTATGCAGCCCCACAGGTTTGACAAAGAAAATGGACAAGCTAACTATAGAAGAAGTGCCTGCTGCAAGACAGCAAGTAGAAGAAAGTAGCTGTTGTCCAGGGGTAGAACTACATGTGCCAATTACTGAAGAAATACAAGGAATACAGCATGATGCAGATGCTGAAGTGGTTCAACCAGAAGTTAGGATGTCTCCAGCCCACAGGCATCTTAGAGATCATCCAGTAGAGCTGATTATTGGAGATCCAAGACAAGGAGTTCAAACCAGGAGTAGAAACATGAATGCAGCAATCTACTCCAGCTTTCTGTCACAAGTTGAACCTAAGAAGTTTGAAGAAGCAATACAAGATCCATAATGGACTGAAGCAATGCAAGAAGAGCTTAATCAGTTCAAGAGGTGCAAGGTCTGGGAATTAGTTCCTAAACCTAAAAACCACAATGTAATAGGAACTAAGTGGATCTACAGGAATAAGATGGATGAACAAGGGGTCATCATTAAGAATAAGGCTAGACTGGTTGCTAAAGGATATAGGCAAGAAGAAGGTATTGATTTTGATCAAACCTTTGCTCCAGTAGCCAGACTGGAAGCCATAAGGATGTTCTTGGCCTATGCAACCTATCAAGGATTCAAGGTGTACCAAATGGATGTCAAGTCAACATTCCTAAATGGTAATCTTAAGGAAGAAGTCTATGTGGAGCAGTCTTTAGGTTTTGTTGATCCAACTCTACCTCATCATGTCTATAGACTTAGGAAAGCTTTATATGGGTTAAAGCAAGCCCCTAGGGCTTGGTATGAAACCCTATCTAGTTTCCTCATTGAGAACAAGTTCTCAAGGGGGAAAATAGATAAGACTCTATTCCTTAGGGAATCTAGAGGCAAAGTTATACTAGTCCAAATATATGTAGATGACATTATATTTGGGTCTACTGAAAGCAGCCTTTGCAAAAAGTTTGCAAAACTTATGCAAGGTCAGTTTGAGATGAGTAGTATGGGAGAGCTGAAGTTTTTCTTGGGTCTCGACAATGTGTCGAGTTATGTTGTGTTGACACATAACCAAGTGTCGACACATAAAATCTGTTGACTAAACTTGTGTCGACACATGTGTGTCGAGACATTATAAGTCAGTGTCGACAAAGAGGATAGAAAGAGCTTATATCCAGTGTCGACACATTTTAAGTTAGCTGTCTCGCATGTTCATCTTCAAAATCAGAAAGGTATATATAGGGTTCTGTCTTTGTTTGTCGACACGCTTTCAAAGTTTCGAGACCAAAACTTCTGTGTCGACACCTCTCTTTTCTAAAGACAAATTCTACAAACCCTAATGGCTCCTAAGCTTGAGGAGAATGTTAACGAAGGTTATGAGCTTGTGCGCGGCGCGTTAGACGATGCAGATGCAGAAATCAAGGCGGTTGTAACTCTCGTCGGCGATTCTGGACTAGAATATCTCTTGTCTGAACCTACAAAGATTTAGAAGAAGGAAGTACTTGAATTCCTTAATGGAGCTGCAGTAGATGAATCTGGATTCAGAATCAAATCCAGAGTTCATGGAACTAAGGTCAAGGTTTCACCAAAGAGTCTGAGGAAGGTACTCCAGCTACCAAAAACTCAAGATGAAGAAGAGGTTACTGCTTCAAAGACCAAGGAAGCTTTAACTTGATGTGGACTTGATCCTAAGATGAAGATAGGATCTGTTTTCAACAGAAAAGGCATGAATAATCAAGGGAAGTTCATGTCTGAGATAGTGGGAAAAGTCTTACTCAGCAAGCCTGGAGGGCATGACAGAGTGTCTGCCCATATGTTTGGCATCATGACAAGGATAATCTTCACTCTGAAAACAGATTGGTCTATGGTGGTTTATGAGAAGATTAAGGAGAGCTTGAAAAAGCCCAATCTGGGCAGGATCATTAGTCTCTACCTAGCTGGTACCATACCAGAGGTAATGAATACTGCTGCAGGAAACAAGATCAACCACATGAGGAAGATGGATCAAAGGATCTTCTCAAGATGGGACAGGGTGTTGTCCAAGGAAATACCAACCCCTGAGAAGACAGTTACTGAGAAGGAGATTCCCCCACAGAAAAAGAGAAAAACTGCTCCAGTTGAACAAGAGTCCTCCAGCAGTTCAGGGAGTGAAGAACAAGTTGTTTTCACTCCTGATAATCATGAGGAAGAGCCTACAGAGAAGACTCCTGCTCCTCCAGCTGATGCAGAGATCCAGGGGGAGCTACCACAAGCTAGCCCCATCCACAAGGATCCAAGCCAGGGGGAGCCACCAGTTGTAGAAGAAACATCTACACTGGCCAATGAGCAAGCCACCACCATCATCCAAGAGGTACTCACTGACCTAAATACTTTAGAATATCTTAAAGAAGATGCTGATTTGTCTGATGTTTCTCAGCAAACTCAGCTGCATAGTCCAGTTCCAGATGTTGTTAGAGAAGACACATCTGCTGTACAAGAAGTGATTCCTGAAGAACTAAGAACTTCTCCTGCACAGTCCCCACAAGAGTTCACCATGGAAGATTTATTACTCAATCTAGACCAACAAGATTTTGACCTGGACAAGGAAGCTACTGAAATAGATAATGCTGCTGCTGAGGGGGAGCAAGTGCAAATTATGGAAGAGCCTGTGAGGCAAGACAATGAGAAGGCACCTGAAGTACAGGAAGAGAAACCTCAAATCCCTAAGGATAGGGTTGACATAGTCAGCACTTCTGCCTCTAAAGATGAGGAGCGTGCTAGGGCAAAGAAGAAGAAACTATATGTTTTCAAAAGGAGAAGTCAAAGTTATAAGAAAGCTCTGCAATCTATAGCCCCACAGCCTATAGTTCAACAATCTCCAACAGTTGATTATAGTACTTTACTGATTGCACTACAGATTAAAATGGATGAACAAAGAAAAGTTATTGAAGCTTATGTAGATGAAGGGCACAAAGCTTTACAGTTTGATCTGGCCCAGGAAATAAAGTCTATAAGGTTTGAAATGAACCTTAACAAAAAGGAAATGACTGATTGCTTCCACAAAGTTGGAAATGCAGTGGTGTATTTGGCAACACACCAAGAGAAGATCAAGGTACAGGTGGATAATATAGCATTGAAACAAGGATATGTTCTTGAGAATCAATTAAGAATGAATGACAATTTGACTGCCTCCCATAATACTATAGTCACTGAGTTGAAGAACAAGGTTGCTGAACCTTCTACATCAACTGCTGCTGCTAAAGCTGACTTTGACAAAGCCTTTCAAGAGGAAATTTCTGCTGTGAAGACTGCAATCCAAGCCTCACAGAAAGCTATCTCTGAACAACTTCAAAAACTGAAACCATTCTTTAAAGAGGGAATCAGATACTTAGATAGCCAAATCAGATTCCAAAAGGATGATGTCAGAGATCACATGGCTAGAGAAGTCATAAAGGGGGAGAGAGTACTAGTCAAGGCAAGTTCTGAACATGCTAAATGGATATCAAATTCCATCAGAGCTACACTTGGATATCCTCCTCTGTGTGATGACAATGAGGTTGCTGAATCTGGATTAAACCCTGCTTATTTTGGAGGTGAGCCACCAGAAGTAGCTCAAGTTATTTATCCACCTCCAGACTTTGAAATGATTCAAGCAGATGTAAGCACCATGTATAGCCCACCTGAGGGCAAGGACAATATCCATATTGAAAAGGTTGTTCAACCTATTACTGAAGCCATGCAAGAGGCATTACAGAAGGAAGAAGAGAAAAGGTTGTCCAAAAAGAGGTTTAGGGAACAAGCAGAACAAAGGCCAGATTTTGAACAGTGGAGCCCTACCTCTAGGAATATAATTTTAACTGCCTGGAAAGCTGCCAAGGACAATACTCATGACAGGAACAAGTGGTTCTCTGAAGCAGAATGGAGAAAACATGAGATCAGGCAGGAAGCAATAGTTCAGTATAGAAGAAAGGCAAAGATGGGAAAGCTACCTCCTACTGCAGTGGAGCGTAGCAAGTACTTTCCTAAGCCATATCACTATTTTGAGAGGCAGAAGATCAAAGCTGAAGAGCTTAAGAAGAAGGACTTGAAAGGAAAGAAGCATTCTGATGCTGAAACTGCTGATGCCCCTGTCAAAGCTCAAGTTCAAGCTGGCAAGAGAATAGTTATCAAGGAACCTGATCAGAAATAGATTAAGATTTTACTTGAAGATTATTTTGTAATCTTTTAAATGTAACACATTTTTGTAAACTACTGAAAATGTATAAGAAAAATGTTAGAACAATATATGATAAATATATTTCATGATTGTTCTGTGAATGTATCTATTTCTTGTTTGTTCTGAAATGATGAATGTATATACATGTGTGAATTATTACATGTTTATGTTTACCCTGCTGTAAATAATCTGCTTTACATCATTTTGTAATTTTTAATTTTGAATGGTGTATATCATTGACTAAGGGTTATGACTTCTCCAAATAGGGGGAGATTGTTGGGTACATTGGTCAAATGTACCTGATTTGAAGAAGCCTCACCCAACTCAATGATATACATCATAATGTATTTGATATATGTTGAGTTTACTTGTGCAGGTTAAGTAATCACTGGACTGAAGCAAAAAGTTTCTAAGTCCATGTGTCGACACCCAGAGGGAAAGTGTCGACACTTAAGAAGACTTGTGTCGACACCCAGACAAGCAGTGTCGACACTTGGAGTCATTGTGTCGACACCTGGGATGCAGAGTCGACACCAGACAGAAAGTGTCGACACTTGGAGCTGTGTCGACACTCAGTGAAGAAAAGTGCAGACAGGAAATGTCGACACAAGGAGCTGTGTCGACACCCAGTGAAGTTGTGTCTACACCAGAAAGTGTCGACACTTGGAGCTGTGTCGACACTCAGCAAAAGTCTGCAAAGACTAAGTTAAAGTGTCGACACTCAGAACAATGTGTCGACACTCAATAGAAGAGACAGCATTTGAAGTATGTGTCGACACCCAGCACAATGTGTCGACACACAACCAGAAGAGTCAACACATGAAGTAAGTGTCGACACCCAGCACAATGTGTCGACACTTAGCTAAAGAATCTACACTTGAAGAAAGTGTCGACACAAGGAGCTGTGTCGACACTTAGCAAAGATCAGAAAGATCAACAAAAATATTGTAAGTACAAGTGTCGACACTAAGGGAATGTGTTGACACTCAGCTGAAGTCTCAACAAGAAGAAGGTGTGTCGACACAAGGAGTTGTGTCGACACTCAGCAAGTATCGACATTGAAGACTATGTGTCGACACCAAGAAGCAGTGTCGACACTTGACAGATTCAACACAAGAAGTTGTGTCGACACAAAGGAGATGTGTCGACACTTAGAAGAATTCAGCAAAAGCTAGAAGAACAAGTACTTGTGTCGACACTCAATTTCAGTGTCGACACATGCAGAAGAATCTGTGTCGAGACATACAAGGAGTTGTGTCGACACCTTGTAGACTTGTGTCGATACTTACACAACATGTGTCGACACTTGGACTATAAGTGTCGACACTTAAAGACAGAAAGTCTCGACACTTACAGACAGTTAGAGATTTTCAAGAAGTGACTGGATGACTTGACAGCTGCCGTTCCAGCCGGTCTACAGCACCTATCAGAGATATCAGAAGTCAGTTATGGATCGCACCAGCCGGTTACCATGAAGAAGGCCTATAAATAGGCACCTACAGTTTACAGAAACTGTTGTTCAGATAGTTGTTCAAGTAGATCACATTGTTGAAGAACAAGTTATCAAAGTGGTACCAAGAGTATCAACACAAGAAGATCTTGCAGTTCAAGTGCAGATCTAAGAAGTTGGAGAGAGAGGGCTCCATCCAAGAAATCAGCCTCTGGAACTAGGCTGAGAAGAAGGATTTAGATTCATTCTGCATCTTAAGTGGCAGAGTTCAAGGAACAACTGCAGGAGGATTCAGTCTTATTCAGTTCTACTCAAGAAGCTTTGAAGAAAGCTAAGTCAGAGTGAATCCAGCTGAGTTCTTCCAAGAACTCATCAAGAAACTCTCAACTCCCCTCTTTTATTTCTGAGTTGTAGAGTTAATATCTGTAATACATTTTTAACTTGTAGGATCCCTTGGATCTGAGTGAATTGTAAGCCTATAACTATAAAGGCTGAGGGTAGGGCTTGTGAGCCTGAGTGTAGGAGATTGAGATCTCTGAGTGTAGGTCTTGGTTGGCTGAGTGTAGGCCTTGGTTGGCTGAGTGTAGGCCTTGATTGGCTGAGTGTAGGCTTTGGGATAAAGCAGAGTTGTAAGGCCTTGGGCCTGAGGTGTAAGAACCAATTTGGGTTCTGAGACAGTGGAGGAGTTTGGCCGAATCTAGTACACTGCTAGATAGGCGAAGGGGGAAAGTGGATGTACCCATATCTTGGGGAACCACTATAAACCACTGTGTTGTGTTGTGATTGTGCTGTGTATGCTGTGAATGCTTTGTGATTGCGGTGCAAAAGTTATAAATCTGTGATAATAAACTGTTTGCTGCCAGTAAAGTTAGAAAAGGATTAGGTCACCTATTCACCCCCCCCCCTCTAGGTGTTTAGGTACCATATCTTTCACTTCCGCTAGAATGACTCTATGTAGGACGTTGGTTATTAGTTGGATGGTATTCCATTGAGTAACCACCCGGTCTGTCTGTGGTATTTGGCGTCGGGCCTCGGCCGGACCTACTGCTATATGCTATGCGACAGATAGGGGGTGTTATAATTTGGTATTAGACTACTGGTTTCGGTCAGGTTTAAAATGAATTCGTGGACGAATTCTTTTTAAGAGGTGGTGAGCACATGTGTGTGCGTCATCATTATAACATCAATAGAACCCATGAATGTCCACTTAGGAATGAAAATACACTTGTTTGAGGAATCTGCGTGTTCCTATAAATGCGTTTACAATTTTGTTGCTTAACGAGGTTTATGTACAACTATATGTGACTAGAAGTGGTGCAGGGCCGTCAGAACGTCCAGTTTCTGAAGCTAGTAGTGCACTAAATGATGCTCCTACAACACCTCTCTCTGCTGAAACCATACGATTGGTTGTCGAAGCAGTGTTTGCAATGATCAATGCGCAGCCTGCAAGGTAAATACAGCAGCCTGCTCATACGATGGAGCAGGTACCGCTTCAAAGGGATTAACCGAGAAGAGTGGAGCAGGTAGTGGTGGATCCTTTGGTGCCGAGGAGAGCAACCGAAAGACAGCTCAAACACGTTATGAGCTTTAATCCTCCAGTATTCTCGGGGTTGGGAACCCCATCCCAAGCTGAACATTGGCTCTCCCGGGTGAATAGAGTCTTGATAGTGATGGAGACGGAGGAGTGGCAGATGACCACTATTGTAACGCCCCGGATTTTTTCGTTGAATGATTGCATACGCTTGATGGGCGTTGTGTTGGCGCTGACCGTTGTTTGAGCATGGTTTTCACGAGGGCTTTCGAGTGGCTGTTTTGGTAGCCTAGTTGTACGGTTCCCCAACAAGCCAGAGCCTAGTTTTGGTGCCAAAATTATGGCTGCAGTTTCTTGTAAAAGGGGAGATGTGTAAGAGGTCACAGGGCGTGTCACAGGGCGTGTCCCGGGTGTTCGACGAATTTCAGTGACAAAGTTCACTCGACGAGTGTCGAGTGTCGAGAGAAGGGGTACAAGGCCTGTGACACTGGCGTGTCACAGGGCATGTCCCGCTCTCGACGAACTTTGCTCGACGAAATTCACTCGACGAATGTCGAGTGTCGAGTGTCGAGTGTCGAGAGAAGGGGTACACGGCCTGTGACACGGGCGTGTCACAGGGCGTGTCCCGCAGTCGATGAAGTTCGCTCGACGAAGTTCGCTCGACGAGTGTCGAGTAGGGGTGACACGGCTTGGTACACGGGTGTGTCCCCAGGCTGTGTCCTTCTCGGGTTGTTTGGTGGGTGCTGTGAGCTGTGTCACGGCCGTGTGACACGGCCGTGTAGATAGATGTGTTCAGTGACACGGCCTGTAACACGGGCATGTCACAGGTCGTGTATTGTTTGGAGATGAGATGGTTGCCAACCGCTTAAGTGACACGACCTGTGACACTGGCGTGTCACATGGCGTGTCAGGGTCGAAAATCAATTTTTTCAGTTTTTTTGTGCCGTTCATTTCTCTGATTCTCGATCAAATGGTCTAGCTCTGTTCTGGAGGATATTAGACCGAGAAAGAGATTCTTCCTCCTCACATATCCCTTTCTTCACCTTCTTATTCATTCTCAAAGAGAAAGCAAGGGAGAAAAGCTAAGGCAAGGGAAGGAAAGAGAGGAATAGCCGTTGCGGTGTCATCTCGGTTCAGGCAAGCAGTGTTCTTCACCCTTGCCAATCTTGTTTTCTTGTTCTTTGATTGTGCAAGTTTAGCTAGCTTTCCCTTTCACTTTTACTAGCTTGTTCTTATTATTTTGCACCTCACTTTTGTCTAAATATGTTAGCTTTGTTACTCTTACTTTTGTTTAGTACTCACAAGCATGAATCCTCTTGTTACTTCAAGTATTATATGCTTACCGCCTAATTATCTAATTGCCCTATGCTCACTTCTTTCTTAATTTTATTCATGTATCTTTACCTTTCTCCTTCATGTACTTTTGCTTGTTCATGTGATCCTTTCTTGTTCATCATGTTATGATAAGCTTGTTGGTTTGGTCAGCGTTGTTACTTGTGGAGTTCGCTTATGGTGAAGTAGATACCCATGCTCTATCAAGTTAATATAACTTGGGTGATTTGTGGTCATGTTGGGAACGATGTGGTGAGTGTGTTGAGGTTGAATTATGAAGAGTTTTAGCTCGCATAGTGCGTTTGGTGTGTGGTGTCATTTGCTGGCTCTGTGAGGGGTGGTGTTGTAATGCCTTGGTGTCCACCGTTTATTGCCCCAGATGGGGGTTGTGCTTTGTGGTGCGTTGCACCTGTTTTGGCCCGATCTGGCCCGGTGCGTTGCACTTCTGGGCTACCACCGTTGAGCCCTTGAGTACTGATGACTTACCACTACCACAAGTTCACGTGTTCAACGTGTGAGGTGATACGGTTATGGTGTTGGCATATGTCGTCTTGTTGATACTGCAGGTTTGGGCAGGGCATGAGGGTTGTTGGTGTGTTTTACTCGTTGGGTTGGCAGTGTTTGACACTTAGTTTCCACTCTGTTCTTTCAACTCGTTTTATATGAAAATTACTATGGGGTCGGTAAGCCCCTTCGTCATATTTTATAAACTTAATGCTCTGTGTTGTAGCCTTGATGATTGCAGAGGTGTTCTTTTTTGAATGCCTCAGGTGCTGGTTGTAGCCGGTTGAGCGGCTAGAGTTTGGTGAAATTTACGTGGAGCTTGCCGGGCTTGCCGAGCTTGTTGGGCGAGGTAGTTCTTTACTTTATTGTACAGACATACATACGCCCCAATGGGTTCGTGTCAGCTTGTTGGCGCCCATTGGTGGTTTTCTTTACTTGCTACATATGAATGTTAGGCTGCTAATATGAATCATTTGGATGAGATGATGTCTACTTACTCTTGGGAAGGATTTATGCTATGTTGCATTAGTTATTTTAAAGTTAAACCAAACCTACTATTCTATGTCATGCATACATGTTTTGATAAACTAAGACGTATTTCCAAACCACATAAAAACAGACGATTTCCTATGCTATAATAAATCTAGAGTGCATATAGGAAAAATCACAACTAACGTAAATTATTTTCCGCCGCGTACAACCACATTTTGCTCTACTAGGCCGAGGGATACGACCATAACACTCAACGGTTTTCTTGCATATAACTGATGATTTTACTCTCGTCTAGTACCTGTAACGGTTTGCCTGAGCGTGTGCAGTTATCCCCTGCACGACGTGGCATCATAAACCGTTTTTCCACTTGCTCTGATACGACGTACTCGTTGAGGAAATGCGGTTTGTGACAGTTGGTATCAGAGCAAGGTTTGCTTGATAATTGGTCGGGCAAACATTCCTTTTTGTAATACGTATTAATCATCATATCATACACACACCGAGCTGCCATCAGTACGTCTTGGCCGAAGCACGAACACTACACTCATGCCATGAACAGAAGTATACAGGGCATATTATGTAGTATGAGATGCATAAATGTGGTTGTATATGGATCCACCATAGGGGCAACATGTGAGGGTTATGTAGTATGGGATGCATAACCTCACCACATGGATGCGACTAGCACGTTTTCTTTTATTCGTTGCATGCAATGTTATGTAGTATGGGATGCATAGCATTGTGAAGCGTACGACCGCTCATGGCATGCATTAAGGATTTTTTTTAGAATGCATAGCACAGCACGCATAACATAACATTGCATGAGCACAACGTGCCGAGCTAAAGATTTACATGATGACACCTATACACACATGGTTTTGGGTCAAAGAAATTCATGCATTCATGGTTTAGGCACAAGTTTGTGGGATGACGGTGAGTCATCTTATGCTAGGCATAACATCATTCTTAATCTCCTAGAGCAAGTTAGCAGTTGATGTTCATATGTATACATGTATTGTCTGTACATAGTAGTTGTGTGTTTTTGTTGGGTTTGAGCTTAATGAGGGTGAACGTGTTTATAGGATGTCGAAGCGTCCAGTGACAAGGCAGACTCCCAAATCTGAGGGCGAGTCTTCGGGCGCGCAGAATAATGCTCTGATGGATAGTCTACGACAAAGTAATGATGCTTTGACTAGGCAAGTGCAGGATGTGCAGTCCCAGCTCCAAGCTATGTCATCAGTGATGTCTGGGCTGGCACCAAGAGTGCAAGAGCCTGTCAGAGGCCCCGCTATTTCTACTCCTTCCGTGGCGTTGATACCCCCAGTTGTGGTTCCTCCTGCGATGACTTTTATCTCGCAGTTTCAGCGACTTGGACCACCTACCTATAATGGCAAAGCAGACTTTGTGATCTTGGATGATTGGGTGATCACGTTGGAAGAAATGTGTCTATTCTGGCGTTACCGAAGACCAGAAGGTGATGCTTGTTGCCTATCAACTAAAAGGTCTGGCTAAAAGTTGGTGGTTGCGAGAAAAGGAAAGCTTAGTGGCGGGATGTTCATGGGAAGTCTTCAAAGAAATGCTACGACGCAAATTTCTGCCGTCGGTCGAAAGGGACCGCCTGATGAATGACTTCTTGTACCTGAAGTAGAGGAAACTCACAGTTAGTGAGTATGAAATTGAGTTTAGCAAGCTAAGTCAGTTCGCTCCGGACCTGGTGACTACGGAAGCTGACCGAGTGAAGAGATTTCTTGGCGGACTAAGGAGTGATGTACAGCAGTTCGCAAGCGCTTATGGAGCGACGAGTTATACCAGTGTGGTTGAGGCTGCTTTGAAGGTTGAAGCTATAGAAAATGCAAAACAAAAAGGGCAGTTGAGGAGGAAGGATAAGAGAAAGCTAGTGGAAGGGAAAAGCTCCCAAGAAGCTGCTGGGAGAAAGAAGAATAAGGAGACGTGTAGCTTCTATGGCTGGTCAAGTCACCCATTTGAGAGATGTTTCAAGCGGTTGGGAATGCAGAAGAAGGAGCAGGTGCACGCCATTCAGGGTGCGCCAACCAGAGACTTGGAGTGTATAAGTTGTGGGGGAAGAGGTCATGATATGGGCCGCTGCTGGGTCAAAGACAAGGTGTGCTTTAAGTGTGGCAAATAGGGACATCTCAAGGCAAGGTGCCCACAAAACTAGCCCGTGCTGCAGCCAATGCCACTCCAGGCTTTGCCTCCGCCTCCGCGTTTGGACAAAGCAAAGGGGAAGTTACATGTGATCTCTTCTGAGGAAGCTCAGATGTCACCTCAGGTTATCTCAGGTTCGATTACTTCCTCTGGTTCACGTTTTGTTTATGACTCTTACGCGTAGTTCTTAGATACATATGTACCCTTATAGGAAAATTTAAGGTAAAGAACTGTTGGGTGCGTGTTCTCTTCGATTCTGGCGCGACCCATTCATTTGTGGCTCGAACATTTGTGGATCTGTATCGTTTGACACCAGATCGAGTGGGGAATGCTTTTTTGGTGAGGTTTCCTTCCAGTGCTTCTGTGGTTTCAGATTGGGGTCTTCTTGGTTGTCCCATTTTATTAGGGGATTTCTTAGCGAAGGCTGATTTGAAGGTGATCGATTTGGAAGATTTTGACGTTATCTTGGGCATGGACTGGTTATCCCGCTATGATGCTGTCATCCAGTGCAAAGGAAAGCGCTTGGATTTTATCAAGGACAATGGTCAGCCGGGAAGTGTTTATGGTGATTCATGCCAGGATTCTCTAGGGATTTCGGCGGTATGTGTTCGGACGTTGTTTGTTTCCGACTGTTTTGCTTGTCTAGTCTCAGTTGTGGGGACTAGTGCTTTTTTGCCACATTTGGAGGAGATTCCTGTTGTGCGTGAATTTCCAGATGTTTTTCCTACTGATCTTCCTGGTCTTCCACCTGATCGTGATGTCGAGTTTGTCATTGATTTGGAGCCGGGTACGCGGCCTATTGCGAAAGCGCCGTATAGAATGGCCCAGCGTGAGCTAGCAGAGTTGCGTACCCAGCTGGATGACTTATTGGCAAAGAGATTTATCAGGTCAGGTTCATCACCTTGGGGTGCACCTGTGTTATTTGTGAAGAAGAAAGATGGGTCGATGCGGCTTTGCATCGATTACCGGGAATTGAACAAGGTGACGATTAAGAACAAGTACCCACTGCCAAGAATTGATGATTTGTTTGATCAACTGCGTGGCAGTTCAGTATTTTCGAAGATTGATCTCCTCTCGGGGTATCATCAACTAAAGGTTCGGGAGTCTGATATTCCGCGGACTGCGTTTCGATCGAGACATGGCCATTTAGAATTTCTTGTGATGTCATTTGGTTTTACCAACGCACCATCAGCCTTCTTGGATATGATGAACCGGGTGTTCAAGGACTTTTTGGATAGGTTTGTGTTGGTTTTTATTGACAACGTTCTTGTCTACTCCCGCAGTGCTGAGGAGCATGAACACATCTGCGATTGGTGTTGACCACTTTGCGAGACCAAAAGTTGTTCGCCAAGCTAAGCAAATGCGAATTTTGGTTGCCTCAGGTTGCATTTCTGGGTCATGTTATTAATCAACATGGAATTTCAGTGGATCCCGAAAAGATTGCCGCAGTCATGGAGTGGAGGAGACCGGAGACACCCAAGGAGTTTCAGAGCTTCTTGGGATTGGCCGGCTATTATCGTCGATTTGTAGAAGGGTTTGCTATCTTAGCTGCACCTTTGACTCGCTTAACCCAGAATAATGTGGCGTTTGATTGGAATGACAAGTGTGAGGCATCGTTCCTTGAACTCAAGAACAGATTATGTACCGCTCCTATGTTGATATTACCGACAAAAGGGATAGATTATGTGGTTTTTGTGGATGCATCACACGCTGGACTTGGATGTGTGTTAATGCAAGACAAAAAGTTGATTGCGTATGGGTCTCGGCATTTGAAAAGTCATGAAAAGAACTACCAAATGCATGATTTGGAGTTTGCAGCGGTAATATTTGCATTGAAGTTGCGGAGACACTTACTTTACGGCGCACAGTGTAAAATCTTTACTTATCATAAAAGTTTGAAGTACGCCTTCACGCAAAAGGAACTTAATCCGCGCCAACGGCGATGGCTTGAATATGTAGCTGATTATGATTTGGAGATTCAGTATCATCCCGGGAAAGCTAATGTTGTGGCCGATGCTTTGAGTCGGAAGACGGGTAAATTATTTAATCTTTCGGCCGACCGTCTAGTGGAGGAATTTCTATTGATGGATATTTCTGTGGGAAGATATGAACCGCAAAGTCATTCGGCAGTAAAAGAACCTTCATGGATGGTGCTTGCAAGACAACATCAAAAGGAGGATCCTGATCTTTTACATTTATTTCTTCGGACTGAAAAAGGTGAATTACCAGATTTTGCTATTGATGGTGCAGGCACATTAAAATATCGCGGTCGATTTTGTATCCCCGTAGTTGGAGACATTCGAGATATAGTGTGTAGGGAAGCACATGGCTCAAGTATTGTCTACCATCCAGGCTCAACTAAAATGTATCGTGATTTGAAACAAATTGTCTGGTGGTATGGAATGAAAAGAGATATAGCGCAATTTATTTCTGAATGTCATACCTGCAAGCGGGTGAAAGCTGATCATGGGAGGACTGGTGGCAAGTTGACACCCTTGGAGATTCCAACATGGAAGTGGGAAAGCATTTCAATGGATTTTATTATAGGCTTACCAAGATCTCCACGAGGACATGACTCCGTATGGGTGATCGTGGATAGGTTAACCAAGTGTGCTCACTTTATACAATTTAAGATCAACTACCCGATGAAGACAATAGCGGAGCTATATTTGAACGAAATCATCCGAATGCATGGTGTGCCATTTAATATCATTTCGGACCGGGATTCCCGATTTACTTCTCATTTTTGGAAGAGTATACAAGAGGGTTTGGGAACGGATTTGAGGTATTCCACTGCTTACCACCCTCAGACGAATGGCCAAATGGAACGGGTAAACCAAATCGTGGAAGATATGATTCAATGCTACATTCTTGAGTATGGCAGAGCATGAGATGAACGTTTGCGGCTTATGGAATTCGCATATAATAACAGCTATCAAGAAAGCTTCCAAATGGCTCCGTTCGAAGCTTTATATGGGCGACGATGTCAGACTCCCCTATTTTGGCTGAGGTTGGCGAGCGGCCTTTGTTGGGCCTAGAGGCGCTCAAGGACATGGAAATTATCGTACGACTTATTCGGGAGAAGCTCTGGATCGCCCAAGAGCGATATGAAAAGTACGCCAACCGGCGAAGGTCAGAGTTAGAGTTTGCTGTGGGGGATTTCGTCTTCCTGAAAGTCTCCCCAATGGTTGGAATTAAAAGGTTTGGAAAAGAGCGCAAATTAGACCCAAGATTTGTGGGTCCCTTCAAGATTCTTGTGCGGGTTGGTGCATCCGCTTACAAAGTCGAGTTACCCGTGAACTTTCCTGGTGTTCACGACGTGTTTCATGTCAGCCAACTTCGAAAGTGTGTGCGGAATGACAAGCAAGTTTTGGACTTTGTGCCGCAGTTGGCGCCAAACCTTTCTTATGTAGAGATGCCCATCCGTATTTTGGACTCCCAAGATTGCATGTTGCGGAAAAAGAAGATTCCTATGGTCAAGGTGCTATGGAAAAATCAGAATGTGGAAAGCGCGACGTGGGAGATCGAGTCAACGATGAGGGCGGCTCACCCTCATTTATTCCCATAAATTAAGCTGGTATGTGACTTGGTGTTTTGTTTGATTACTTCTTTAATTGATCTACGAAGTATTGAAAAGTTTCGAGGCGAAACTTTTTGTTAGGGAGAGTGACTGTAACGCCCCGAATTTTTTCGTTGAATGATTGCATACGCTTGATGGGCGTTGCGTTGGCACTGACCGTTGTTTGAGCATGGTTTTCACGCGGGCTTTCGAGTGGCTGTTTTGGTAGCCTAGTTGCACGGTTCCCCAGCAAGCCGGAGCCTATTTTTGGGGACTCGGTGAGGCCTCTTAGGGAATGCATGCACTTTCTCGAGCCTGAGTCGTGTTACTCAAAACGGGTTGATTGTATGGCATTTTGTATGGAAGATGTGCAGTTAGTAGATAAAAGTTTGTTTGCTGGTTTTTACCCCCTCAGGTTCCAAAATTATGGCTACAGTTTCTTGTAGCAGGGGAGAGGTGTAAGAGGTCAAAGACCTGGAGCGCATTTGGGTGACACGGCCTGGGACACGGCCGTGTCCCAGGGCGTGTCGCGGTACACGGCCTGTGACACGGGTGTGTCACAGGGCGTGTCCCTTGTGTTCGACGAATTTCGGTGACAAAGTTCACTCGACGAGTGTCGAGTGTCGAGAGAAGGGGTACACGGCCTGTGACACGGGCGTGTCACAGGGCGTGTCCCGCTCTCGCCAAACTTTGCTCGACGAAATTCACTCGACGAATGTAGAGTGTCGAGTTTCGAGTGTCGAGAGAAAGGTACACGGCCTGTGACACGGGCGTGTCACAGGGCGTGTCCTGCGGTCGACGAACTTTGCTCGATGAAGTTCGCTCGACGAGTGTCGAGTAGGGGTGACATGGCTTGGGACACGGGCGTGTTCCCAGGCCGTGTCCTCGGTTTGTTTGGCGGGTGCTGTGAGCTGTGTCACGGCCGTATGACATGGCCGTATAGATAAGCGTGTTCAGTGACACGGCCTGTAACACGGGCGTGTCACAGGCCGTTTACTGTTTGGAGATGAGACGGTTGCCCACCGCTTAAGTGACACGGCCTGTGACACGGGCGTGTCACAGGGCGTGTCAGGGCCGAAAATCAATTTTTTTCAGTTTTTTTGTGCCGTTCATTTCTCTGATTCTGGATCAAATGGTCCAGCTCTGTTCTGGAGGATATTAGACCGAGAAAGAGATTCTTCCTCCTCACTTATTCCTTTCTTCACCTTCTTCTTCATTCTAAAAGAGAAAGCAAGGGAGAAAAGCTAAGGCAATGGAAGGAAAGAGAGGAAAAGCCGTTGCGGTGTCATCTCGGTTCAGGCAAGCGGTGTTCTTCACCCTTGCCAATCTTATTTTCTTGTTCTTTGATTGTGCAAGTTTAGCTAGCTTTCCCCTTTCACTTTTACTAGCTTGTTCTTCTTGTTTTGCACCTCACTTTTGTCTAAATATGTTAGCCTTATTTCTCTTACTTTTGTTTAGTACTCACAAGCATGAATCCTCTTGTTCCTTCAAGTATTATATGCTTACCGCCTAATTATCTAATTGCCCTATGCTCACTTATTTCTTAATTTTATTCATGTAGCTTTACCTTTCTCCTTCATGTACTTTTGCTTGTTCATGTGATCCTTTCTTGTTCATCATATTATGATAAGCTTGTTGGTTTGGTCGGCGTTGTTACTTGTGGAGTTTGCTTATGGTGAAGTAGATACTCAAACACTATCAAGTTAATATAACTTGGGTGATTTGTGGTCATGTTGGGAACGATGTGGTGAGTGTGTTGAGGTTGAATTATGAAGAGTTTTGAGCTCACGTAGTGCGTTTGGTGTGTGGTGTCATTTGCTGGCTCTGTGAGGGGCGGTGTGGTAATGCCTTGGTGACCACCGTTTATTGCCCTAGAGGGGGGTTGTGCTTTGTGGTGCGTTGCACCTGTTTTGGCCCGATCTGGCCCGGTGCGTTGCACTTCTGGGATACCACCATTGAGCCCTTGAGTACTGATGACTTACCACTACCACAAGTGCACGTGTTCGACGTGTGAGGTGATACGGGTATGGTGTTGGCATATGTCGTCTTGTTGCTACTGCAGGTTTGGGCATGGCATGAGGGTTGTTATACGCACTTGGTGTGTTTTACTCGTTGGGTTGGCAGTGTTTGACACTTAGTTTCCACCCTATTCTTTCCACTCGTTTTATATGAAAATTGTTATGGGGTCGGTAAGCCCCTTCGTCATATTTTATAAACTTAAAACTCTGTGTTGTAACCTTGATGATTGCTGAGGTGTTCTTTTTTGAATGCCTCAGGTGGAGGTTGTAGCCGGTTGAGCGTCTAGAGTTTGGTGAAATTTACGTGGAGCTTGCCGAGCTTGTTGGGCGAGATATTTCTTTACTTTATTGTACAGACATACATACGCCCTAATGGGTTCGTGTCAGCTTGTTGGCGCCCATTGGTGGTTTTCTTTACTTGCTACATATGAATGCTAGGCTGCTAATATGAATCATTTGGATGAGATGATGTCTACTTGCTCTTGGGAAGGATTTATGCTAGGTTGCATTAGATATTTTAAAGTTAAACCAAACCTACTATTCTATGTCATGCATACATGTTTTGATAAACTAAGACGTATTTCCAAATCACGTAAAAATAGACGATTTCCTATGGTATAATAAATCTAGAGTGCATATAGGAAAAATCACAACTAACGTAAGTTATTTTCCGCCGCGTACAACCACATTTTGCTCTACTAGGCTGAGGGATACGGCCTAACTCAAAGTTTTTCTTGCATATAACTGATGATTTTACTCTCGTCTAGTACGTGTAACGGTTTGCCTGAGCATGTGTAGTTATCCCCTGCACGACGTGGCATCATAACTCGTTTTTCCTCTTGGTCTGATACGACGTACTCGTTGAGGAAATGCGGGTTATGACAACTATAGCTACGTTCCTTCTGGACGGTGATGCTAGGTTGTGGTGGGAAGGATTGGAGATTCATCACCTGAGGGGGAGGCAACTCACGGACGTCCCGATGGAAGAGTTTTTGTGACTGTTCTTGGCAAGGTACCTCCCTTCGGCGCAGAGGATAGCTTTGGAGAATGAGTTCCTGAAATTGGTGCAAGGAGAGAGTAGCATGGATGAGTATCTCCACGAGTTTACTCGGTTGGGTCGGTATGCTAGCTCTACGTTCGCGGATGAGGAGCATAAGACCAACTGTTTCTATGAAGATCTGAGAGATGACTTGAGGCTACTAATCTCGGGGTCGATGAAGCAGGGCTTCTTGATCATGGTCAACACGACCCGGTCTTTGGAGAAGGATATGAAGAACGTGCAAGCAAAAAAAAGCTCTGGTGATAAGAAGACTAAGTTCAAGGTGTCAACTACCTCAAAGTCTGGATACCGTAAGTTCTTTAAGAAGGCTAGGACTTCGGGTCCAACTCCTTCTTCTAGTGCTTCTGGGGCGACTACGGGTCGAACCCCGGGCGCATGCTTTACTTGTGGAAAGCCGGGACACTTTGCCCATAACTGCTGGAGCGGACGTCCCAAGTCTGAGAGGAAGCCGGGAGCAACTTATGAAGAGAAGGGCAAGGCGGTGGAGTCAACCGCGTCCCATTATGCTCCGGCTCAATCGAGAGTTTATAATCTTGGCCAACAGGAGGCCATTAAGCAAGCGGATGTGGTGACAGGTACAGTTTAATTTATAGCAAGTTAATTTTTAAATGCTTGTTATGCGTGTGTTACCTTACAACTGCTTGTTTAGGATTTGTTTTGATTTGTGATAATCCGGTGAGAGCACTCTTTGATACGGGAGCTTCGCACTCCTTTTTGTCCGAAGAATTCATATCATGCATCGGAGTACCTTCTTCGATGGCGACGGACAAACTGGATACGTTGTTGCCGAATGGGTGTTCGATGCGTGCGGAGAGAATCTGTGGCGTTAAGATTCGTATTGGGAGTCAGGAGTTCCATTTGCTAGCATCATTACTGCCGTTGGTGGAGTTCGACATAATATTTGGCATGGACTGTCTCTCGGAGCAGCAAGCTTTTATTGATTGCGGTTGCAAGGAAGTCAAGATGGGAAAAGGTCGTGAGATGAATTTTACGGGCTTGAAAGGGTCGAGCAAGACTTTGATGTCTGTTCTTCAGGTGGTGAAGGCAGTTCGTGCTGGAGCAGAGTTGTTCTTTACGCTAGTGGAGGTTGCAAAGCCTAACCCTACATTGGATAGTATTTCAGTGGTAGCTGAGTACCCTGATGTGTTCCCAGCCGAACTCCCTGGAGCCCCGCCTCAACGGGAGATAGATTTTACGATTGAGCTAGTGTTAGGTTCGAAACCTGTGTCATGGTCTCCGTATCGGTTACCGCCTTAGGAGATGGCGGAGCTGAAGGTATAACTTCAAGAGTTATTGGAGCAGGGGTATGTGCGTCCAAGTTCTTTGCCTTGGAGCGCACCGGTCCTATTTGTTAAAAAGAAGGATGGAAGCTTGAGACTTTGTATTGATTATCGGGAGTTGAACAAACTAACGGAGAAGAACAAGTACCCGATCCCGAAGATTGATGATCTGTTCGATCAGTTAGTCGGGTCGACGGTGTACTCAAAATTAGATCTCAAGTCCGATTATTATCAGCTGAGGATAATGGAGAGTGATATCCCTAAGATATCGTTTAGTACGAGATACGAGCATTACGAGTTTACGGTCATGCCGTTTGGGCTGACTAATGCGTCATCGGTGTTCATGGATTTGATGAATAGGACTTTCAGGGAGTACTTGGACCATTTTGTGATCATCTTCATCGACGATATTTTGGTGTACTCACAAAGTGAGGAGGATCACTTTAAGCATCTGTATTTGGTGCTGGAGATGCTGAGGAGGAATCAATTGTACGCCAAGTTCTCCAAATGCGAGTTTTGGTTGTCCTCAGTGGCGTTCCTTGGTCATATAGTAGGTGGAGAGGGCATTGCGGTGGATCCGGCGAAGATTGTTGTGATACGAGAGTGGCCTGTGCTGTCTACGGTAGCGGAAGTCTGGAGTTTTCTGTGGCTTGTCGGCTATTACAGGCGCTTCGTGGAGAACTTCTCGCGGATAGCGTTACCCCTCACTACATTGATGAGGAAGGAGCAGAAGTTCATTTGGACGCCAGAGTGCGCACGAGCTTTTGAGGAGTTGAAGTGTCGGTTGACCACGGCGCCTGTGCTAAGTTCGCCGAGTGAGACCGAAGGCTTTGAAATCTATAGCGATGCTTCGGGTAGTGGCTTGGGTTGTGTGATGCTGCAGCATGGAAGTGTGATAGCGTATGACTCGACACAGCTGAAGGTGCATGAGAGGAAGTATCCGGTCCATGACTTGGAGTTAGCGACCGTGATTTTTGCCTTGAAGCTGTGGAGGCACTACTTGTATGGAGTGAAGGTCGATAAATATACCGACCATAAGAGCATGAAATACTTGTTGGATCAGAAATATCTAAACATGTGATAGAGGAGATGGATGGAGTTCCTGGGGGACTACACGTTCAAGAACCTTTATGTGCCTGGGAAAGGCAATGCGGTTGCGGACGCATTGAGTCGTCGGGCCCCAGCTCAAGACAATTGGTTGTCGGTCCATGACGAGCGGTTGGTTCGAGAGTTGGAGGCGTTGGAGATCTCTTGTGTGGACAAGCAGTCGAGTGCTGAAGCGTTATTGAACTGGACGGAAGTTCAGTATGACCTGCCTTATTGGCTTCGGCAGGCTCTGTATGTGGATAGCAGCATGAAGTAGCTCATGGTTGAGCCTCTGGATTGGTCAAATTCCCAGTATGAGGTTGTGGATGGATTGCTTTGGAAAGATGGTCGTATGTGCGTACCAAATGTGGGCACTTTGCGGGTGGAATTATTGTATGAGTCGCATCATACCAAGTACTCGATTCACCCGGGGAGCACGAAGATGTACCGCGATGTGAAGAAATTGTTTTGCTGGCCAGGACTGAAGAAGGATGTGGCACTGTACGTGGCGAAGTGTCAGACATGCGCCTTGGTGAATGCGGAGTGCCAAAAGCTGGGAGGATTCTTGAAGTCCTTGCCTATTCCGGAGTGGAAGTTCGACGACATTGCTATGAACTTTGTGCATGGGTTGGCAAGGTCGCAAAAGGGGAACGACGCCATTTGGGTGGTCGTAGATCGTCTAACGAAGGTGTCACACTTCATTCCGCATAGGAAGGATGATCCGGTTGAGAAATTGGGAAAGATGTATGTGGATAATATTATGCGGCTTCATGGTGTGCCCCACATCATCGTGAGTGACCGTGATGGGCAGTTCACGTCCAATGATTGGAGGCTGGTGCAACAAATGTTGGGAACAAAGCCGAGTTTCAGCACAGCCTTTCATCCGCAGACGGATGGGCAGACCGAGAGAGTCAATAGGATAATGGAAGACATGCTTCGCATGTGCTTCCTGGACTTTGGGAAGCAGTGAGAGGACCACCTATACTTGGTGGAGTTCTTATACAACAATAGCTACCAGGCGAGCATACAAATGGCGCCCTTTGAGGCCCTTTATGGTAGAAGATGTCGCACGCCGTTGTCTTGGTTGGAAATGGGCGAGTCAAAGTTATACAAGCGACAAGAGGTGGAATATGCTACTTCGTTGGTGCGAACCATTCGGGAAAGGTTGCTAATCGCTCAAGACCACCAGGCTAAGTACTATAATGCCAAGCACAAGAACATGGAGTTCGCTGTTGGCGACTGGGTGTACTTGAAGATCAAGCTGTTCAAGGGTGTCTTGCGGGTACGGTGCTTGAAGGAGCTAAGCCCGAGGTACCTTGGACCGTTTGAGGTTCCGGAGCGGATTGGCGAAGCAGCGTATCGGTTGAAGCTATCAGTGGAGCTTAGTGGTCTACACGATGTATTCTATATATCTGTGCTACGGAAGGCGGTGCAAGAGCCTTCGCATGTAACCGCGGTGGATCAAGTGCCGGTGGATAATGGGTTGACGATGAATGTCAAGCCCGTTCGAATTGAGGACTCGGAAGTCAAGCAGCTATGCAACAAACAGATCAGGATGGTCAAGGTCCGTTGGGACAATTGCGGTCAGGAAGAGCTCTCTGGGGAGTGAGTGAAGACCATGCTTGAGGAGTACCCGGAGTTATTCCACTGAGGTACCGTTTAAGTTTTGTGTTTATCTTTCCTTTATGTAATTTCGGGGACGAAATTCTTTTAGTAGTGAGAGAGTTGCAACGCCCCGAAACTCTAAAGAGCGACGGAAGGCGTTTTGATCCAAGTTTTGAATTTGGCATGGGGCACACGGCCTGGGACACTGGCGTGTCCCAGGGCGTGTCGTGCTCGAGTGGTTGGCCGAGTTGAGTTGGGTGAGAAATATGGCCTGGAGCCCAGGCGTGTTAGGGTATGACACGGGCGTGTCAAATGGAACACAGGCGTGTCCAAGACCCGTGTGCTTCTCGGGTTGGTGTTGGTCCTGTGTCGATGGAGGAACATGGCCGGTAACACGGGCATGTACTGGATGACAGGGGCGTGTTAGGTCAAACACGGGCGTGTCTAGTGCCCGTGTGCTTTTCGGGATGCGTCAGTTTAGACGGCGAATGGGGAACACGACCCTGGACATGGGCATGTCACAGGCTGTGTTCGACAAAGATTTTGCATTTCAGCTCTGTATCGTGCCCGTTCGTTTCCTTATTTTGGGATCCGACGGTTGGGGGCTGTCCCTGCTGGGATATACCCAGAAAAAGGGTTTCAAATCCCTCATTTCCTTCACTTAGTCTCTTTCTAAAGTCTAGAGAGAGGGGAGAGCAAGGAAGAAGAGAGGAGGCTAGATCCGGAGACTGGCGGAGGTTCGGAGCTCCAAATCGCAAGCCGACTTCGGATCTATGGAGGCAAGGAGATTGCAGTGCTTTCCATTTGCATACATTTCCATGGTGCCAAGGAAAAACGCTCAGGTAATGATTCTCATCTTAGTACATGTGAAGTCCTCTTTTCCTTTGCATATGAAGCCCGCTCTCGCGAGTTTGCGGTGAGTTGAGGCGTTCCTTCGGGTAGACATGAATAGTCCCCATTATGTACATATAGAGTCCGTAATCGAGAACAGACATAAGCATGATGTGTGAAGCCTACCTGGACAAGTTGGTCTGGATCGGTGATGTTGCATTGCATGAATGGCCGGAGAAGACTCCGTGCGAATGATTGTTTTCGGGTTTTCTACGCGGTAGATTGCAACAGGGTGCCTAGGGGATTAACTCAAAGGTGCACTCGGAAAACTTTGCAGATGCGTGATTCTGCCAACTTGGTGGCCTGGGAGTCAACTTGAACATAACTGGGTTATGTGATGTGTGTAAACGATTGGGACTCGGGGAGCTAACCAGCGCATATGGCTTAAATTGACGTTGTAGTGTGAGCAACGGGTTAAGCAGAACCGTGCCCGGTCTATGTCGTTCGGTACAAGCGACCTAAAGCAACGTGGGACTTGCAGTTGGCATAGATAGGAGGTCTTAGGTTCTCTATGGCTTAAATTGACGTGACATCGGCCGAAAGGACCTAAATGCTCTCGAATTGGCCGTCCTAGTGGCAGTGGTGAGACTGAGACGTCTATGGCTTAAATTGACATAACGTTGACCGATTCACCGAGAATGTGCCCTGAGTGCATGGGGTGTGTGGTCGTGCGTGCCCACGCCTGTGATGAAGTGTTTACACTATACTGCTTGGTTATGCTAACAAAGTGCAGGGAAAGGAGCATCGCCACCCCGAGTTTAGGGGCGGGATCGTTATAATTTGGCCAGCATAGCTAATCGTTGCTTTGTTTGTCACCGTTACGGTGGATTGTTGCTTGCAGGTGCTGCGGAGCCGAGCGGTAAATAGCGGGCTAAAGCCCAAGTTGTTGAGCCGGCTCTCGAAGACCAAATTTTGAGTGTTTACTTGTTTATTCATGTGTGACCGGCCTGCGTGTCATGGTATGGAAGACACATTTTATTTGAGTAAACAATTGTAAGGCCTTAAGGCCATTGTACTTGTGTATTGTAATTCATTCCTATTGGGTTTTGTAGTGGACATTCATGCATGTGGTTGGGTTCTTTAATTTGCAACTTTTAATAATTGCTTCCGCTAGAATGACTCTGTGTATGACGTTGGTTATTAGTTGGATGGTATTTCATTGAGTAACCACCCGGTCTGTCTGTGGTATATGACGTCGGGCCCCTGCCGGACCTACTGTTATATGCTATGCGACGGATAGGGGGTGTTACAATAGTAACATGGATGCTTGCTCAAAAACTGGTGACCTTCTTCCATTCTTCAAATAGTGGCTTTATTGACTATAACTGAATCCTACTTTATGAGTTTTTCAAGCTGTGATCATGACTGAAGCCCTATACATTTTGGAAGAAAACCCTCAGATGATCTCCTATTAGGGTCCAGCCCCTAAAAAGTAACTCATACTAGCCTGTCAGAAAGAAGCATGAACTTGTCGGCGAGAAGCATGAGCTTGTCGACAGGAAGCATGAGTAATGTGTGTTTAAAGTACCAAAAAAAAGTTCTGTGATGGTGATTGGGCTTCAATTGTACTGATTTGTACATTTGTGCCTTGAAGAATATTTCGCATCACAAGTGAAACATTGGCTCTTATCTCATTGAGCTTGTATTTTAGCTGGACTTAAACCTTTAAATGGTAGTTTATCTTTTTAATTAGGGGGTAAAAGAATGAGTTGTAATATTCAAAATTTGATGATTGTGTCAAGTAAAAGATACTGAAATTTTTGCGCTGTAACATACCAATGTTGGAGGTATCCTCATGAATAATTACGAAAAAACATCATATGTTCTATGATTTTATGTTTTTTATAACAGGCTTTTTGTTTGTGTGAAGCCAACGAATCCATCCGAGATTGCTAACATGATGATGTCCACGTACAAACTATGGTGTCCACTGTAATTTGAATGTGCATGTATTTATTTGACTCTCGAGCTGAGACGAACTTTTCATACTGAATCTAAGAACAATAGTATAGATATAAATTTAATAATGCATCAAATTGCACACGTTATATTCATTATATATAAAATTTAATCATGCGTCAAATTTGTACATGTTATATTAATTATAATTTCCCTCTTTGCAAAAACAAGTATAATATTTTATATTTTCTTTTAAAAAGACATCAAAGAATAAAAAAGAGCTTAATTATAATAAAACATCATCTTAATAAGTATTTTCATAAAATAACAAAAGGTGTTGTTAATTTATAGAGCAGACTTCAAGAAATTAATTCTAATAACAAAAGGGAAAATATATTTTGAGATGCTCAGAATTATAAAAATTATGAAATGATTGAAAGCAAATCAGAGTGTCATCGTTAGAAGATCTCAACATTTTTTGGTTGCCAAAGAGTATAATTAGTTGGATGCGTGTATCAATAGGTATGGATCAAGACAGCTAGGCATGCGCGAGAGAGAGGCATTGTTTATAACATTGACTACTTCGTCTCTCCCTCACATTTTTTTTTCATTTCCCTTCTTTCCCCTCCCCCTTTTTTTTCTTTCTCCTCCCCCCCCCCCCCCGGTCGGGCCTCACTCCGGTCCAACTTAATCGGACTGAAATTAGGTTGTTCCCGAAATACCCTCCCGCGTTCTCGCCATTCTCGCGATTTGCCCCGATACCCTGCATACCCCGCTCGAGTTTCTCCCTGTCGCCTTTCATCTCCTGCACCTCCTGCTCGACGGGAGCCCCCGACTCCCCCGCAACATCCCGTCGCGTGCCCTCCAGAAGCCACCACCACTGCCTCCGGTTCCCCCCCCCCCCTGCTCGACGGCGTCTCCTCCAGGCGCTTCACCGGTCGGGCCGCCTTCTTCCCGGACTCCTCCCCATTGACGACGAAGCATCGTGAGTTCTTCCACTACGCGAAGCTTGCTCCTCCCCATTGACGACGCCAGGTACCTCCCTCTTCTTCTTTTTCTCTTCCTCTTCCTCCTCTGTTTCATGGGTAGTTAAAAACACCAGCAAACATTTTCGCTCCTAGTTCTCGACTTCTCTATCTTATTTTTTTGGCTGTTGTTCCACAGACCACAATTCTTCTAGATTGTTAGTTGACGTAACAGAACTAAAGCCAGCAACCTCATGAGTTCCTCCCAACTATTATATCTTAGTTCTCCATCTTTTGACTTCAGTTCCTCGGTCCCTCTCGACTGTTATTTGAAGCAACATTACTAAAGCCATACACCACTTTAGTTTCTCTCGACTATTAACTTTTAGCTTTCAGATTTCTGTTGCTTCAATTTTGTAGTTTTGTAAATTAAAACTCTGTATTACAATTTTTATGGGGTTTTGGTCTGTTCTATTGCTGATAGTTTGTTATTGTTTCTCTATTTTAGTCATTGTTGCTTTGTTAATACTATTATTGCTTTGTTTGTGTTACTATGCTTCTACTAGTTGCTCTATTGGACAGAGATGGATTCTGATTTAGTGTTACCGAATTGTTCACTTGCTCTACTAGATTATTATTATTAATTTATTATTCCCTATTAGTGTTAATGTTGCTCTATGACTGTATTAGTTGCTCTATCCATGGGCCTGGCTTTTGGATGTACTATTGTTGTGTTGCTCATCTGCTCAATTATTGATTTATCGTTTCCCTATTACTATTACTTTTGTACTTCTCTTCTTCTCTATTCTACTCCTAACTTCATATTATATGTTTGTTTCCCTAGCTTGCTATGAATATTATTCTATTATTTTATTTGTGTCAAATCCTATTTAGATGATTATTTTTGCTGGGAAAAACACAACCCATTTTAAGTTTTTTTTTATTATTTATAAATCGATATATTTTAAGTTTTTCTAATTTACTTTAATTTATAGGTTGCACCTACTTTTGTGTCTAATTATGTGCAACATATGACTCTACTGGTCACATAAGTTCTTATCAAATTAAAACATTGTTTAGGAACATATGATGTCTATGATGTTTCTTTATAAAATATTGGTGACTGATGAATGATGATATTGAGGTACTTTTCATATGTCATGTCCTTGAATGAGATAATGGATTGATGATGTCTGACATTGAACGAGCCTTATGAGTGAGTTATGATATTGAGTCGCTCTCGGCATATATTAGCAGGTTAATCTTATCAATTTATAACTAAATTTTTCCTTCTTTAAGCACATGAATCTACTCCTAAACTGAGTTTTCACATAAACTCAAGTTGTGCCTGAACCCCATCTCCATACTCTAAACCTGCTTCAAGCATACAAACTAATGAATGGAAATTACACCCAGAAATGTCATATGTTAACGAATCTAGATAAATTTAAGGCAATGTTTTACAAGTTTCTTTAGTTTAAGCCCTCTGCATAACGGGTTGGGGACAGTAATAATAAATTTATTGCTCTCCCTTCTCTACCCCCATCCTTCCCTGTCTGCAGTCTCGATAACTTTCATATGCTGCTAAATAATACTGTAATATGCTAGCACCTATTGATTAACACAAAAAAATGAACTAGTTTCAGGGAAAGCAACCAATTACATGAGCCAGCTACAGCAGCAACACAACACCAATTTCCCTAAGAAACATGATACCTAAAACAACAAAATTTTAAATACATAATTTACTGTAAACATTTCAATAATCAATTTAGATCAGTTTCAAGTGATGTCTAAAATTCTGTGAAAGCAGCAGCAAGCTGAACAATTATTTTTGTAGCTGAAATAGAATAAACATACCCTTGATGTTGGCTGAATCCTACGGTTTGATCTACGGGGTTCCATAACTTCATGCACCGCCTTTCCAGGATTTCCAAGAACTTTATCCTCAATAGCGGATGCCCTATCTGTAGAAGATGTCGGTTTCACAGCTAAATCCATCTCAGAACCTGAAGTGCTCTTTTTTTTTGACAGCGTAGGGGGTGCAGGTTGCACAGAGTTCTCCGATTCCATAGCTGAAACATTATTTTTCTTTGTTTGATTCAAAATAGAACTGAATTTGAATGAATCCATGCTATCTTTAATGCCTTTAAAATTAGACATGACATTTTTATGATACAGACGAGTACTCTGCTCATTTGATGAGGTAACTGATGCCTTGTCCTTAACAGCTACACTTCTAGTTTGAAAGCTCTGAGAAACCACAGATTTAACACCACCTTTAGGTTTAATTTGAACAGCCTTCCCTCCTTTATTATCAACTTTTGAAGTATTCCTAGATTGGTGGGATGCCTGCGGCATCAAATATTTTGCAAATTTGAGGGAATCGTTGCCTTCTCTTATTTTCTCAGACTTGTTTGCAACATAATGCTTGCTAACCTCCATAAATGTTCTCTTTTTTCCAGGTCTTGGAACTCCAAAAACCACCCTTGACCCCTCTTTCTGCAAGCCAGTCCGTTTTTGTTTAAGCGCATTAGAAGTAATCTGTTCACTTGGATTCCTTCCAACAGTAAAAATTCTATCCTTGGAAGATAAAAAAAGTGATCTTGAATCACCATGTTTTTCGATCTCTATAAAGTTATAAGTTATCCTGAATGTGTTATACATTAATTGATCATAAAAAATCTTTGTTATTTATAGTGGTTTATAATGATATTTCATTTAATTTAAATTGCATTATTGCATATACTTCAGGGCCTCAGGCTTGATCAACACTTTGGTCTTCATCCTCGAGTCATCATCGACAATGAACGGTATCGATCTTGTGCTGCGGGACATTGCGAAAACACAGCGATCGGAGGAGACCCTCGTCCGTCGCTGCCCTGAAATTCCATCGGATTCGATTCCGACCCAAACTCCGCCATTCTATTCGTCAGCATTCGACCGCCCTACTAGCGAGCCGTGCGTTTGTGGCAAGCAATCTGGCACGTTGAACAAGATTCAGGAGGATTGGATCAAGATCCAACTACAACTGATCGAGGATGGTCTGCGCCCTCCTATCCGAATTGATCCGCCTGTGCCACTGTGGAGCAAGCGCCCCGACCTGAACGCTTATCTTCTGAAACTGTTGTTCGTGATCGATCCGGAACGACAGTACAACGTCAACGTGACAGCGGGTGCATGTCCGTCTTGCAACAAAATAGGCTTTCTTTTTCGCAAGCAATTTAGTGCCCCGCGAATCATCGATTGCATCGACACCACCGGATTTGCTATCTGTGCTCGATACGTGTGCAAGAAGTCTAAGAACTCAGGCGGTTGTGGTGCCACGTTCCATGTAATGGATGAGGCCAAAACAGAGAAATTGATCCCGGCGCCTATCATCCTTAACTATCACGTGCAGCTGTTTGAACAGAGCGCGCACGACGTCGGTCTTGTTCAAATGGCATACGACTTGTACACGTCCCGTTCTGGCAGTGCTGATGCCGCCAAGGTGATTCGTTGTGCCCGAACGACTCGATACATGCGTCAAGCCGCGCTATATCGTGGTCACGTGTCGTGGTATTTGGAAATGCGCGCTCGGGATGTCGTACTCTGGCAATCGTCGTCGTCTCAGGATCTGACAGTGTTTCCCGATTTTCCGTCGTTCTTTCAGCATTGCAACGGGTACAATGGCACTCTCGGTCCAGTGGAATCGACGCTGACAGGCCTGGTCAACGACTGCATTGCTCGCCAACTCTCGTTCTTCAACCGAATGGAAGGCGCCATCACCGGGACTCATCTCTCGGCCGACCATCATCACAACGTGCCGGGACGCATGAAATTAACAGATGAGTTCAACGGCAGGAAATTCGCCCCCGTTGCTGGATTGCACTCCGTCATGAACGAGCGCCAACAAATCCTCTCCCATCAATTCACAAGCACGACGGGCAATGCAGAACGTCGATCAGTTTGTCGGGGTTTGCTTAGACGGTACAACACTTACGGTATTGATACTTCGCTGCTCATCATGTACCTGGACAAGTGTTGCGATGATCGAGAATGGCTGGAAGAGTTTGAGAACATCATTGTTCTCCTCGATAATCATCACCTGATCACAAGGTACCGGGACAATTCGAACAGCACGGATCGTGCTCGGCATGAACAATTCATGTCTGTCGTGGCCGAAATCATTGTTGGCACTGGACAAGCTCCGATGCGGGAAGGCTCCATCATTGAGGCTGAATTGGATGCACTGTTGGATCGCATTAAAAAGTGGGAAATCGAGAATGATGTGCCCCCATCCAAGCGCATCGTGACGAGCAAACTTCTCGCTTGCCACGAGACACAGAAAAAACACATCAGAAATTGCTTAACGCCGCCCACATCCGCATTAACTACCGTCGTGGATCGCTTCTTTCGTTCGAGTCTGCGTCGTGGATCAGGGAAGAATGAAAACTTTTGGCGTCATGGACGAGCTATTTGCCCGGAGACCATATCCCTGGAAGGAGGGAACTTGTTGCTACATGCCGTTGTCGCTCAAATCAACTTTCGAGGCGAACTCCAATTTGATCCTCGCTGGGCGTATTTGCCAATCTCTGGGATGCATATCATTCTCACTCAATATCTCGCACTGTTTCCGACTGATGGCATCACTCCCTCGCCTATGTCTCTGTCGACGATGTTTCACTTATTACCTCTCTCGATTGATGATTGCAACGACGAATTTGGATTGACGACAGCGTTTGGACAATCCCTTCCTCAATTGCCCGAAATTCCTGCAGGGCAACTGAAATCGCTTGGAGTGATCGCAGAATCAATCGCCGATAATGCAATTTGGTCGAGTCACACGTTCGATGCGATTGTGCACGATGCCCTTGATGTTGTCGCTGCTGTTGTCGAGCGGGCTCACGATGATCATCGTATCGTTGAAGAAGATAATGATGCACCGCGGGACGATGGTGATCTGAACCATGCTGACGACGCTGCTCCGTTGATTGGCTCTGAATCTGGCGTCAAATTCAGCAACATGCCTCATTCCATTCAGTCCAATCGCAAGCGCCGCAAGCCAGGACCAACATCGCATGAGTGCAGCTCTTCATCAAGTCACCACAAAAAACATCGCAGCCTCAACGCATCGGGCAATGAACGTCAGTCGGCATTACAAGGGCTTAATCTATGGGAAGCTGTCATGAGCACTTCACCAATGATCAACCCCTTGGAGCGTCGCTTGCTCCGAACGATTGCAATCAAATTTCTTCTACCCGATGAACTTCAGGATCTGAAGGATTTCCCTGTTGAATCTTTGCATCTTCCACAATTGCACCGAATCTGGTCTGTTCTAGTCTCGGCTCTGCGTAGCACCAATTTCGCTTTCAAACGGTTCATTCGGCCGAAATCGGAACAGGTCCTAAAACAACACTTGGAGGATATGGTTGCCCAGGCCCGATTCAGATTGCCCATTCAACGAGCAGCGCCCAAACGCAGCATCATTACTGCCCTGAGTCAAGCCGCGTCAGTGATTGCTCCATTGCGGTCGCCCCCTGTTGACAGTTTCAACATTGTGCAGTTGGAAGAGACCGTGACGACGACTACAACTCGAATCTTCACATTGGCAACCGACGCCAGTCACAGTTTACATCAACCCCGTGTATCGGATCTGCAATCTGCGCTCGAACAACTCATTGAAGGGTCATCAGACGATATCATTGATCGACTAGTTCAGCAAGAGATTGATGATGGACATGCCGGCAACATTCATTGGACCAAAGTGATCGCCCCCGCGTACGCCCGCATTGCTTCCCGTCGTGATGATTTGGTCGAGATGACCCACAAGGAGATCCAGAATCGTTGGGAGTATCTTGCACGCCTTAAGAAGCGTGTGTCATCAACCACATCAGCACGACCAAGTTGTCATTCTCGTTTGCAATTGCATTCCGAGGCTGCCCAGCAGCACGACGATCCGGGCTTCCTAAATATTTCGTCGTCAACATCGGCCGAACCATCAGTTCCAGCTGCATCTCCGACCACCCGGAATTCAAGTCAACCGACCTCTTCTACAGTCATTACGACGGCGGTGGAACCTGTTGTGGCCAACACGTCTGTTGTCAGCGAGATTGGTTTGCGTCCGCCATTCATGGTCGCTCATCAGTTGCCTGCTTTGGATCAGATATTGGCGGCCACCGTTCCTTCCCCATCTGCAGGGGAGCCGTTTTCCCAAGCGGAGAAGGAGCTGCTCAATTACTTGCTGACCAGCCCAGGAGAGCGCTCCCATGTGAAATCATCGACTGGTGATCAAACGTCTTGGAAGAGTCTGGCCAGACGTTTCTTGTACTGGGCGCGAGTCGCGCGGGTATTGGGGATGAACCAGTTTCGAGCCCGATCTGATGGGCAGCTCAAGCAAAAGGTCAAGGATGATAACAAGAAAAAGAGCTGATAGCAGGTAGACAATACTTGGCTTTTGGTTTCATTTCCATCTTAAGAATTTTTCTTCTCAATTATTTGAATTTTCCTTCTTTTAATCTCACTAGGCTTGTTGAGGTGGCTCTGCTTGCTTGCACTTTTTGCTCGTCTACCTGGTCCCCTTGTTGCATAGGTCATACTTGCATTCACTGTCACTCTATAGGTGCAGAAATCCTAGCCAGTGTTTAGAAGTTAAACCATTGCCTTAGGAGTGTAAATGTTCTGCCTTCAGATCCATTTGCCGAGGCTAATGCGGACAATGCTGGTGCTGGGTCAAAGGAGTACGTGCACATTCGCGTTCAGCAGCGTAATGGGAGGAAGAGCCTGACCACGGTGCAGGGCCTGAAGAAAGCATTTAGTAAAACCAAGATCCTTAAAGACTTGAAGAAAGAATTTTGCTGCAATGGTACTGTTGTCGAGGATCCAGAGCTTGGTCAGGTATCCTTCGTTCATGATTTTTCTCCCAAGTTCTCACCGCATATGTCATTCAACTCCTCTTCAATATCGTCTTCTACAGGTCATTCAACTCCAAGGTGACCAAAGGAAGAATGTGTCCACCTTCCTCATCCAGGTACTTTACACTCATATAATTTCTCATGGTTTTGATGGGCGTATATTTATGATCGACACCGTCTCTCTAGTGTTGTTCGCCTTTTTAGTACATGAATGAATAAATCAAACATAACTTTGCATTTGGCGGTGGAAACATGTTCTAAGTGTTATAACTTTATCAAGTTTTTGAACATTATATTCCTGCAAAATCCTGAATCTGGATTATGCAATATGTTTTTGTTTTGTATAGTTGATTTGCTTTCATTATGCTTTGTTTTTGGAATATAAAGTCTAGTTCACTAAAAAAAACATCAAGGCTAAAGAAACTGTGAGCAGAACATCTTCAAGCCTACTTGAATTTGGAAAATATAAATACTCATTCCATCCTTTTGCGCAGGCGAGGTACTTACAAAATGGAAGACATGGTGATATGAGTAATGTACCACCCCCGGCTCTTTTGGCCTCATCCAACCCACAAGAAACGGAGATGCTGAGCAGCATGCTCGCTGCAGCGCCACTGCAGCAACAGAAGCAGATGCTCGGCGAACGCCTCTTCCCGTTGATCCAGAAACTCAAGGTTCGCACTTTGAGCCACTGCATTATATAAACGTATCTGATTCTTTTTTATGTCGCTGTCGGATCAGCTAAGAAATGCTGTGGCTGTTGCGTGTAGGACGACATGGCAGCTAAAATTACGGGGATGCTGCTGGAGATGGATAACTCGGAGTTGCTGCTGCTGTTGGAGTCACCAGAATCGCTGACAGCAAATGTGGAAGAAGTTGTTCAAGTGTTGAAGCTCTCCAAGACGACGACGAAAGCCGGAGGGAAGGAATCTCTTCACCCCAACAATTTCTTGTCCGCTGAGGTTGCCGTGAATTGAGCGGGGAGCTAGTTATGGCCCCATGAAAAAAGTCCAACCAACCATTCCTTCTGATCGTTTGCATTTTGGCCCAGGGGTTTTGGATTTGACATAGTTTAGCTTGTTTTAGAACTGCACCGTTGAGTTCTTTATATATATATATATATATATATATAAAGATTGGGACCAAATTAAGTACATAACTGCTTAATCCAGAGTACACCATTTGTATGCTGAGGTTATGTATTTTAGCGCATTGCTTCTTCAAATTGTTGTAGAGTTTGTTTTGAATTTTTATGTACTAAAGATATCTTTGGGTTTATAGGATTGTTGAATTTCAATAAGATAATGAATTAATTCTTTCTTTGTGATATGTTGAATTTATGGCATATTGTATTACTGTCTTTGTGAATATCTATATATATAGTGAACGACAACACCCTCGTCGTTCACCATCCTCCTTGCACAACTTATAATCAATTCATTATTTGATTTCAAAATACCAGGTTTATTTTATGCGTGATTCCAAAATAACATGTTTAATTAATCATTTGATTCCAAATAAAGCAATGAAAAAATTGTAATTACTTTCAAAAAGTCTATATGACCAGTGCACATAAACTTTCTCATTTAATACAAACCAAGCCCCGCACCTTTTCTTCATTTCCCTCCTCTCTTTCTCCCTCTTTCCCCCTTTTTTCTCCTCCCCCTCTTTTTCTTTCTCTTCCCTCCCCCCTCCCCCCTTTTTCCCCCCTCATACAGGAGTGGAACCCGGCGGCCCCCCCGGTCGGGCCTCACTCCGGTCCAACTTAATCGGACTGAAATTAGGTTGTTCCCGAAATACCCTCCCGCGTTCTCGCCATTCTCGCGATTTGCCCCGATACCCTGCATACCCCGCTCGAGTTTCTCCCTGTCGCCTTTCATCTCCCGCACCTCCTGCTCGACGGGAGCCCCCGACGCCCCCGCAACATCCCGTCGCATGCCCTCCAGAAGCCACCACCGCTGCCTCCGGTCCCCCCCCCCTGCTCGACGGCGTCTCCTCCAGGCGCTTCACCGGTCGGGCCGCCTTCTTCCCGGACTCCTCCCCATTGACGATGAAGCATCGTGAGTTCTTCCACTACGCGAAGCTTGCTCCTCCCCATTGACGACGCCAGGTACCTCCCTCTTCTTCTTTTTCTCTTCCTCTTCCTCCTCTGTTTCATGGGTAGTTAAAAACACCAGCAAACATTTTCGCTCCTAGTTCTCGACTTCTCTATCTTATTTTTTTGGCTGTTGTTCCACAGACCACAATTCTTCTAGATTGTTAGTTGACGTAACAGAACTAAAGCCAGCAACCTCATGAGTTCCTCCCAACTATTATATCTTATTTCTCCATCTTTTGACTTCAGTTCCTCGGTCCCTCTCGACTGTTATTTGAAGCAACATTACTAAAGCCATACACCACTTTAGTTTCTCTCGACTATTAACTTTTAGCTTTCCGATTTCTGTTGCTTCAATTTTGTAGTTTTGTAAATTAAAACTCTGTATTACAATTTTTATGGGGTTTTGGTCTATTCTATTGCTGATAGTTTGTTATTGTTTCTCTATTTTAGTCATTGTTGCTTTGTTAATACTATTATTGCTTTGTTTGTGTTACTATGCTTCTACTAGTTGCTCTATTGGACAGAGATGGATTCTGATTTAGTGTTACCGAATTGTTCACTTGCTCTACTAGATTATTATTATTAATTTATTATTCCCTATTAGTGTTAATGTTGCTCTATGACTGTATTAGTTGCTCTATCCATGGGCCTGGCTTTTGGATGTACTATTGTTGTGTTGCTCATCTGCTCAATTATTGATTTATCGTTTCCCTATTACTATTACTTTTGTACTTCTCTTCTTCTCTATTCTACTCCTAACTTCCTATTATATGTTTGTTTCCCTAGCTTGCTATGAATATTATTCTATTGTTTTATTTGTGTCAAATCCTATTTAGATGATTATTTTTGCTGGGAAAAACACAACCCATTTTAAGTTTTTTATTATTATTTATAAATCGATATATTTTAAGTTTTTCTAATTTACTTTAATTTATAGGTTGCACCTACTTTTGTGTCTAATTATGTGCAACATATGACTCTACTGGTCACATAAGTTCTTATCAAATTAAAACATTGTTTAGGAACATATGATGTCTATGATGTTTCTTTATAAAATATTGGTGACTGATGGATGATGATATTGAGGTACTTTTCATATGTCATGTCCTTGAATGAGATAATGGATTGATGATGTCTGACATTGAATGAGCCTTATGAGTGAGTTATGATATTGAGTCGCTCTCGGCATATATTAGCAGGTTAATCTTATCAATTCATAACTAAATTTTTCCTTCTTTAAGCACATGAATCTACTCCTAAACTGAGTTTTCACATAAACTCAAGTTGTGCCTGAACCCCATCTCCATACTCTAAACCTGCTTCAAGCATACAAACTAATGAATGGAAATTACACCCGGAAATGTCATATGTTAACGAATCTAGATAAATTTAAGGCAATGTTTTACAAGTTTCTTTAGTTTAAGCCCTCTGCATAACGGGTTGGGGACAGTAATAATAAATTTATTGCTCTCCCTTCTCTACCCCCATCCTTCCCTGTCTGCAGTCTCGATAACTTTCGTATGCTGCTAAATAATACTGTAATATGCTAGCACCTATTGATTAACACAAAAAAATGAACTAGTTTCAGGGAAAGCAACCAATTACATGAGCCAGCTACAGCAGCAACACAACACCAATTTCCCTAAGAAACATGATACCTAAAACAACAAAATTTTAAATACATAATTTACTGTAAACATTTCAATAATCAATTTAGATCAGTTTCAAGTGATGTCTAAAATTCTGTGAAAGCAGCAGCAAGCTGAACAATTATTTTTGTAGCTGAAATAGAATAAACATACCCTTGATGTTGGCTGAATCCTACGGTTTGATCTACGGGGTTCCATAACTTCATGCACCGCCTTTCCAGGATTTCCAAGAACTTTATCCTCAATAGCGGATGCCCTATCTGTAGAAGATGTCGGTTTCACAGCTAAATCCATCTCAGAACCTGAAGTGCTCTTTTTTTTTTGACAGCGTAGGGGGTGCAGGTTGCACCGAGTTCTCCGATTCCATAGCTGAAACATTATTTTTCTCTGTTTGATTCAAAATAGAACTGAATTTGAATGAATCCATGCTATCTTTAATGCCTTTAAAATTAGACATGACATTTTTATGATACAGACGAGTACTCTGCTCATTTGATGAGGTAACTGATGCCTTGTCCTTAACAGCTACACTTCTAGTTTGAAAGCTCTGAGAAACCACAGATTTAACACCACCTTTAGGTTTAATTTGAACAGCCTTCCCTCCTTTATTATCAACTTTTGAAGTATTCCTAGATTGGTGGGATGCCTGCGGCATCAAATATTTTGCAAATTTGAGGGAATCGTTGCCTTCTCTTATTTTCTCAGACTTGTTTGCAACATAATGCTTGCTAACCTCCATAAATGTTCTCTTTTTTCCAGGTCTTGGAACTCCAAAAACCACCCTTGACCCCTCTTTCTGCAAGCCAGTCCGTTTTTGTTTAAGCGCATTAGAAGTAATCTGTTCACTTGGATTCCTTCCAACAGTAAAAATTCTATCCTTGGAAGATAAAAAAAGTGATCTTGAATCACCATGTTTTTCGATCTCTATAAAGTTATAAGTTATCCTGAATGTGTTATACATTAATTGATCATAAAAAATCTTTGTTATTTATAGTGGTATATAATGATATTTCATCTAATTTAAATTGCATTATTGCATATACTTCAGGGCCTCAGGCTTGATCAACACTTTGGTCTTCATCCTCGAGTCATCATCGACAATGAACGGTATCGATCTTGTGCTGCGGGACATTGCGAAAACACAGCGATCGGAGGAGACCCTCGTCCGTCGCTGCCCTGAAATTCCATCGGATTCGATTCCGACCCAAACTCCGTCATTCTATTCGTCAGCATTCGACCGCCCTACTAGCGAGCCGTGCGTTTGTGGCAAGCAATCTGGCACGTTGAACAAGATTCAGGAGGATTGGATCAAGATCCAACTACAACTGATCGAGGATGGTCTGCGCCCTCCTATCCGAATTGATCCGCCTGTGCCACTGTGGAGCAAGCGCCCCGACCTGAACGCTTATCTTCTGAAACCGTTGTTCGTGATCGATCCGGAACGACAGTACAACGTCAACGTGACAGCGGGTGCATGTCCGTCTTGCAACAAAATAGGCTTTCTTTTTCGCAAGCAATTTAGTGCCCCGCGAATCATCGATTGCATCGACACCACCGGATTTGCTATCTGTGCTCGATACGTGTGCAAGAAGTCGAAGAACTCAGGCGGTTGTGGTGCCACGTTCCATGTAATGGATGAGGCCAAAACAGAGAAATTGATCCCGGCGCCTATCATCCTTAACTATCCCGTGCAGCTGTTTGAACAGAGCGCGCACGACGTCGGTCTTGTTCAAATGGCATACGACTTGTACACGTCCCGTTCTGGCAGTGCTGATGCCGCCAAGGTGATTCATTGTGCCCGAACGACTCGATACATGCGTCAAGCCGCGCTATATCGTGGTCACGTGTCGTGGTATTTGGAAATGCGCGCTCGGGATGTCGTACTCTGGCAATCGTCGTCGTCTCAGGATCTGACAGTGTTTCCCGATTTTCCGTCGTTCTTTCAGCATTGCAACGGGTACAATGGCACTCTCGGTCCAGTGGAATCGACGCTGACAGGCCTGGTCAACGACTGCATTGCTCGCCAACTCCCGTTCTTCAACCGAATGGAAGGCGCCATCACCGGGACTCATCTCTCGGCCGACCATCATCACAACGTGCCGGGACGCATGAAATTAACATATGAGTTCAACGGCAGGAAATTCGCCCCCGTTGCTGGATTGCACTCCGTCATGAACGAGCGCCAACAAATCCTCTCCCATCAATTCACAAGCACGACGGGCAATGCAGAACGTCGATCAGTTTGTCGGGGTTTGCTTAGACGGTACAACACTTACGGTATTGATACTTCGCTGCTCATCATGTACCTGGACAAGTGTTGCGATGATCGAGAATGGCTGGAAGAGTTTGAGAACATCATTGTTCTCCTCGATAATCATCACCTGATCACAAGGTACCGGGACAATTCGAACAGCACGGATCGTGCTCGGCATGAACAATTCATGTCTGTCGTGGCCGAAATCATTGTTGGCACTGGACAAGCTCCGATGCGGGAAGGCTCCATCATTGAGGCTGAATTGGATGCACTGTTGGATCGCATTAAAAAGTGGGAAATCGAGAATGATGTGCCCCCATCCAAGCGCATCGTGACGAGCAAACTTCTCGCTTGCCACGAGACACAGAAAAAACACATCAGAAATTGCTTAATGCCGCCCACATCCGCGTTAACTACCGTTGTGGATCGCTTCTTTCGTTCGAGTCTGCGTCGTGGATCAGGGAAGAATGAAAACTTGTGGCGTCATGGACGAGCTATTTGCCCGGAGACCATATCCCTGGAAGGAGGGAACTTGCCGCTACATGTCGTTGTCGCTCAAATCAACTTTCGAGGCGAACTCCAATTTGATCCTCGCTGGGCGTATTTGCCAATCTCTGGGATGCATATCATTCTCACTCAATATCTCGCACTGTTTCCGACTGATGGCATCACTCCCTCGCCTATGTCTCTGTCGACGATGTTTCACTTATTACCTCTCTCGATTGATGATTGCAACGACGAATTTGGATTGACGACAGCGTTTGGACAATCCCTTCCTCAATTGCCCGAAATTCCTGCAGGTCAACTGAAATCGCTTGGAGTGATCGCAGAATCAATCGCCGATAATGCAATTTGGTCGAGTCACACGTTCGATGCGATTGTGCACGATGCCCTTGATGTTGTCGCTGCTGTTGTCGAGCGGGCTCACGATGATCATCGTATCGTTGAAGAATATAATGATGCACCGCGGGATGATGGTGATCTGAACCATGCTGATGACGCTGCTCCGTTGATTGGCTCTGAATCTGGCGTCAAATTCAGCAACATGCCTCATTCCATTCAGTCCAATCGCAAGCGCCGCAAGCCAGGACCAACATCGCATGAGTGCAGCTCTTCATCAAGTCACCACAAAAAACATCGCAGCCTCAACGCATCGGGCAATGAACGTCAGTCGGCATTACAAGGGCCTAATCTATGGGAAGCTGTCATGAGCACTTCACCAATGATCAACCCCTTGGAGCGTCGCTTGCTCCGAATGATTGCAATCAAATTTCTTCTACCCGATGAACTTCAGGATCTGAAGGATTTCCCTGTTGAATCTTTGCATCTTCCACAATTGCACCGAATCTGGTCTGTTCTAGTCTCGGCTCTGCGTAGCACCAATTTCGCTTTCAAACGGTTCATTCGGCCGAAATCGGAACAGGTCCTAAAACAACACTTGGAGGATATGGTTGCCCAGGCCCGATTCAGATTGCCCATTCAACGAGCAGCGCCCAAACGCAGCATCATTACTGCCCTGAGTCAAGCCGCGTCAGTGATTGCTCCATTGCGGTCGCCCCCTGTTGACAGTTTCAACATTGTGCAGTTGGAAGAGACCGTGACGACGACTACAACTCGAATCGTCACATTGGCAACCGACGCCAGTCACAGTTTACATCAACCCCGTGTATCGGATCTACAATCTGCGCCCGAACAACTCATTGAAGGGTCATCAGACGATATCATTGATCGACTAGTTCAGCAAGAGATTGATGATGGACATGCCGACAACATTCATTGGACCAAAGTGATCGCCCCCGCGTACGCCCGCATTGCTTCCCGTCGTGATGATTTGGTCGAGATGACCTACAAGGAGATCCAGAATCGTTGGGAGTATCTTGCACGCCTTAAGAAGCGTGTGTCATCAACCACATCAGCACGACCAAGTTGTCATTCTCGTTTGCAATTGCATTCCGAGGCTGCCCAGCAGCACGACGATCCGGGCTTCCTAAATATTTCGTCGTCAACATCGGCCGAACCATCAGTTCCAGCTGCATCTCCGACCACCCGGAATTCAAGTCAACCGACCTCTTCTACAGTCATTACGACGGCGGTGGAACCTGTTGTGGCCAACACGTCTGTTGTCAGCGAGATTGGTTTGCGTCCGCCATTCATGGTCGCTCATCAGTTGCCTGCTTTGGATCAGATATTGGCGGCCACCGTTCCTTCCCCATCTGCAGGGGAGCCGTTTTCCCAAGCGGAGAAGGAGCTGCTCAATTACTTGCTGACCAGCCCAGGAGAGCGCTCCCATGTGAAATCATCGACTGGTGATCAAACGTCTTGGAAGAGTCTGGCCAGACGTTTCTTGTACTGGGTGCGAGTCGCGCGGGTATTGGTGATGAACCAGTTTCGAGCCCGATCTGATGGGCAGCTCAAGCAAAAGGTCAAGGATGATAACAAGAAAAAGAGCTGATAGCAGGTAGACAATACTTGGCTTTTGGTTTCATTTCCATCTTAAGAAATTTTCTTCTCAATTATTTGAATTTTCCTTCTTTTAATCTCACTAGGCTTGTTGAGGTGGCTCTGCTTGCTTGCACTTTTTGCTCGTCTACCTGGTCCCCTTGTTGCATAGGTCATACTTGCATTCACTGTCACTCTATTGGTGCAGAAATCCTAGCCAGTGTTTAGAAGTTAAACCATTGCCTTAGGAGTGTAAATGTTCTGCCTTCAGATCCATTTGCCGAGGCTAATGCAGACAATGCTGGTGCTGGGTCAAAGGAGTACGTGCACATTCGCGTTCAGCAGCGTAATGGGAGGAAGAGCCTGACCACGGTGCAGGGCCTGAAGAAAGCATTTAGTAAAACCAAGATCCTTAAAGACTTGAAGAAAGAATTTTGCTGCAATGGTACTGTTGTCGAGGATCCAGAGCTTGGTCAGGTATCCTTCGTTCATGATTTTTCTCCCAAGTTCTCACCGCATATTGTTGAAATTTGTGAAGTGGAAGTGGGTGACGGGACAGGCCGCGCGGCCTGTGCGGACAGCTTTGGCGGACTGGGCGGACTGGGCGGACTGAGGTTGCGGCCTGGTGAAAAGTCTGGTGGAAGCCGGCTGTGTTCTGAGCGGGTTGTTGCATGGTGTCCGCGGTTTGGTGCGGCCTGGTATCTGCGGATAGAGAGGCTTGCGGACTGGTGCTTTGCTCAGTGGTCGCGGGTGCAAGTTTGCGCTGTTGGCGGGTTGGTTCGAGTTCGCGGGAAGCCTTGCGGACTGGTGTGTCCGCGGTTGGGGCTGTTGCGGGCTGGGCCTTGAGCTTGGCTGAGGCCTTGTCGAGCTCAGGTGTTACAGCAGGTCTTGCTGTGGAGACCGGTTGGCGGACTGATGTTTGGAGTCCGGCTTGGTGCTACTGCATTGGACAAGTGCGAGGAGCTCGCGGACTGGTTGCGGTCTGTGCTAGGGTGTTTGGCGGACGGGACTTTGTGTCCGCCATGCTCGCACTGGCCCTTGATGGTTTTGGACTTGGTCACACTTGGTGTCAAGTTTATGGTGTCCGCCGTATCCGCCAAGTCCGCTGTGACCGGGCGGACTGTTGCTGTTTGCCTTTGGTCGTGGACTTGTGGCGGATTGAGGTGTGAGTCTTGCGGACTGCATCGGGTTGGTGCGGACTGCCATTGAAGAGGGTGCTGTCCTGAAGCAGTTGGAGCTTTGCGGGCTGGTGCCTTGTCCGCTTAGCTTGGGCGGACTGGAGAGGGTTCGTCAATGGTTGCCTTGCTCCTAGCGGTTTCCCTTGGTGACTGGCTAAGTCCTCGCGGACTGAGCGGACAGTCGTTTTGTGTTCGCGCGGGCTGGGGCGGTGTCGCTATCTCATGGGCGGTGACCACACTCCTCACCTGGCCTATAAATAGGACCCCCCTGGCACATCTACAGTAACCGAAGTAACGTGAGTGAACAGTAATTTGGGTTGGGCAAGTGCTGCGGTCTGTGTTTTTCAGTCCGCGCGGATTGTTTCAGGCTGACGGTTTGCTGTGTGCAGGTCGCGCGGATAACTTCAAGGAGCCAGGAGTTTGGCTGTGACTTCGGTCAGTGCTTGGAAGTGTGCGGTCTCTGCGGACTCAGCAGGAGGTCGCTCTGCAGCTTGTCAGTTCTGTTTCATCTTTCCCAGCTTCAATAACCTGTCCGCCGGCTTCAGGCGGGTAGGGGAGTTCCTCAGTTCGGGTTCAGCAGGAGGCGAATAACGGTCTGTCCGCGCGGCCTCGCGGTCTCGGCGGACTCCGTGGTATTCGGCGGTTTGCAGCATAGCTTGGGCGAGCTCAGCGGTCTCGGCGGTCTCGGCGACCTCGCGGTCTCGGCGGACTGGAGTGCTGTCCGCCCGGCTTGTGTTTTGTTTCTTTCTGTTTACAGCTGTAATACTAGCGAAAGCATGTCTCGCTATGTATGCCTCGGATTGTAATGAAGTGAATGCATAATAAGATCTTCTTGTGCTTCCATTGTTTTGTTGGGTGCAACCTCTAGTCCTTTGGTTTCCGCAGGTTCAGCGTGCGAACTGGGTAGTTCCGAAAATATTAATTTGGTGTTTGGGCTATCTTGCTGACCACGTTGAGAAAATTTTAACATGGTATCAGAGGGAGGTTTCTGAGGTTGCGGAGGTTCAGTTGCGTGAGCGGAGGTCAGCCAGTGTTGTTACTCAGTGATTGAGTGGTGATCAACCTGTGTTGTTGCTCGGAGCTGCTGAAGGGTACCAACAGGTGATTGCAATGGAAGGAAGCTTAGCAAGAGGTCTGGGCATTGAACTCTTAACGCCGACTAACTATAAAAAGTGGAAGTCGTGCATGAAGAGTTATCTTCTAGGCGAGGAGCTGTGGGAAGTTGTCGGTGGAGACGACAGACAGGAAGTAACTGCTGCTTTCGGTACTGCTGAACAGGTGAGGCTCTGGAGAAGAACTAATGCTAAGGCAGAGTTCGTTCTGAAGAGAGCTGTCTCTCCGGAACTGTTTGATCACATCATTGGGTGTGAGTCGGCTGCTGATATTTGGACAACCATTGATGAGTTGTTCAATAGGAAGAATGTGGCGCGGCTTCAGTTCCTGGAGAATGAGTTGGCCAGGGCAACTCAGGGAGACCTTTCCATCTCCAGGTACTTCTTAAAGATGAAGACCTTGTGTGCTGAGCTGTCGGCGCTGGATCCTGATGAGCCTATCTCTGAGGCAAAGATGAAAAGGCACATTTTCCGCGGCTTGCGGAAGGAGTATGTGGCCTTTGTTACGTCTGTTCAAGGGTGGGCTACTCAGCCGTCTCTGCTGGAGCTGGAGAATCTGCTTGCCTCGCAGGAGAGCTTAGCAAGGCAGATGGCTGGAGTGAATCTGAATCAGGAAGGCAGTGAGGCTCTCTTCTCAGGCAAGAAGAAGGGATGGGAAGGGAAGAAGAAGAAGAAGGTGCAGGCCGCTGTTGAAAAGGAGACTTCAACTTCATATCCGCCGGAGAGGAGCAATGCTCCTATGGACTGGAAGAATAATCTGAAGTGCTACCGGTGTCATCAGCGAGGGCACTTCAAGCGGGACTGCAAGGTCAAACTGCAGCCTGGGCATGCTGCGGGAAAGGAGGAAGCTTGCTCGCGAAGTGAAGAAGCAGAATGGGGAGGAGCTTTCATGACGGGCACTTGTGTCCGTGCCTTATCTGCTGAGGACTTCAACAGCGAGTGGATCATCGACTCCGGGTGTGGTCATCACCTCACCGGAGACAAGTCGAAGTTCACCTCCATGCAGGCTTACTCAGGTAATGAAGCTATTATCACTGCTGATAATACTGTTTATGCAGTAGAGAAGGAGGGGGTCGTGTCTTTGGGTAGTGATCAGGGGCCACTCACGTTAAGGAGTGTGTATCACGTGCCGGGCATGAAGAAGAACCTCTTCTCGGTGACCAACGCGGTGGACGCTGGGTATCACGTTCTGTTTGGGCCAACAGACGTGAGGTTCCTTCGCAACGTATCAGCGGTAAAGGCTGATGTTGCTCATGTTGGGAGGAGGGTGAAGAACTTGTTTGTTCTTTCCACCAGTGCCTATGTTGATAAGATGAGGGCCAATGATAGTGCGGCTATCTGGCATGAGAGGCTGGGGCATGTTGGCATGGACAAGCTGAAGGCAATGGCGAGTAGAAGTCTGGTGAGGGGGTTGCCGATGTTGTCCTCCTTTGGTGATGGGCATGTTTGTGCGGGCTGTCAATACGGTAAGGCACATCGCCTTCCGTTTGATAAATCTCAAACAAGGAGCAAGAAACCATTGGAGTGTATTCATGGCGACCTGATGGGACCGACTGTTACTGCCAGCCTTGGTGGAAGCAAATACATGCTTGTCTTGGTTGATGACTACTCAAGGTATACTTGGGTGTACTTCTTAAAGGAGAAGTCGGATGCCTTCCGTTTGTTCGTGGAGTTCAAGGAGTTGGTAGAAGGCCGGCTTGGCTTGCGGATTAAGAAGTTTAGAACTGATAACGGGGGGGGAGTTTGTCTCTTCCGAGTTTTCTAACTTCTGCAGGAAGCACGGGATCCAACGGGAGCTTACATGTGCTCACACTCCACAACAAAATGGGGTAGCGGAGCGGAAGATCCGTCATTTGACGGAAACCTGCAAATGCTGGCTGCATGCGAAAGATATCCCGAGGTCCTTTTGGGCGGAGGGAATGTCTTGTGCTGCATATGTTATCAACCGGATGCCACTCAGCCCTATCAACATGAAGACGCCCATTGAGCTGTTGCTGAAGGAGAAGCCGAGTGTTGGACACCTTCGGGTGTTCGGTTCAACTTGCTACGTGCATGTCCCGGATGCTTCACGGACAAAGCTGGATGCGAAGGCAAGGAAACTTGTCTTTGTTGGCTATGATGAGCGGAAGAAGGGATGGAAGTGCATGGACCCTGTGACGAAGAAGTTCGTGGTGTCAAGAGACGTTGTCTTTGACGAGCTGACGTCATATGGAGGTGGCTCGGTGGAGCCTACCGGAAGTAGCAAAGTTGAGGAAGCACCGGTGGAGGCTACTGAAAGCTTGGAAGAGGAGCTTGCTGTTTCACCAGCAGCTCCTGTTGCTTCGAACTCCGAGGCTGAGCCTTCTGGCTCAGGAAGCAGGGGGAGCACTGCTCAATGCTTGCCCCAGGTAGGAGTGGAGCCTGAAGAAGCAACGGAAGCCGTGAGCAAGGAGCCGTGTCTTCGGAGATCGAAGAGGGTGGTTAAGCCACCGGCTCGGTACTGTGATGGGAATGCAGTGAGCTTTGTCTCCTGTTTCTTTGCTGGTCCTCTGGATGAGCGAGAGCCTGCAAACTTCAACGAGGCCACTGGAGTGAAGGAGTGGGATGGTGCCATGAAGGAGGAGATTGATGCTCTGAAGAAGAATGAAACCTGGGACCTTGTGCCCAAGGTTGATGGCGTTACTCCGGTTACTTGCAAGTGGGTGTATAAGTTGAAGAAGAAGGTTGATGGGAGCATTGATCGGTTCAAGGCTCGCCTGGTCGTTAGAGGATTCTCACAGTAGTATGGAGAAGACTATGAGGAGACATTCAGTCCAGTTGCGAAGATGACGTCTGTAAGAGTGGTGATCGCCTTGGCTGCTTGCAAGGGATGGAGGTTGTGGCAACTCGATGTGAAGAATGCCTTTCTTTACGGAGAGATTGACAAGGACATCTTCATGGATCAGCCGCTTGGTTTCGTCTCTGAGAAGCATCCGGACTATGTCTGCAAACTCAGGAAGGCTCTCTATGGGTTGAAGCAAGCTCCTCGAGCGTGGTATGGGAAGATTGCAGAGTACCTGCAGTTCTGTGGATACCTGGCTTCTAACTCGGATTCTAGCTTGTTCGTCAAGAAGAAGGGAGAGCTAAGAGTCTTGGTCCTACTGTATGTGGATGATATGATCATCACAGGGAACTCGGAGGAGGAAGTAGCAAGGCTCAGGGGAGAGCTTGCTATATGCTTCGAGATGAAAGACTTGGGAGAGTTGCATCACTTTCTTGGTCTGGAAGTGGAGAGGAAGGAGTGCGAGATTCTCATTAGCCAGAAAGGGTATGCTGATCGCATTGTGAAGCGGTTTGGCATGGGCGAAGGGAAGAAGTGCTCTACTCCACTGGAATCTGGGCTGAAGCTTCGACGAGATGAGGGAAGGGTGCTTAATGATCCCTTGGTGTTCAGGGCTCTTGTTGGGAGCTTGATCTATCTGACGATTACAAGGCCGGATATAGCTTATGCTGTTGGCCGAGTAAGTCGGTATATGGCTGAACCAAGGCAATCTCATCTAGTGGCGGCGAAGGGAATTCTGAAGTATGTCAAGGTGACTTCTGAGATGGGACTCCTCTATGGAAGGGATGCGGAGTTTGCGTTGCTCGGGTACACGGATGCTGACTATGGCGGTGATTCGGATGATCGAAGGTCTACTTCAGGTTATGTGTTCACTTGCGGTTCAGCTAGCATCTCGTGGTGTAGCAAGAAGCAGGACTCGGTGTCGGTTTCAACCACGGAGGCGGAGTATAAGGCTTCGGCCTTGGCTGCTCGGGAAGCCGTTTGGTTGAGGAGGCTCATAGAGGATGTTCACGAAGAAGTGCAAGGGCCTACTTTACTCCGGGGTGACAATGAGAGTGCTCTCAAACTGGTAAACAATCCAGTGTGTCACGCCAGGACCAAGCATATAGAGATTGATCACCACTTCATCCGGGAGAAGGTGTTGGAGGGGTCTCTGCTGGTCGGGCATGTTCGGAGTGAAGATAATCTTGCTGACATCTTCACGAAGCCGCTGTCGAAGGGGCCCTTTGAACGCTTGCGCAGCTTGCTGGGCTTGGTCACCACTTCTCACTTCAAGGGGGAGTGTTGAAATTTGTGAAGTGGAAGTGGGTGACGGGACAGGCCGCGCGGCCTGTGCGGACAGCTTTGGCAGACTGGGCGGACTGGGCGGACTGAGGTTGCGGCCTGGTGAAAAGTCTGGTGGAAGCCGGCTGTGTTCTGAGCGGGTTGTTACATGGTGTCCGCGGTTTGGTGCGGCCTGGTATCTGCGGATAGAGAGGCTTGCGGACTGGTGCTTTGCTCAGTGGTCGCGGGTGCAAGTTTGCGCTGTTGGCGGGTTGGTTCGAGTTCGCGGGAAGCCTTGCGGACTGGTGTGTCCGCGGTTGGGGCTGTTGCGGACTGGGCCTTGAGCTTGGCTGAGGCCTTGTCGAGCTCAGGTGTTACAGCAGGTCTTGCTGTGGAGACCGGTTGGCGGACTGATGTTTGGAGTCCGGCTTGGTGCTACTGCATTGGACAAGTGCGAGGAGCTCGCGGACTGGTTGCGGTCTGTGCTAGGGTGTTTGGCGGACGGGACTTTGTGTCCGCCATGCTCGCACTGGCCCTTGATGGTTTTGGACTTGGTCACACTTGGTGTCAAGTTTATGGTGTCCGCCGTATCCGCCAAGTCCGCTGTGACCGGGCGGACTGTTGCTGTTTGCCTTTGGTCGTGGACTTGTGGCGGATTGAGGTGTGAGTCTTGCGGACTGCATCGGGTTGGTGCGGACTGCCATTGAAGAGGGTGCTGTCCTGAAGCAGTTGGAGCTTTGCGGGCTGGTGCCTTGTCCGCTTAGCTTGGGCGGACTGGAGAGGGTTCGTCAATGGTTGCCTTGCTCCTGGCGGTTTCCCTTGGTGACTGGCTAAGTCCTCGCGGACTGAGCGGACAGTCGTTTTGTGTTCGCGCGGGCTGGGGCGGTGTCGCTATCTCATGGGCGGTGACCACACTCCTCACCTGGCCTATAAATAGGACCCCCCTGGCACATCTACAGTAACCGAAGTAACGTGAGTGAACAGTAATTTGGGTTGGGCGAGTGCTGCGGTCTGTGTTTTTCAGTCCGCGCGGATTGTTTCAGGCTGACGGTTTGCTGTGTGCAGGTCGCGCGGATAACTTCAAGGAGCCAGGAGTTTGGCTGTGGCTTCGGTCAGTGCTTGGAAGTGTGCGGTCTCTGCGGACTCAGCAGGAGGTCGCTCTGCGGCTTGTCAGTTCTGTTTCATCTTTCCCAGCTTCAATAACCTGTCCGCCGGCTTCAGGCGGGTAGGGGAGTTCCTCAGTTCGGGTTCAGCAGGAGGCGAATAACGGTCTGTCCGCGCGGCCTCGCGGTCTCGGCGGACTCCGTGGTATTCGGTGGTTTGCAGCATAGCTTGGGCGAGCTCAGCGGTCTCGGCGGTCTCGGCGACCTCGCGGTCTCGGAGGACTGGAGTGCTGTCCGCCCGGCTTGTGTTTTGTTTCTTTCTGTTTACAGCTGTAATACTAGCGAAAGCATGTCTCGCTATGTATGCCTCGGATTGTAATGAAGTGAATGCATAATAAGATCTTCTTGTGCTTCCATTGTTTTGTTGGGTGCAACCTCTAGTCCTTTGGTTTCCGCAGGTTCAGCGTGCGAACTGGGTAGTTCCGAAAATATTAATTTGGTGTTTGGGCTATCTTGCTGACCACGTTGAGAAAATTTTAACACATATGTCATTCAACTCCTCTTCAATATCGTCTTCTGCAGGTCATTCAACTCCAAGGTGACCAAAGGAAGAATGTGTCCACCTTCCTCATCCAGGTACTTTACACTCATATAATTTCTCATGGTTTTGATGGGCGTATATTTATGATCGACACCGTCTCTCTAGTGTTGTTCGCCTTTTTAGTACATGAATGAATAAATCAAACATAACTTTGCATTTGGCGGTGGAAACATGTTCTAAGTGTTATAACTTTATCAAGTTTTTGAACATTATATTCCTCCGAAATCCTGAATCTGGATTATGCAATATGTTTTTGTTTTGTATAGTTGATTTGCTTTCATTATGCTTTGTTTTTGGAATATAAAGTCTAGTTCACTAAAAAAAAACATCAAGGCTAAAGAAACTGTGAGCAGAACATCTTCAAGCCTACTTGAATTTGGAAAATATAAATACTCATTCCATCCTTTTGCGCAGGCGAGGTACTTACAAAATGGAAGACATGGTGATATGAGCAATGTACCACCCCCGGCTCTTTTGGCCTCATCCAACCCACAAGAAACGGAGATGCTGAGCAGCATGCTCGCTGCAGCGCCACTGCAGCAACAGAAGCAGATGCTCGGCGAACGCCTCTTCCCGTTGATCCAGAAACTCAAGGTTCGCACTTTGAGCCACTGCATTATATAAACGTATCTGATTCTTTTTTATGTCGCTGTCGGATCAGCTAAGAAATGCTGTGGCTGTTGCGTGCAGGACGACATGGCAGCTAAAATTACGGGGATGCTGCTGGAGATGGATAACTCGGAGTTGCTGCTGCTGTTGGAGTCACCAGAATCGCTGACAGCAAAGGTGGAAGAAGTTGTTCAAGTGTTGAAGCTCTCCAAGACGACGACGAAAGCCGGAGGGAAGGAATCTCTTCACCCCAACAATTTCTTGTCCGCTGAGGTTGCCGTGAATTGAGCGGGGAGCTAGTTATGGCCCCATGAAAAAAGTCCAACCAACCATTCCTTCTGATCGTTTGCATTTTGGCCCAGGGGTTTTGGATTTGACATAGTTTAGCTTGTTTTAGAACTGCACCGTTGAGTTCTTTATATATATATACATACATATATATATATATATATATATATATATATATATATATATATATATATATATATATATATATATATATATATATTATATATATATATATATATAAAGATTGGGACCAAATTAAGTACATAACTGCTTAATCCAGAGTACACCATTTGTATGCTGAGGTTATGTATTTTAGCGCATTGCTTCTTCAAATTGTTGTAGAGTTTGTTTTGAATTTTTATGTACTAAAGATATCTTTGGGTTTATAGGATTGTTGAATTTCAATAAGATAATGAATTAATTCTTTCTTTGTGATATGTTGAATTTATGGCATATTGTATTACTGTCTTTGTGAATATCTATATATATAGTGAACGACAACACCCTCGCCGTTCACCATCCTCCTTGCACAACTTATAATCAATTCATTATTTGATTTCAAAATACCAGGTTTATTTTATGCGTGATTCCAAAATAACATGTTTAATTAATCATTTGATTCCAAATAAAGCAATGAAAAAATTGTAATTACTTTCAAAAAGTCTATATGACCAGTGCACATAAACTTTCTCATTTAATACAAACCAAGCCCCGCACCTTTTCTTCATTTCCCTCCTCTCTTTCTCCCTCTTTCCCCCTTTTTTTCTCCTCCCCCTCTTTTTCTTTCTCTTCCCTCCCCCCTCCCCCCTTTTTCCCCCCTCATACAGGAGTGGAACCCGGCGGCCCCCCCCCCCCCCTCCCCCGCCCCCTTTTCCCCCTCATACTAGAGAGGACCCCCCCGGATCCGGATCCCCTGGAGTTCCTGCGGGAACTTCAGGGGGTGGAGTTCTCATTTTGCGAATTAATGGAGCGGAATCACAAAAAATGATTAACACGAAAGTTGTAGATATCCCCGAGACGAACAACTTTCATGTTGAACATTTTTTACTTTGAAGTAGTTTAGAGCCCGGATTTGGGCTCCAAAAAAATACAGTCTAAACGACTTCAAATCAATAAATGTTCAACATGAAAGTTGTTCGTCTCGGGGATATCTACAACTTTCGTGTTAACCATTTTTTGTGATTCCACTCTGTTAATACGCAAAATGGGAACTCCCTTTTATAGGAATGGGAAATGACATTTTGGTAATTAAGCTATTAGAGAGTCTGATTATCCGCACACCTATAATTACAAATTTCACTATATGCACCCGTCCCCCATGAGAGGAAATTTTTTGTACGCACGGCACATAATGTGAATCCCGCGGTACCTCTTTTACTGCAAAATTTCAACTATAATGTCATTTACGATTGTAAATGGACTATGTTTCGGTTGTAAATTACAGTTTTAACATTGTTCAAAAAATTCAGTTTTACAATTCTACTTTCACTCTAAAAGATTTACATACGGATACTTAAAATTATCGTAAAAAAACATTGATCAATATTTCGTGACTTAATTTGTGAAAAAAATAAAAAAAAATATCAAAATTTTTTAATTTGTTGCATGATACTCCATATACGATAAAATTTGAGCCCCCATGACGGGGTAATATACTATGTGCACACCCATTTTGATGATCATTGTACGCACTCTCATTATGGGATATAACGTTATACGTACACCACAATCTTATATTTTACGATTCGCACATCTATTATTGGTATTTTGCTATAAACACATCACAACCATATATTTTAATTTTCGCACAGCCATTATGAGAATTCGTTTATACGCACATCCTATATGTGTGGTTTTGCAGATGATGGGATGTGGCGGTGGTGGCACGATTGTTGCTCGGTTGGGACGGCCGCACGGCGGAGGCAGGACGGCAGCGGCCAGGTGGCGGAGGCCGGTTTGTGGCGTGCGGATGTGTGGCCCGCTGACCATGCGTGGAGTTTGGAAGGCGGGGTGCGGCCGGGTGGCCCGGTAGCAGGCCGACCCTTCATGGCCATGCCGTCCAGCACCACTAACATAAAATTTCTCGTTAAAATTATTATCACAATTATTATATAAAATCAGAATAAAATATTAAGAAAGCTATATATTCGGCGTATTGCTGCACTTTCAACTGTCTATGATAAGGACATTAAAATTAGACAAGTTTGTTCATACTGGTTACCAATAACATTTTGTTGAATTAATTCCATAAGGATTAATGCTGCACTTTGTTGGTAGAATTATAACGAAATCAATTGAAATATTTGATATGACATAATTCACAGTTTATTTGTTTAGGACTGTTAACAGTCGTACATTTTTATGTTACTATTAAAAAGGCTACTTTTGAGCGAGTAACCACTCCATCACGTCAAACAAATAAATTCATGTTTTTGCCGGTCCCTCGCTGCTCCCACTGTTCTGTCAAAATAAATTGTGTTACTAGCTTTAGAGAGTACCGAGCGAACAAACTGTCAATATAAAGATCAACATCTGATAAGGACATTTTTTACATGAAAAATCTAGAAATGAAAAAAAAACGGGGCAGGATTGGTGTTACAAGTAGTAGAATGCGCGAGCGTGATAGTACACCGCGTGTTACAAGCATTCGAATGCTCGAGGGTGGTAGACCACCGCTCGTTGCAATAAGATTTCAAAGAGTGTCGGAATTGCCAAAAGCAGAGAGCAGAAAAGTATTCTCTGAAACCTTTGAGATGTCGAACATTGAGTGAGACCTTCTAGTCCCATTATGAGTTCAGCATTGGAAGATAAGTGAGATCTTCTAGTCGTCTTAAGTGCTTGGCATAGAAAGCCAAGTGAAATCTAAAGTTGACTTTCGAGCTTTGCATTCAAAGTCAAGTGAGATCTTCAAGTCGCCTTCAAAGCTTTGGCATTGGAAGCCAAGTGAGTTCTGTAAGTCACCTTATGAGCTTGGCGTTTGAAATGGTGAACAGTTATGAGTTAAGCCTTTGAGAATTCTCTATGGGGGGATAGAGATTTTAAAAATATTCTCAAATTTTTTTTCTCGCCATAAAGAGTTCTAGGTTAGCATCTATCTACAGATTCACAACCAGAAAATATAAACACAGAAAATGTCAAGAAAAATGCAACACAAGAAAACAAAGCACAGCGCAGAAGACATCAGAAATATAGTGGTTCCCAAAAATCTACGTATATCCACTCTTCTTTCACTTTGGTAGGAATACACTACCACAATGTCAGAGTATTTGAAGAAGGAGACTCTTAGAACCGGACATTAAGTCTTTTGTTAAGGAGACTCTTAAAATCAATACATTAAAACTTTTGATTAGGAGATATCGAACCTGTGACAAAGTCTTTTGTTAAGTGGACTGTTAGAACCAAGACTAAATCTTTTGAAGAGGGATTCTTAAAACACTTTACTCAATTTATAGAGTGAGAACAAGCAAGAGAGAAGAAAAGAAGAAGTGTAGTCTTCTGTGATGAGTCCTCTTTCAGCAAATATTTGAGGAATGTTTAGGTACTAATTATTTTGGATCTTCTTGATAGATAAATCCTAGCCGAGGAGAAGACGCAAGGTGTAAGACCCCATTTTTTTCTTGCTTCACCACCGGGTCTTACGCACAGAACCTCCTCCTTACGGTGACTCCAACTATCAAGTTAGACGCCACCACACGGTGCTGATCCCGCCGGCAAAAAAGATCACATCACAGTGTATCAACAAAGAGAAGTAAGTAATACAAGTCCACAGATCACATCTCACTAACAATATATATAAAAGAGCAATAGTCCACAATGAGTACAAAATATAAAAGAGAGTAGAAAATGGGCTTAAACCCGGTACATGTCTAATACAAATGATCTCTCTCTCACAACTCACAACATCTAAGCAGAAGCAAACTAAAATCCATCCTCGACCTATCGTCGTGTAGTAGTGGTAGTGCGCAGCAACTGCTCCTCATATCCTGCCTCCTTGTCTTACCGTTGCTGATGCTTCTACTGCTCGGTCCCCAAAAATGATGTGTTCCGCCAACCGTTAGTCAAAATACTAAATTACTATCATCCTCGCCTCACCCCCGCGACTCCTAGGCACTGTGCGGGGAGGAGGGAAGCTGAGGACAACAAGAAGAGTGGAACAAGCTAGTCACAACTACCCTTGCACGTGTATGTACAAAAGAACTATATCAATGAAGCAGTAATGTAAACAAGATAAGGTACAAAGCAGTAAAAATAGTAAAGTGAATAAGCTATATTAAAAGTAACATTAATTTATAAGAATGTTCATACAATCTTATAGATTAAGGGATCGTTTTGCAAGACCTATCATATAAAAAGTCTCATGTCAATTTATACGATAGGGCATGAGTTTTAATGCAATATTGTCATTATATGCTATGTTATGTTGGTTTAATGCTATGTTAATACAAGTGCAACACACGCACACGACTCTATGCACACAGACCTTTAGTTCCCCGATTTTGGAAGCTACCCTCACTCCCAGGAGCCTTCGTAGTGGACAACAGAGACAGTGAGTTGGGCCACCCCACTCGTAGGCGGGTATCCGCACTACCAGGCATAGCCCTTACCTACGCCTCTAAAGGACACACCAGAATCACCACGTACTAATGCTAGCAAATCCATCAGTATTTTCCTTGGCTAAGTGAGAACCACACTTGCCGAGTTAACATATAATTGTCGTAGCGAATGACCATCTAATACCGAAGACCCACCACCTTAATGCACATGTAACCATGAATTTCCAAGCCATTGGCTCCCCGGACTAACCCGTCCGTCACAACAACCTTCCGAGCCACTGGATCCTGAGGCTAACCAGTCCGTACCTATCACCACCGAGCCTACCGCTCGTGAGTCTAAACCAAACTAGCCTCTCGTGACCACGGGATGAGTGAAAGTGAATTACTTAGAATTACTAGTTGCTTTTTAATCATTTTAGTCTTATGGTTTAAGGTTAACCTTGGACTGCCCAGTGCATTCCCTGTGAAGGGCTCTCGAGGGCACTAGAAAATACGATGTGCTGAAGCTCAAAGCTCTCTTTCGCAAGTTACTTTTTATTGTTGGTATATACCCATGTCCTAAACTCTCTTAGCATTACACTTGAACTAACCCTAAGTGTATTTAGCCTGTTTCTCTAGGGAAAGACGATCCACCGTCAATTCCGAGCACAACCTTGCTCGGAATCAACCAGGCTTTCACAACCTACCTTCCATTAGTGACCTCATTCATACTCAACCAGATTAGGTGCACCAACTACCCCTTTATCCCATACTGAGGTTCGCATAATTCCTTAATTCTACAATTTTGTTGTGTGCAGACCTAATGGACTATAGTGCAAGAGTGGTGACCTTCCAAATAATCATCCAAATGACCTAAGATTATTATTCGGGGCCTATCATGATATTTTAGGAATAAATACAGAATATTATAATTTTTCTATTTTATTTGGTATTTATTGTAATATAGAATCAGACCTCATATGCTTTTGAACATCAAGTACACTTTTATGACTAGGTATGGACTTAACAAAATTATGACAATTTGGCAACAACAAATTAAAAATAAATATCAAAAATCCCATTTTTCCAGAAAGGATTTGACCCTCAACAATTATTGGATAAATAACCATAATATTATGATAAATAGGGAAAAATTAAATCAACCATCCAAAAATTATGAAAAAATTACAAGATGATAAATATGACCAGAAAAGGCTACTGAAAAAGAATTTTAAATTTCTAACTCCAATTGGTCACATATATAAATTATTTAAAAATATTCAACTAAGAGAACTTTGTGAAAGATTCTATATGAAAATTCTTCCAATATTTTTATAAAGATTCATAGAGCATGATTATGTCCTAATATGTTCCTTGACCAAGTTTCACAATTTTCTAATAAGTAAATAACCCTAAAATAATTATCTTATGATTGAATCAATCTTTGGGTTTGTGAATGAAGTACAAACATTATCTATTCAGAAATTCACAATAAACTTTCTAGGCAACAACATCATCTAAATAAGTTTACCTCCTAAATTTCATAAGCATCTAAGGTCATTTAAGCATGTACATAAATATTGAATCAAAGTGCCCTAATCTTTCCATAACTATTTTAAAGAGGGTGTAAGTTCCTAAAAAATCCTAAAACAAATTACTAGGGCTTATTTTCACTCTAAGAACTCATCAACCAAGTTCCAAGACAATAAAAGGACATATGGTCTCATTTCCTTCAATAGGCTCCAAATCTCAACTCTAGGGCCTACACTAGGGTCTTAGGGTATCTCCACCTGAAACCACCCTAAATCTCTTGTGGGTGTGTTTTAGACGACTTTACATCTGTGGCCCACGTTTTATTCCTTTTGGATGAGGATTGACCACACAACCCATCAAATACACGCCCTAATTTACCTTTTAGGGACCAAACTTTGGTCACACTAACACCTACTCAAATTAAATCCAACTGGGCTGAGATTTTTAGCAGTGACCTACCATGACCCTAAGGGTCATCCACCAAAATATTGGTTGGTTTGGAGGTAATTAGAGCCTCTAATTAAATCACAAATGCTTTATTAAATGTTTACAAACTATAATTTTTTTTTTCAAAAATTCTCATTTTTGTATATGATGAGGGTGTCGGTATAAATATACTATGGTGCAAATTTCAAAGCATTTGGATGAGTAGATTAGTGGGGGTACACAAATGTTTGTCTAGTTAACCCTAGGTACAGCATACACCATTTGGTGTGCTGTGATCAAACCATTCACTCAAATTGGTTGAGACTAGTTTTAAAATAAATTAACTCCAAGTGCTACAACTTTCATATAGAACATTTCCTTTGCTTTAATCTCGAAGTATTTTTAGTAAATTACTCAAGGTACTGCATAAAATGTGACATATATAGAATTAAAATGAAATTAATATAAAATCACGGCACGAATCTTAATGCGCCTTGGACGAAATGTAAGACCCTTTTTTTTTGCAAAACCAACAAGATCTTATGCTCAGAACCGCCGCTTTGCGGTGACATCAACAAACCCGGGAAGATCGTCACTACAAAACGCCGATCATGTCGGCCTTATCGATCGCAGAGAAGAGTAAGTACAAAGAGTAAAGTAAAACTCCAATACTGCTCCACAAGAAATCACATGAATATAAAATATATCCCCACGAAGGGAGAGTCCACAGTAAAGATAAATCAAAGTACTAATAAAAGGCCTCCTGCCCGATACATCATGTAATGGCCCGGCCTTACCGTCCTTGGCGCTTAAAGCCCACTAGGATTAGCCCGGCACCGTCACCAGGCTGCAGCCCAAGCACCCCAAAGCCTCTCCGCGCATGTTTCTCAGCAGCGGTGCTTTGTTGAGGGAAGCTTATCAAGGGGGTTGCAGGTTCGAGACCTGGCCTCAACAATGCACCGCTGCTGAGAAACAGGCGCGGAGAGGCTTTGGGGTGCTTGGGCTGCAGCCCGGTGATGGTGCCGGTCTAATCCTAGTGGGTTTTAAGCGCCACAGACGGTAAGGCCGGGCCGTTACAAAAAAAAGTGCACTTATATCCTAGTGGCTTTCAGCTTAAGATAGGAAGTATGGATCAAAAGTAGAACGTCAAGTAGGTAATTTTTTTGCCTGGCTAATATTGACAGATTAGAATTTATTTTATTTTGTAGGATACATGGAGTGAGCGGTGTTGAGCTTTCTGCTGGTTTACACTGGTATTTGAAAAACTGGTGTGCGGCACATATATCTTGGGATAAAACTGGTGGTGCACCGTTATCATCAGTGCCAAAACCTGGTTCCCTTCCAAAGATGAATCCAAATGGCATTTTGATTCGTAGACTAATTCCTTGGAGTTATTACCAGAATGCTGTGACCTCAAGTTGTAAGTCTGTTTTTTTTTTCTAAATACTGTTTATTATGCTAATAATGATTGAATATTGCAATTAATTATCTCATATTTACTTTTGATACTATTATCTCATGTTTACTTGTTCTATGAGCCATAGCTCTGTAAAGAGTCAACACTTGATCTTCTTGCAATGTGTTGTTTCGAACTTGACCTTGTGAGACTTTTAGTGGAATTTGGCTTTACTAGCGATCAGCATGTTGTTTATTTGGTTAGATTCTTTTGCGTGGTGGGATTGGGAAAGATGGGAAAAAGAAATTGATTGGATGGCTCTTTTTGGTTAGATTCTTTTGCATGATGGGATTTGGGATAGTGCACTTTTTTTGTAACGGCCCGGCCTTACCGTCCGTGGCGCTTAAAGCCCACTAGGATTAGCACGGCACCGTCACCGGGCTGCAGCACAAGCATCCCAAAGACTCTCCGCGCCTGTTTCTCAGCAGCGGTGCATTGTTGAGGCCAGGTCTCGAACACGCAACCCCCTTGATAAGCTTCCCTCAACAAAGCTCATCACCAACTGAGCTTTGTTGAGGGAAGCTTATCAAGGGGGTTGCGGGTTCGAGACCTGGTCTCAACAATGCACCGCTGCTGAGAAACAGGCGCGGAGAGGCTTTGGGATGCTTGTGCTGCAGCCCGGTGACGGTGTCGTGCTAATCCTAGTGGGCTTTAAGCGACACGGGCGGTAAGGCCAGGCAGTTACACATCATGATCCTCACTACAAGTCACTCAACGCAGAATCAAATCTATAGTAACTAATAATGATCAAGACTCACTGTCCCTGCTGCCAGAACTCCCATGCTAGACTGTCCCGTCTCCAAGTGCATCGGCCTCTGGGGCTGCATCTCCAGGTTCGGATCCACGATCCCCTAAAATGATTTGGTCAATGGCCGTTAGTCAAAAATACCAAGTCCTATCATCCTCCACCCCTCCCCCAATGGATCCTAGGCACCGACCTGGGAGAAGGAAAGGGAAGGTATTTAAAGTGGAGAGTAACAAAAGTAAGCAGGTGACGGTGGAACTAGTATATCATGAGCATAAAATCACACCAACTACAAGGAATCAAATAGTATGTAAGCAATATGAATATACACATGAACAAGGTGAGCAAGTAAAGGTACAAATGTAACAGTCCAATTTTTCTCAGCACGCAATTTTCGGGTGACACGGCCAGGGACACGGGCGTGTCCCAGGGCGTGTCAAGTTGGAGTCGACGATTTGGCCGCGAGGTCGACGAAATTTGGAGTCGACGATCGTCGAACAGCAAACACGGCCTGAGACACGGGCGTGTCTCAGGGCGTGTCGAGGCCATGTCGACGATCGGCCTGGGAGTCGACGTTTTTCGCTCGACGGTGTGTCGAGAGAAGGCACATGGCCAAGGACACGGGCGTGTCCCAGGCCGTGTCGTGTGCTCGACGAATATTGCTCGACGATCGTCGAGTGTCGAGATGTGGTCATCGAGTGTCGAGATGTGGGTGAAGACGGCCTGTGACACGGGCGTGTCACAGGGCGTGTCCCTTCGGGTCGACGAACTCAGCCCGACGAATTTTGCACTAGGGCGTGCCTTAGTGCTGTGTATGGGCACACGGCCTGGGACACGGGCGTGTCACAGGCCGTTTGAGTCTCGGGCGATTTTGGGATTATTTTCGCCGATGAACACGGCCACAGACACGGGCGTGTCTGAAGGCGTGTTGGGTGACACGGCCCATGACACGGGCGTGTCCCATGGGCGTGACACTGGTTTGGATAATTCGGTTGACCACCGCTTGAGGCACACGGCCTGGGACACGGGTGTGTCACAAGCCGTGTCAGGCAAAATCAGCTTTTTTGGCAAAATTATGGCCGTCCATTCATTCAGCCTCGATCCAAGGGCTGAGCTTCTTTCCTATTTTCCTAAAGGCCGAAAACTGAGAACATATTCTCATTTTGATTAGTGCCTTCATCTTTCTACAAGTTAGAGAGAGAAAGGGAGAGGAAGAAGAAGGAAGAAGAAGAAGGGTTGTGCTGGTGGAGCTTGAGAGTATCAAGCTGCGTTCTTAGGCCGACATTGTGGAGGAAAGGTTCTTGTGATTCGTTCAAGCTAGCTTGGAGCTCATGACACCAAAGAGGGCTTCAAGGGTAATGACCTTTCTTCCTAGCCATGTGAATGCTTCCTTTTGGCATGTTTATGATTCCCCCACCAAGAGGTGGCTGATTTTGGGAGTCTTTTGGGTTATTCATGAAATCCTCTTTGTTGGCATATAGATCCGGAATTGGAGTACGGAATAAGCATGCTGTGTGAAGCCCATCTGGACAGGTTGGTCTGTATTGGTGATGTTGCATACGAACCAGAGAAGACTCCGTGATAAACGCGTGGTTTAGGAGTCGACGGGTTGGACCTGTGAAAGGAAGTAGCAGGAAGTACTGGAGTGGTAGTCCAGGAAAATATCCGTGTTATGTTTTTGGGTCATACCTATGGATGAGGCACAGGAAGTACTAGTGTGACCAGGAAAGGCCCTTTGTGATGCTTGATGTCCTAGGATTTCCACCTATGAAGCGAGTAACAGGAAGTATTGGCATGGTAGCCAGGAAAGACCCCAGACATTTGTGATATTTGCGGTGTCCACCTGTGAAGAGAGTAACATGAAGTACTGGGGTGCCCAGGAAAGACCCGCTGTTATGATAAGAAATGGGTGTAAGAGAAATACCCAGGCTGAATGCCAAGAACAGGATTGGTGAGACCGACCCGCGCCTTTGATTAAGCCATGAGTACGCTGTACTCGGAGAAGGCAAGGCGATTTGAGCAACGGGGGGGGGGGGGGGGGGGGGTGGAGGATCCGACCTGCGTTATGTCCGTCCTACGTGGACCAGAAGGTGTGGTCTGTTGGAGCGCATAACAAGAGTCTTAGGCCTGCACGCCATGACACAATGGGGGGCTACGGGCCATCCCGGTGTAGTAAGACTAGAACTCTGGCTGCACGCCATGGAGTAAATGCTCAAGAGAATTATCGTTGGGTTGTGACCCTGATACGGTGGTGGGCAAGTACTTTGCCAGAAAACCAAGAATGTGCCCTGAGTGCACAGACCGTTGGGCCGGATGGCGAACGGCTGTGATGACATGTGTGCGTGAAAGCATCTTAGATGAGATATATTGCCATGCTTGTGATATGATATGCCTGCAGGGAAGAGTACCGCTGCCCCGAGAAAAGGTTTAGTGTCATTATAATTTGGTCAGCTGAATGTTGACCATTGTCTCTGTTTGCCACCGTTGTGTGGATTGTCCCTGTACAGGTGCTGGAGTGCCAAGTGGGATGCATAAAGGTTGATGTCCTTGCTGCTGTTGCTGCTACTACTGCTAGCCCTCGAAGGCTATTTGGAATTGCTTGTTATGTTTTCTTTTATTGTGGCCGGCCTGCGCGCCAATGTTGGGGCCACTGGTTGAAAGCCTTGTAAGGCCATAAGGCCATCTTGTCTACTGTTGTAAGACATTCCCATATGCTATAAACCATGGTGTTTTATTTGTTGGACATTCAAAGGAGGAGTTCAAGTTGTTGTATAGGCTTCCTCTAAAATGCTTTGTGATATGTGCGATGCGCTAATCTGGTATCATCCCGTACCTTCACCGCCTGTTTTGTGATATATACTGTGGGGCCCCGGCCGGACCTTCTAGAATATACCATTTGAACGGATGAGGTTGTTACATTTTTGGTATCGGTTGTTTTGGTCTTTCCCTCTCGAAGTCGTGGTCGACTTATTTTGTGGGGTGGCGAGCACGTGTTTGTGCAAACCAAAGTCTACGAATGAACTCCTGATTGTCCATGATAGGAATGCAAAGTTGTGTGTTTGAGGAACTTGCATGTTCTTATTTTGTGTTGTTTGCTTGGGTACGACCGCTAATGTGTGTGTCTTGTCCACCTTTAGGTGACACAGAGTGGAGCTGGGCCGTCTGAGCCCCAGCGTTCTGATGAAAGTACGGCACCAGCCGCGGTGCCTAAACCTCCACCGTCTGCGGAACATGTGCGTTTAGTTGCGGAGGCTTTATTTACCATGATCCAAGGACAGCCATTGAGGCAGGAGCAACCGGCTGTGAGGCCAGAACAGGTGGCGGCAAGGCCTGAACCTGTAGTGGATGTGGCTCCTCGAGCGGCTGAGAAGCAGCTAACGCAGTTTATGAGTTTCCATCCGCCTACATTCTCGGGAGCGGGAACTCCGACTTAGGCTGAGGATTGGTTATCGCGCGTCAAGCGAGTCATGACGGTGATTGGAACGGCAGAGCATCAGAAAGTCACCTTAGCTTCCTTCTTGCTTGAAGGAGAAGCTAGATTGTGGTGGGATGTGATGGAGTTGCATCACTTGGCGGGTCGTCCTTTAACACAAGTATCCATTGAAGAATTCTCCCGACTCTTCCTAGCAAAGCACCTTCCTGCGTCTCAATGGATAGCCATGGAAAATGAATTCCAAAGGTTGACGAAAGGTGATGGTAGTGTTGACGCATACCGACATGAGTTTACTCGCTTGCGGCGATATGCGGGTTCTATTTTTGCTGATGAGCAAAGGAAGACCAATCGGTTCTATGAAGGACTGAGGGACGAGCTGAGGTTCCTGGTTTCTAGTTCTGTGAACCAAGGCTTCCAGGCATTGGTTGACACTGCGAGCACGCTGGAAAAGGATATGAAGAGGGTGCAGGGGAAGAGAGCTTTGGTTGTGACGCAACCGGAGTGGAAGGCGCCCCGATCTGGGAAACCATTTTATAAGAAGAGATGGGGCAAAAAGTCCAAGACAAGTGGACAATCTCCTTCATTAGTTGCAACGGGAGCAACGTCGGGGGCTACCTCAAAGCCAGATACTCGTATCTGCTATAACTGTGGCCGGATGGGGCATATTGCACGAGATTGTCGGATGCCGCCAAAGAGTGAAAAGAAGGTGGGAGCATCTTATGCGAAAAAAGGAAAGGCGGTGGTGGATTCCTCTGCCTCGTAGGCGCAACCCCGGGTCTACAATCTTGGCCTGCAGGAGGCCATCAAGCAGAGTGACGTTGTCACAGGTATGAGTTTAGTTTTGCATATGCTATTGCTTGTATGCTTTGCTTAGTACATATGTGTTTGTGGTTTGTGTTTGTCACATGATTGTCACAAGCTTTGTGATGATTCGGGACACGTTGGCGCGAGCACTGTTTGATACGGGTGCATCGCATTCTTTTCTGTCTAGCGAGTTTATAGCGCGGCTTGGGATACCTAGTCGTGCAAAGACAGATAGCGTCAGAGTGGTGTTGCCGAGTGGCTGTTGGATGCTTGCGGATCAAGCTTGAGATGTGGCGATCCAGATAGGAAGTCGGGATTTTCATTTGACTGCATCTGTTTTGCCGATATCAGAATTTGACGTGATTTTTGGAACGGATTGGCTTGCGGAGTAGCATGCCTTGATTGATTGCCAGTTCAAAGAGATCACGTTAGGCTAGAATACCGAACATGAGACAAAGTTCCCGGGTATGCAAGGAGTGGGCGGGATATTGATGTCTGCACTCCAGGTATTCAAGGCTGTTCGGAAGGGTGCGGAATGTTACTTCGCACTGATTTAGGCTGTTGAGCCTAAGTCCAGTGTGTGCGAGGTTCCGATTGTGGCGGAATTTAAAGATGTGTTTCCCATGGATCTCCCTGGGCTACCACCCCAGCGGGAGATTGACTTCACGATCGAATTGGTGCCAGGTGCGAAACCTGTGGCCCGCTCGCCATATCGCGTCGCGCCAAAAGAGATGGCTGAGTTGAAGATCCAACTACAAGAGTTGCTAGAGCAAGGTTATATACGCCCAAGTATGTCACCTTGGAGCGCGCCTGTGCTTTTTGTAAAGAAGAAAGATGGCGGGTTGCGGTTGTGTATTGATTACCATGAACTGAATAAGCTGACCGAGAAGAATAAGTATATGATACCCCGGATTGATGAGTTATTGGATCAGCTGGTGGGCTCGACCGTCTATTCGAAGTTGGACCTGAAGTCTGGTTATTACCAGTTGAGAATTCGGGAAAGTGACATTCCCAAAACCGCATTTGTAACGCGTTATGGGTAGTATGAGTTCACAGTCATGCCATTTGGATTATGCAATGCGCCCTCGGTGTTTATGGATTTGATGCACCGCACATTCCGAGAGTACCTGGATCTGTTTGTGATAGTGTTCATTGATGACATCCTGGTGTACTCAAAGTCAAAAGTTGATCTTGAGACTCACTTGCGGTTGGTGTTGAATACGTTGAGGAAAAATCAGCTCTATGCCAAGTTCTCGAAGTGCGAGTTTTGGCTATCGTCGGTGGATTTTCTGGGCCATGTGGTGAGTGGAGCGGGCATTGCAGTGGATCCAGCGAAGATAAGGGCCATCGCAGAGTGGCTAATGTTGTCTTCCGTGGCCGAGGTCAGGAGTTTCCTTGGATTTGCGGGCTATTATCGACGATTTGTTGAGAACTTCTCATGGATTGCTTTGCCGCTAACCACGCTGACGCGAATAGATCAGAAGTTCATTTGGAAGAGCTGAAGGTTCGGTTGACCACGGTTCCAGTATTGTCTTCACCAAGTGGAACCGATGGATTTGTGATTTATAGCGATGCCTCACGGAGCGGCTTAGGCTGCGTTCTTCTGCAAAATGAAAAAGTAATTGCTTATGGTTCACGCCAGCTGAAGGTGCACGAGCGAATTTATCCCGTCCATGACTTGGAACTAGCGGCATTGATTTTTGCACTCAAGTTGTGGCGACACTACCTTTATGGAGTGAAGGTGGAGATCTTTACAGATCATAAGAGCCTAAAGTACCTATTGGAGCAGAAAGATTTGAATATGCGACAACGAAGGTGGTTGGAGTTCTTAGGGGAGTACACTTTTGAGATTCACTATACGCCCGGGAAGGGGAATGTTTTCGCGGATGCCTTGAGTCGGAGGGTTCCGGCTAGAGCAAATTGGTTACAAAGGCATGATGAACGTCTTGTCCAGGAGCTGGAGGCGTTGGAGATTTATTGTGTTGACAAAAATGCCACTGCCAATGCATGTCTGAATTGGATGGAGGTGCAATGTGACTTACGGACCGAGTTCGACGGGCAACAGAGTCGGATGAAGATCTCTTATACTATGTTAACGAAGGGCCAAAAGGCAAATTCTCCTGGAATGACGGTCTTTTGCGAAAAGAGGGCCGTTTGTGCATCCCGAATGTGGGTAAATTGAGGGAAGAACTGATGTATGAAGCACATTATACAAAGTATTCCATTCACCCCGAGAGCACGAAGATGTTCAACGATATGAAAAAGCTATTCTGGTGGCCAGGGCTCAAGAGAGATGTTGCCCTCTATGTGGCCAAGTGCCAAACATGTGCGATGGTGAAGGCGGAATGCCAAAAGCCGGGCGGTTATTTGAAGTCGCTGCCGATCCCAGAGTGGAAATTTGATGATATTTCCATGGATTTTGTACACGGGTTGCCGAGATCGCAGCGAGGGAATGATTCCATTTGGGTGATTGTTGACCGGCTAACTAAAGTGCCACATTTTCTCCCGAACAGGCGGGATGATTCAGTCGAAAGTTTGGCAAAGTTATATGTTGACCAGATTATACGGCTTCACGGTGTTCCTCGGAGCATCGTAAGTGATCGAGATGGACGATTTACGTCTAATGATTGGAGGCTAGTTCACCAACTGTTGGGCTCGAAGTTGACTTTCAGTACGGCCTTTAATCCGCAAACGGATGGCCAAACTGAATGTACCAACAGAACGATGGAGGACATGCTCTGAAAGTGCGCCCTCGACTTCGGCAAGAGATGGGAAGATCATCTCTATATGGTGGAGTTTCATATAATAACAGCTACCAGGCGAGCATTGGAATGACACCATATGAAGCACTATATGGAAGGAAGTGTCGTACTCCCTTGGCTTGGGTAGAAGCGGGCGAAGCGCGTATTTATAAACCAAATGACGTTGAGGAAGCAAACTCAACCATATGGATGATTCGAGAGAAGCTACTTATTGCTCAAGATCGACAAGCTAAGTACTACAACGCCAAACACCGAAACGTGGAATTTGCGGTTGGCGATTGGGTTTACTTGAAGATCAAGCCCTTCAAAGGTGTCTCCAGGATTCGACGTTTGAAAAAGTTGAGTCCAAGATATTTGGGTCCATTTGAAGTGGTGGAGCGCGTCGGAGAGGCGGCTTATCGACTAGCTCTATCGACAGACTTGGGTGGATTACATGATGTATTTCACATCATAGTGCTTCGAAAGGCCATGAAAGGTCCAGCTCAAGTGATCGCGGATGATTGTGTGCCGGTGGAGTATGGTCTAACAACAAGAGTTAGACCCATTCAAATCGAAGATTGAGCCGAGAAACAGTTGCGGAATAAGACGGTCGGCATGGTTAAAGTCCGGTGGGACAACTACGACCGTGAAGAACTTACATGGGAGCGAGAGCAAACCATGCGAGAAAAGTTCCCCGAGCTGTTTCTGTAATCCGTGGAGAGAATTGTGTTGTAACATACAAATTTTTAATGTTATAACTTTTTGGTTGTCGATTGCTTGTTGCCTTCCTGTGTTTGAATTTCAAGGACGAAATTTCTTGTATGAGGGGAGGATTGTAACAGCCCAAATTTTCTCAGTAGGCAATTTTCGGGTGACACGGCCTAGGACACGGGCGTGTCCCAGGGCGTGTCAAGTTGGAGTCGACGATTTGGCCGCGAGGTCGACAAAATTTGGAGTCGACGATCGTCGAACAGCAAACACGGCCTGAGACACGGGCGTGTCTCAGGGCGTGTCGAGGCCGTGTCGACGATCGGCCTGGGAGTCGACGTTTTTCGCTCGACGGTGTGTCGAGAGAAGGCACACGGCCAAGGACACGGGTGAAATAAATAGTACCTAATCACCTAGAGGGGGGGGGGGTGAATGGGTGACTTAATCTTTTTTAAACTTTTAGGCAGATTATATCACAGATTTCATAGAACTATAAACAACATACACAGCATCAATCACATACATAGAGTACACATAGTTTTATAGTCGTTCCCTAAGGTCTGGGTACATCCACTTTCCCCCTTCGCCTATCTAGTAGTGTACTAGATTCGGCCAAACTCCTTCACTATACCTCAGATCCTCAGATCTTACACTCAGAACCCCAAACAGGTTCGTACAGCTCAGAGTGATCTCACTCCTACAACTCAGGCTCAACAGCCCTACCACTCAGTCTTCACAAAGACCTACACTCAGCCACAAGGCCTACACTCAGAGAAATGAATCTCCTACACTCAGGCACACAGTACCTACCACTCAGCCTTTATAATTTTAGGCTTACAACTCAGATCCCTAAGGATCCTACAAGAAAATAAGAATACAATGTATATAACCTCAACTCAGAATAAGAGAGAAGAGTTGACAGGTTTCTTGATGAGTTCTTGGAAGAACTTTGCTGAGATCAACCTCACTTAGCTTTCTTCAAAGCTTCTTGAATTTAGAACACAATAGGGTTGAGTCTCTCTGCAGCTAATTTTCAATCACTGCTAACTTAAGATTCAGATCTCAATCTGAACCCTTCTTTACAGCCTGTTTCAACAGCTGTCTTCTTGGAAGGAGCTCTCTCTCTCCAACTACTTAGATCTTTACTTGAATTGATTCTTCAATGAATTGCTTGATCACCCATTTGATTGTTGTTGATCATCTTCTTCTATTGACAGAATAAGCCTTTATATAGGCTTCCTTCATGGTGACCGGCTGATCCGGTTCCTAACAGCTTTCTGACAGCTCTGACAGTTGCAGTAGACTAGCTGGAATGGCAGCTGTCAAGTCATCCAGTCACTTCTTGAATTCTCTATAATTGTCTGAAAGTATCGAGATAGTCAGTCTTTAAGTGTCGACACTTATAGACTAAGTGTCGACACAAGTAGACTAAGTGTCGACACTAGCCTTCATGGTGTCGACACAACTCCTTGTGTTGTAGAATCTGCTTCTCGACACTGCTTCTTCAACATGTGTCGACACTAATATTGTGTGTCGACACAACTCCTTGTTCTTCAGTATTTAGTTGAATTCTGCTAAGTGTCGACACACCTCCTTTGTGTCGACACATCTTCTTGTGTTGAACTTGTTCAGTGTCGACACATCTTCTTGGTGTCGACACATGCCTTCTGTGTTTATACTTGCTGAGTGTCGACACTTCTCCTTGTATCGGCACATTCTTCTTGTGTTGAGACTTTGGCTGAGTGTCGACACATCTTCTTTGTGTCGACACTTGTACTTAGAATTTGTTAAACTTTGCTGAGTGTCGACACAGCTCCTTAGTGTCGACACTTTCTGATGTCGACAAAGTTCCTCTGGGTGTCGACACTGCTTCTAAGTGTCGACACAGCTTCTCTGGACATTTCTTCATTGAGTGTCGACACAGCCTGTATGTGTCGACACTTTCCTTCTGGTGTCGACTCTGTATCCCTGGTGTCGACAAATTACTCCAAGTGTCGACACTGCTTCTCTGGGTGTCGATACAAGTCTTCTTAAGTGTCGACACTTTTCTTTTGGGTGTCGACACATGGACTTAGAAACTTTTCAGCTTTCCCTGCAAACACTTAACCTGCACAACTAAACTCAAAACACATCAAATACATTTTGATGTATATCATTGAGTAGGGTGAGGCTTCTTCAAATCAGGTACATTTATTCCAATGTACCCAACAATCTCCCCCTATTTGGAGAAGTCATAACCCTTAGTCAATGATATACACCATACATAACAGAATCACAGTATGATGTAAAACAGGATTATATAACAGGGTAAGTACATAAACATATATAAACAAACATGTATACACAAATATCTCAGAACAATAATGTAATAAATTTAACACATATCACATAGTTCTAAGAACTTCAACATTTTTATTATTCAAAAGTTTACAGAAAGTTTTAATACAAGTGATTACACATAGTAAACTTAAGAAAAATTCTATCCTATTGCTGCTCAGGCTCCTTGATAACTATGCCCTTTCCATATTGTATCTTTGCTTGGACTGGGGCTTCAGCATCTTTAGCAGCAGCAGTCTTCTTTCCTTTAAGATTCTTCTTTTTTAATTCTTCAGCTTTGATCTTTTGCCTTTCAAAGTAATGATAAGGCTTTGGAAAGTACTTGTTAGGCTCCTAGGCAGTAGGAGGTAGCTTTCCCATCTTAGCCTTTCTTCTATATTGCACAATTGCCTCTTGCCTGGTCTCATGCTTCCTCCACTCCAGTTCAGAATACCACTTGTTTCTATCCTGGATATTGTCTTTGACAGCCTTTCATGCAGTCAAGATAATATTCCTGGAAGTGGGGCTCCACTGTTCAAAATCAGGCCTCAATTCAGCTTGCTCCCTGAAATTCTCTTCTTAGAGAATTGGGCATCTTGTCCTTTCTACAAAGCCTGTTGTTCTTTCAGTATAGCCTCTGGCACTGACTGAACTACTTTTTCTATGATGACCTTCTGATTTCCCTCAGGGGGGCTATACATTGACTGTTTATCTGCATGTATCATATCAAAGTCTGGTGGAGGGTATATTACTTGAGCTACTTCAGCTTGCTCTCCTCCAAGATATGCAGGATTAATCCCAGACTCTGCAACATTGTCATCATCACATAATGGAGGATATCCCAGGGTGGCTCTGATGGAATTAGAAATCCATTATGCATGATCAGAGCTGGCTTTGACTAACACCCTCTCCCCCTTTATGACTTCTCTTTCAATGTGATCTCTTAGATCATCTTTCTGGAATCTTATCTGGTGATTCAGATAATTAACTCCATCCTTATAGAAGGGTTTGAACTTCTGAAGTTGTTCAGTTATGGCCTTATTAGAGTCTTTAAGAACAGTCTTAAATGTAGTGATGTGCTCTTGGAACTTCTTATCAAACTCTTCCTGGGCAGTAGTCCTTGCTGTAGTTTGAGCAGCAGCCAGATTCTGCATCTCAGTGACTATCACATTGTGTGATTCAGTCAAATTGTCATTCATTCTTATCTGGTTTTCCAGGACATAGCTTTGCTTTACTGCCAGGTCTTCAATTTGCTTCTTGATATTTTCTTGATGAGTAGCCAAAAAGACTACTGCATTTCCTCCTTTATGGAAGCAGTCAGTCATCTCTTTCTTGTTCAGATTCATTTCAAATCTGATTGACTTGATATCTTGGGCCAGATCAAATTGTAATGACTTATGCCCTTCATCCACATATTTTTCCAGAGCTTGCCTTTGCTCATCCATCTTTATCTGTAATGCAACCATCAGAGAACTGAAATCTGTAGATGGGGCTGGCTGTGATGCAGGCTGTGGTGCTATTGTTTGAAAAGCTTTGTTATATGTCTGGCTCCTCCTTTTGAAAACTTGAAATTTTCTCTTCTTGGCTCTTGCAGCCGCTTCATCTTCAGAAGCAGATGTGCTTGCAATATCAACCATGTCCTTAGGGCTTGAAGGTAAATCCTTCTCAGTCCTTTGGGGTTGCTCAGCATCATTTGGCTTCTTAGTCTCTTTGTCTGTAGTTTTCTCTATATTCTCCACTTGCTCCCCCTCAATATTGACTTTCTCTCCCTCGGCAGCAACTGTTTCTTTCTCAAAGTTAGTTTGTAGAAGATCTGGGAATAGCTCTTCTAAAGTAAATTCCTGTTGAGTATGAGCTGGAAAAACTGTTATCTCATCAACAACTAGATCAACAACAGATGTGTCTTCCATGACAACATCCTGCGGTTGGCTATGTGTCTGTGTTTGCTGATTAACAATAGGTAATGAATCAGACAAAACATCATCCTCAATAGGGAAATCTAATTCATTAATTGCAGTTATTACCTCAAGTATTGTGTGGGTAGCTTGTGCACTCTCTAGTGGAGTTGGCACTTCCACAAGTAGAGGCTCCCCCTAGATTGAATCCTGGTGAATTGGGCTAGCCTGTGGTATCTCCCCCTGCCTCTCTGCATCATCTTGTCTTGCTGGAGATTGTCCAGCATTTCCAGTGTCTTCCTCATCTGGAGTGAACACTACATGCTCTTCAGAGCTGCTTGATGATTCTTGAGCCACAGGGGCTGTCTTTTTCTTCTTCTTCAGGGGTATTTCCTTCTCAGGAGTTGGAATTTCCTTCGTCAAGACTCTATCCCACCTAGAGAAGATTCTCATGTCCATCTTCCTCATGTGGTTGATCTTAGATCCAGCTGCTTGACCCATGACCTCTGGTATACTTCCAGCCAGGTAAAGACTTAGTATTCTACCCAAATTGGGCTTCTTCATGCTCTCTTTGATCTTCTCAAACACCACTACAGACCAATCAGTTTCTAGTTTGAAAATAATCCTTGTCATGAGGCTAAGCATGTGAGCTGAGATTCTGTCATGGCCTCCAGGCTTGCTCAAGATAACTTTGCCAAAAATTTCAGAGAGAAATTTGCCTTGCATGTTCATTCCCTTCCTGTTGAAAACAGAACCTATTTTCAGGTTGGAGTCCAATCCAAACCATGTTAGTGCTTCTCTAGTCTTAGAAGCAGAAACATCTTCTTCTTCCTTAGTCCTAGGTAGTTGAAGTACCTTTCTCAAACTCTTAGAGGAAACTTTCACCTTAGCCCCATGAACTCTTGACTTAATCTTGAGTCCTGATTCATCTAGGGTTGCTCCATTCAGAAATTCCAGAACTTCTTTCTTCCATATCTTGGTCGGCTCTGAAACAATAAATTCTAATCTTGTCTCTGCGATTAGGGTTATCACGCCTTTGATATCGGGTTCCCCGTCATCAAATGCGCGTCGCACGAGTTCATAACCTTCATTCACATTCTCTTCTAGCTTCGGCGCCAATAGGGTTTGAAGAAATTTGAATTTAGAGGAGAGAGGTGTAGACACACAAGTTTGGTCACGAAACTTTGGTGAGCGTGTCGACAAACAATGGTGAAATCCTATTTATACCTTTTTAGAATTGAAGATGAAAGAGCGCGTCAAAATACTCAAATTGTGTCGACACTGTTGATAAGTGTCGACACAGACTTATAATGTCTCGACAACAATGTGTCGACACAAGTATAGTCGACATAATATATGTGTCGACACTTGTTTATGTGTCGACACTGCTTTGGTCGACACTTAGTTGAGACTTTACCATACTAATTCTAAGTAAAGCCTAAGTGTCGACACCACCTTGGATGTGTCGACACCTACTCTGCATGTGTCGACACTAATTATCTGAAGTGTCGACACAGACTTCCTATATGTGTCGACAACATTTCTCTGAAATGTCGATACCACTTTTCTGTGTCGACACAGACAAATCTGTGTGTCGACACCATTTTACTTAGCCAATTTTGAAAACTTATTCTAAGTTTATCATACCTAATTCAATTTTGAACCTATTGAATTTGGTTTCATCTGAGGGCTTAGTATACATGTCAGCTAGTTGATTATCTGTATTTAAATATTCTAGTGAAATATCTCCTTTTTCCACATGTTCTCTTAGAAAATGGAATTTGATTTCTATATGCTTAGTCCTACTATGGGAGACAGGATTGTTTGCAATAGAAATAGCACTAGTAGAATCACAAAATAGAGGTGTTCTACTTACTTGTATACCATAGTCTTTTAGCTGATGTTGAATCCATAAAAGTTGAGCACAACAACTTCCTGCAGCCACATACTCTGATTCTGCTATGGAGATAGCCACACTTGTTTTTTTCTTGTTACTCCATGATATCAGTCTTCCACCTAGGAATTGATAGGTACCAGTTGTACTTTCCTATCTTCCTTGCAGCCTGCAAAATCTGCATCTGAATAACCTGTCAGTTCAAAGTCTCCATTCCTAGGGTACCAAAGGCCTAGATAAGGAGTGCCCTTAAGATATCTCAGTATTCTTTTGACTGCTGTCAAATGAGATTCTTTAGGGCAAGCTTGGTACCTAGCACAGACACATGTAGCATACATGATATCTGGTCTACTTGTAGTCAAATACAATAGGGAGCCAACTATCCCTCTATACAAAGTCTCATCTACAGGTTTCCCTGCATCATCTTTGCTAAGAGACATGCTTGACCCCATAGGAGTTTTCATGGTACTGGATGATTCCATACCATACTTCCTTATTAATTCTAGAGTGAACTTAGACTGGCATATGGATAAACCATTCTCATTCTATCTAACTTGGAGACCCAAGAAGAACTTAAGTTCCCCCATACTGCTCATTTCAAATTGTCCTTGCATAAGTTTTGCAAACTTTCTGCAAAGACTATTTTCAGTAGACCCAAATATTATGTCATCTACATATATTTGGACTAGTATGATCTTGCCTCTGTATTCCCTAAGGAATAGAGTCTTGTCTATTTTCCCCCTTGTGAATTTATTCTCAATGAGGAAACTAGACAAGGTTTCATACCAAGCCCTAGGGGCTTGTTTTAACCCATACAAAGCCTTCCTAAGTCTATAGACATAATTAGGTTTAGTAGAATCAACAAAACCTGATGGCTGTTCCACATAGACTTCTTCCTTCAGATTACCATTCAGAAAGGCTGACTTAACATCCATTTGGTATACTTTAAACCCTTGATAGGTTGCATAGGCCAAGAACATTCTTATTGCCTCCAGTCTGGCTACTGGAGCAAAGGTTTGATCAAAGTCAATACCTTCTTCCTGCCTATAACCTTTTGCAACCAGTCTTGCTTTGTTCTTTATAATCACTCCATGTTCATCCATCTTGTTCCTGAAGATCCACTTAGTCCCAATTATGTTGTGGTCTTTTGGTTTAGGAACAAGCTCTCAGACTTTGCATCTCTTGAACTGATTCAGCTCCTCTTGCATTGCCTCAATCCAATGAGGGTCTAGGATGACTTCTTCAAATTTCTTTGGATCTACTTGGGATAGAAAACTGGAGTAGAGTACTGAACTTAGATTTCTGCTCCTTGTTTGTACCCCTTGACTTAGATCATCAATAATTTGATTGGCTGGATGATCTTTTAGATGTCTATTAGCTGGAGGCAGCCTGTCTTCAGGTTGTACTCCTTCAGCTTCTTCAACATGTTGCACTCCTTGGTCTTCTTCTACATCAGGTGTATCTAGTACTCTCCCTAGACAACAGCCATTATCATCCACTTGCTGTCTTGCAGTAGAACTTTCTTCAATAGTAAGATTGTCCATCTTTTCAGTCACACCTGTGGAGCAGCAAATACTTCTAGACAATTCATTGTTAATGAGTCTAGCTTCATCAAATACTACATGTACTGACTCCTCTACAACTTGAGTAGTCAAGTTGTAGACCCTATAAGCCTTACTGTTGTGGTTGTACCCAACAAAGATCCCCTCTTGGGATTTGGCAGCAAACTTGGTTAAGTAAGACTTACCATTGTTAAGTATATAGCATTTACAACCAAAGATCCTGAAATAGGATAGGTTTGGTTTTCTGCCTTTCACAATCTCATAGGGGGTCTTATTGTGACTTTTGGTGATAGTAGCCCTATTAATTACATGGCAAGCAGTGTTTACTGCCTCAGCCCAGAAATATTCTGGGAGAGATGTGTCACTTAATAGGGTTCTACCAGCCTCTATCAAGGTTCTATTTTTCCTTTCAGCAATGCCATTTTGCTGAGGTGTTCTTGGTGAAGAAAATTCCTGAAATATCCCAAATTCTTCACACAGTTTTGTCATACTGTCAGACTGGAATTCAGTACCATGGTCACTTCTTATTTTGACCACTGTATTTGAAAGGGGAAACTAGATCAGATATACTCTAGAGGGGGGGTGAATAGAGTATATGGTGCTTTTTAAAACACAAAGAAAAACTTTTGCAAAGCTTTACAACAATTGCTGTAATGAGTGTAAGCAGGGAAGCAGAAATAAAATTAATCACAAAACCAAGCTATGCAGAAACTAAGCACAAGAAAATCTAGGCCAGAAACAGAAAGAAAACATGCAGAACCAGATGACACAAGGAGTTATAGTGGTTCCCCAAACTTGGGTACATCCACTCTTCTACCACCCTAGGTAGGAATCCACTGCAGGATGAGTTGATCAGGTGTCCTGGGCACCAATGAGCTTTTGATAAGGTGCTCAAAAACCAAAACAGATTTTTTGATCAGGTGTCTTGCCACCAATGAGCTTTTGACAAGGTGCTCAAAAACCAGATTCAAACTTTTGAAGGGATTTTGAAAAACCCTTTACAGAGTGGGGGTGAGAGAGTGATGGCAGTCTTCTCTTTTCTCAAACAACTGAGAAGACTAAGTGGATTGATTTCAAAGCTCCCCCTGAGTCCTTGATCTTCAGGAAGATGAGCTTTGCTGAGGGTGATAGGCCTTCAAAGATAGATCTCCAGCAAAAGATGATTTCAGCAAGCTGAAATGTTGAGTGTCTGGAGTCTTGAAATGATGTTGGCCTTGAACACTTTTAGAGCTGAAGAGATCTGAAGATTTTTGAAAGCTTGATCTCTCTGATGAGTGTTCTTCAGAATTCTTGTTGACAGAATATTTTCAAAGAGTCTCTGTATATTGAGTTGTGTCCTGTTCTTGTCAATCTCTTTTTTTGATTCAAAAACATTCTCTCTTTTTATTCTCTGTGTCTGAATAGGATATCTCTCTGTCAAAGATAGCCGTTGGTCTGCATTGATTACAGCCTTAATTGCATAATTTCTTCTAAAGGAAAGTCCACTGATTTGTTCCTTGAAAAATCCCTTGAAACTTGCTCCAGAAGTAAATGAAAACGGCTGGCAGATCTTCTGAATTAAATGCAGAATAACTTCTATCTGATTTGAATTTGAATTCTGAAAGATAACTGAAATCGTCGAACTGAGCTCTGCTATCGTCGAGCTGAGCTCAGCGACCTGGAAAATGCAAGCAGCAACATAATCGTCGATCTGAGCTCAAAGATCGTCGAACTGAGCTCAGAGATAAGGATCCAGTGCAGAGTCAAAATCGTCGACCTGAGCTCAGCGATCGTCGAATGGAGCTCGACGATATTGAGAAGTTGAGCTCAGCGATCGTCAAGTGGAGCTCGACGATTTTATGAGGTTTGAGCTCAGCGATCGTCGAATGGAGCTCGACGATCTGTCGAAGTTGAGCTAGACGATCGTCGACCGGAGTTCGACGAAACGTCGTGCTGAGCTCGACGATTGGACTTAGTCTCCAGAAAAACTTTGGTCTTCAGGGCAGCTTCCAAACCTAGACTCCTGATCCCTTAGACTCAATTCTAATTGACCTATTAAGCTATACAGAAGGTCGAACACAGATTCTTAGAGACATAGTGATCCTGACCCAAATTAGTAATAGGGTGTTCCAACAATCTCCCCCTATTTGGGTTAGGAAAACTATTTACAGACTTTGGAAAATCAAACAACATCATACAATCAGAAAAACACAAAAACAACAGTAGCTAGACATTATAGAACCATCACAGAGATATATAAATATGATATCCAGAAAGCAGTCAGAAAAACCAAGAATTGTCACCTTACAGAGTTACTCTTTCTCTTTGCCTTTTACCATTTTGATTTCTCTGTTAGGATTTAAAGCTTCTTGTTTGGATCTGGTGTCATCTGCTGCACCCAAATAAATTTGCTTAGTGGCCCTGGGAACCACAGCAGCAGGATGCAACTCCATGTACCTGTCTGCATCAAAAAATTTACTAGAAGCATATCTTTCTAGTTCTTTCTGTCTTTGTTCTGACATTGTAGATATATTAGAGGTGTCTAGGCCTTGCTCTCTGGCTTTCTTTATTTGATCTAATGCAGCCAACTCTTTCATTCTAGCAGTCCAAGCAACAGGATTCTTCTCAGGGTCCTCAAATGGAACAGGTGGCTCATACCTGTTGTAAGAAGTATCTTGAGGAGTCCTGGCACTCACAGTTTCTTTGAGCTTGTAGGGGAATGGACCAGAAGATGTATCAGAAGGAACATGTCCTCCCCTGGAATAAGGGTGCTGCCTGGAATGCCCTTTAGAATATACTTGAGTTTCTCTTTGATTTCCCCTATATCCTCCCCTTCTAGAGTAAGAGCCCCTAGACTGGCTTTCCCTTTGATATGTTCTAGCATGGGGTTGGTAGGGAGCCTGGCTTCTAGCTGGGCCTGATCTTGCAGAGCTGCCACCTGCACCTGCATCAGGTGGAGGTGGTGGAGGAGGATGAGGGTGCTTGGACTGGGTGGAACCTTTCTCATACTTCCTTTTCTTCTTCATAGCCTTTAGCTGATTCTTAGAGAACTGCATCCAATGCTCAGTAATTGGGCAGTTGTGCAGAATATAGTAAAGAACATCATTATCATCTCTAACTTTGGCAGGTGGAACCCTCTTCATTGCCTTACTTCTTGCCTTCCTTTTTCTTGCAATGGTGGCAGAAGAATCATCAGAAGCAGTGTTGTAGTCATCAGATTCAGAGCTTTGAGCATCATATAAAGCATCAATCCTTTTCATCAAACCTTCTTTTAGTTGAACAGCAGCAGATGGGGCAGAAGCAGGAGCAACAGAAACAGATACAGCAGTAGATATAACAACAGATACTGGAGCAGCAGTAGAAGCAACACTGATTATTTCAGGAATTAAGGCAGCAGCAGGTTCAGAAACAACAACAACATCTACAGCAGGCTCAAAAACAGCAGCCTCTGTCATCAGAGAATCCTGGGAAATGGGCTCATCAGAGACAATTTGATTTTCAGCAGCAGTTGGAACATTTTCTTCAGCAGCAGCAAGAACAATTTCAGAAGCAGATTCAGCCTTTTCTTTATCAGCAGCAGCAGCAGTCATCACTGAGAGTACAAAGGATGAAAGAATGTTGGGGTCACAGCCAGAGAAGGGCACCATTGCCTTAGACAGATCTTCTGAGGGCTGGACAGCAATGGCTTCTGGAAGGTAGCTGTAATATGCAGTATCAAATGCAGATAGCAAAGACCTTAGGTCTATTGCTAAGACTGGAGTAGCAGCAGCAACTGGATCAGAAGAGGCAGCAGACACAGGAGCAGCAGCAGCAGCAGCAGCATGAAGACTGGCTTCATAGGGCATCTCCCCCTGCCTGGATGCAGATACCTCTGTATCAAGGCAAACTGCTGGTGGGGCTGCTGGAGGAAGGAGAGAAGAAAGCCTGGCAGAGAGGGCTGCCACTGACAAGTGTAGAGGAGCCAAAGAGGTCTCCAAGAGGAGGGAAAGCCTGGGGGCAATGAGCTCATACAGCTTGTCAGCAAGGGCTGAAAGATCTACTTGCTCAAGAAGAGGAGCAGAGGTAGAGGGTACAGGGATGGCTGAAGAAGCTGGAGGAGGAGGGCTGAATGGTGGAATGAATGGCTCAGGAGAGGGGATTGTGGAGATGGAGGACAATGGGATGGATATGGAGGGAGTGAAAGTGGGTTGGTCAATAATGTGGTGGAGAAGGTCTTGGAAAGATGTTGAAGAGGATGGTAAGTCTGGAGGAGAGGAGGGGGAATCATCCATGTAGGATTCATCCAGAAGTGTGAAGGATGGTATGGATGGAGATGAGGTGACATCTGGTGGTGGATAGGAGAATAATGGGTGGAAGTGGTCTACAGGTGGAGATGAAATGGTTGCTGGAGATGGAATAGAGGTTGGAGATGGGCTGGAGATTGTAATTGTGGATGGAGCTGGAGTGGTGGATGGAATAGGTAGGGTTGGACTTGGAGGAGGAGGAGGAGAAGCAGCACTAGCAGCAGGCAGGTTCTCTGCAGGTGCAGAGACCTGGGGGGGAGTGACTCTTTGAGTCCTAGTGCCTGAAGGGGCAGTTGAAGAGGGCCTGCTGGGCTTGCTAATCTGCCTGTCCCATTTCCCAAATAGGGCACAGGTGAGTCTCTTGGAGGCATTGATGTGCACTCCAGAGGAGACTAACAGAGCAGGGCACTTTGCCTGAAGGAAAACTCCCAGAATTCTTCCAAAATTCACAAAGGTTTTGTTAATCTTTTTCTTTATCAGGTCAAAGAAGACCTCTCCCCAGTTCAAGCTTTTCCTATCTACCAGAGCTCCCATGAGGCAGAGCTGATGTCTGGAGATGGTGTCATGTGCAGAATGTTTTGCCAACAGGACCTTGCCTACAACATCTGCCAGGAACCTGTATTCAACTGACAGGTTCCTCTTAAACAACTTGCTAGGGTTTCCCTCAGGATGACCCATCCTGGCAAGTATATCAGAAAATTCTTCTCCAGAAAGTTCAGCAGAGTCTTCACCAGTTCTTAAACCAAAAACCTCTGTTAAGACTGTTGGGGTCAGAGGTACCTGGGTGCCAGCAATAGATCCAACAATGGTGTTGTTGTCAAGGTTGTGTGCAGTATATACCCATTCCTTTATTTCATCTGAGGCAAGTTTGATTCTTGTGGTCATGAGGGCAGATAAATGCTGATCTTTGAATAAACTCAGGATGTCCTGGAAGACTTGATCAGTGGTGTTGAAGGAGTCCAAATCAATGTCAAACCCTGCATCAAACTTCATGGCGGCGAGGACAGCAACTGAGATGGCCATGGTACCTGCAAAAACTTAACAAACAAACCGAACAAGCGTAGAACTGTTTGGAGGGAAGAAAATTTTGCAGAGAAATTGAAAGCGCAAGAGAGAACGACGGCGAAAAATGAGTTTTATATTAGGGTTCGACGCAGAATTGGAAAGATCGTTGAACTCAGTTCGACGATCGAGGCTTCTAAAGGAATCTGAAGAGACTCCAACATCATCGATCTCCGTTCGACGATCTGGAAAGGCGTCGAGCTCCGTTCGACGATCGTTCAGGGAACAAGATCGTCGAGCACCGTTCGACGATCGTTGACCAGAAGAGATAGTTCATACTATCTGAGGAGCGCTGAACTCCGTTCGACGATTCAGGAAATCGTCGAACTCCGTTCGACGATCTTTGGGGAAATCGTCGAGCGCAGTTCAGAGATCAGAAAATTCTAAACACTAAGGAAAATCAGAATTTTTGCCTAGTCTTGGTCAATTTTTAGCTTTCAAAATCTTGGATATTATTTAAGACTTCCTCCATCTAACATTCCTAACTGATTTAGGAAGAAGGTATGTTTCTTTTCATCCAAAGGCTTGGTGAAAATATCTCCCCTTTGTAAATCAGTTGGGATATATTGCAGTTCAATTTTATTCTTTTCAACATTGTCCCTTAAGAAGTGATGCCTAATCTCTATGTGTTTTGTCCTACTATGGAGGACTGGATTTTGAGCTATGGAAATAGCACTTGTATTGTCACAAAATATTTTTGACTTCTCTAAGTTGTAACCATAGTCTAGGAGTTGATTTTGAATCCACAGTATTTGTGAACAACAACTACCTGCAGCCATATATTCAGCTTCAGCAGTTGAAGTTGACACAGATGTTTGTTTCTTACAAAACCAAGAGACAAGTCTATCACCAAGGAACTGACAAGTTCCACTGGTGCTTTTCCTGTCAATTCTGCATCCAGCATAATCAGCATCAGAGAATCCAGTTAACTCAAATGCTGAATCTTTTGGATACCAGAGACCTAGATTTGGACAACTTTTAACATACCTGAGAATCCTCTTTACTAATGTTAGGTGTGACTCTCTAGGGCTAACTTGGAACCTAGCACATATACATGTAGCAAACATTATATCTGGTCTACTAGCTGTAAGATACAGTAAAGAGCCAATCATTGCTCTATATGTTGTCTGATCAACAGGTTTCCCATGTTCATCAGCATCTAATACAGCATTGGTAGGCATGGGTGTTTTCATACAAGATGCCTCAGACATGCCAAATTTCTTAACCAGCTCATTAGCATATTTGGTTTGAGAAATAAAGATGCCTTCAGCATGTTGTTTGACTTGCAATCCTAGGAAGAAGGATAGCTCACCCATGCTACTCATCTCAAATTTAGAATGCATTAGGTTAGAAAACCTTCTGCACAATTTTGAGTCAGTAGAACCAAAAATGATATCGTCTACATAAATTTGTACTAGTAGGGTATGGGACTTATGGGTTCTAATAAAAAGAGTTTGGTCTACTCTACCCCTTATAAAATCATTTTCCAAGAGAAAGCATGCTAGGGTCTCATACCATGCTCTAGGAGCTTGCTTGAGACCATATAATGCTTTATGTAATCTAAAAACATAATCAGGATGAGTTGGAGAGATAAAACCTGGAGGTTGTCTGACATAGACTTCCTCTTTGATGTCTCCATTTAAGAAGGCACTCTTGACATCCATCTGATAAACCTTGAAGCCTTTGTGAGCTGCATAAGCTAAAAATATCCTGATGGCTTCTAATCTTGCAACAGGTGCAAAGGTCTGGTCGTAGTCAATTCCTTCTTCTTGAGAATATCCCTGGGCAACTAGCCTTGCCTTGTTCCTTATTATTACTCCTTGATCATCCAGTTTATTTCTGAATACCCATTTTGTTCCAACAATGGAATGATCCTTTGGCTTTGGCACTAGTTCCCATACTTTGTTCCTCTCAAATTGATGCAACTCCTCTTGCATGGCAATGATCCAGTGTGGATCTTGCTCTGCATCTTGAATGGACTGAGGCTCAATTTGAGAAAGGAAGCAGGTGTGCAACAGGTTTTGGTTGACCTGATTTCTGGTTTGCACACCAGCTGAGATTTCTCCAATTATTTGGGAAATTGGATGGTCTCTTGATGTTACTAAATCAACAGGGGGTGTTGATTGTTCACCAACCTGTGTTGTTGTTTCCTCTTGTGGTACAACAACTGGCTCTTCATGTTGAGCTTCAATGTGTTGAGCATTCCCTTCATCTTCACTGCTTTCATTCTCTTGAGCAACCTGCAACTTGTTCATATCTTCAACTAGAGAGTGTTCCTGCAAAGGTTCTATGGTAGAAGAAATCTTCTCCTTGAAAGACATGTTAGTTTCATCAAAAGAAACATGAACAGATTCCTCAATTTTCAATGATGATTTATTATATACCCTATAGGCCTTGCTGATCATGGAGTATCCCAGAAACACTCCTTCATCAGCTTTGGCTTGAAATTTTGCTAAATATTTCTTATCATTATTGTGAATATAGCAAGTGCAGCCAAAAATTCTGAAATAGTCAACTTTAGGTTTCTTCCCTTTGAGTAATTCATAGGGAGTCTTTCCCTTCAGTTTATGTATCAGACTTCTGTTCAGCACATAGTTGGAGGTGTTCACTGCCTCTGCCCAGAAGGATAGAGGTAGATGAGCATCTGACAACAATGTAGTGGCAGATTCAATAAGGGTTCTATTTTTCCTTTCAGCTACCCCATTTTGTTGAGGAGTTCTAGGAGCTGAGAAAGTATGCCTGATCCCTTCACTCTGACAGAACTCTTGCATAAGAAGAGAATCAAACTCTGTCCCATGATCACTTCTGATCAGGGCAATGTGAGTATTGAACTCAATCTTTATACATTTGAGAAACTCTGTCAGACACTTAAAGTTATCAGACTTCTTCCTTAGAAAGAACACCCAAGTGAATCTAGAGAAGTCATCTACAATCACCAAAGTGTAGGATTTCCCTCCTAGGCTTTGTACTGTGATGGGTCCAAATAGATCCATGTGTAACAGATACAATATCCTAGGTGAATCACTCTTATTAAGTGACTTGAAACTGTTTTTAGTTTGCTTGCCTAATTGACAAGCCTTGCAGAGTCCTTCCTTCTTGTAGGGGCCAGAAGGTAGTCCTCTAACAAGGTTGTCCTTGGATAGCCTAGCAATAGTTCTAAGGTTTAGGTGTACTAGTCTCTTATGCCATAAAACATTTGGTCTACAAACTGAATTGAATAAACAGATATCTATAGTAGTTGAAAGAAAATCTACTAGGTAGATGTTACCTTTCCTTTTACCTGTCAACACAGTTGTGTTGTCCTCTGACTTGATTTTGCATAAGGTTTTGCTGAAGGTCACCTGTTAGCCTTCATCACATAGCTGACTGATGCTGATTAGGTTGTGCTTCAGTCCTTCCACATATGCTACTTTCTTGAAGGTTACAGAACCAATCTGCACTGCTCCATAACCTTTAGTTTGTCCAAAGTTGGAGTCACCAAAGATAACCTTGGGTCCAAGCTTGGCTCTAAAGGAATTGAGGTTGTCCTTGTTCCCTGTCATGTGCTTAGAGCACCCACTATTCAAATACCATTACTGGTTAGATATTGGATAGGTCTTCACCTGCACATAAAACAATTCACTTGTTTTTGACCCAGTTTACCTTGGGCCTAGGTTGATAACCTTTAAATTCAGAAATGAAGGATATCCCTGGCTGACTCTTATATCCTTCAGGATGATATCTCCTTGGAGGTATAATCCATTCAGTATAAGGGTTGAAGGTTTGGGATGAAAAACCCTTAGGATTTAATTTTGACTTGCCTTTGAAAGAATTTCCAGAGCTCTGACCTCTGTTCGACGATCTTGGAGCTGCGTTCGACGATCGTGGGTCAGATCGTCGAGCTCCGTTCGACGGTCGACTATGGCTGAGGTCAGGTATTTGAGATCGTCGAGCTGCGTTCGACGACTTTGGCTGAGATCGTCGATCAGCGTTCGACGATTTGTCCTGAGATCGTCGAGCTGCGTTCGGCGATCGTCGATCTTCATTCGGCGATCGTCGATCTCCGTTCGACGATTTGTGCTGGACTTTAGTTTTCTGAGGCAGATCAGAATTTTTCCTGGCAACCTCTACAACTCCCTTTCCCTTGTCAGAAATGAACTTGATAGGGGTTGTTAGAACAATAGGTTGGCTGGATGAGGCACCCAAGCCCAGTGTACTGTTGAATCTTGAGTTCACTGTGCTTGTGATGTCCATCAGCTTGATGCTTCTCCCATTGAGAGATTCTTCAAGCTTCTTGGCCTCAGAGAGCTCACTCTTCAGTGAAGCTATCTGTTCCCTATAGTTCTCCAACTCCTGAGAGAGTTTGAGGTTTTCTGATTTTAAAACATTTTGTTCAGATAATTGATTTCTGAGAGAGATGATCTCTTTCTCAGACTTTAGCAGGTCTAAACATAGTGCTTTAAATTCAAGTTTAAAATCTTCTGAAGTAAAATCAAAAGAGCTGATTACCTGATCTTCTTCAGGTTGAGTCTCTGAGTCTGACTCTGACTCCTCTTCCTCTGAGTTGTGTTGTGAGGCATTGATTGCCATCATGCAGAACTCCTTTTCCTCTGCATCATCCTCATCATCACTTGAGCTGGAAGAGGCTTCTGACTCCTCTTCAGTCTCACTCCAGGATTCAGCAACAAATCCTTTCCTTGTGTGCTTATTTCTGCTGGAGGAAGGTTTGCTACTTCCATTCCTTTTGGAGTCCTTCTCCTTTCTTCTTTCTTTTCTGTCCCTTCTGTCCTTGTTCTTGTTCTCTGGACAGTCAGGAACCATATGCCCTGGTTTCCTGCAACCAAAGCAAATGATGTCTTTGCTATTGCCAATGGACTTGTCATACCTTGGCTTATCCTGCTCCTTGTATGATCTTCTTCTGAAGTCCTTTCTGGCCATCTTATAGAATCTTTTGGCCAACAAGCTGAGAAGTTCATCATTGGCTGTTCCTTTTTCTTCAGGCAGATCCTCAGTTGCCTTGAATGCTATAGTCTTCTCCTTTCTTGTGGCTGGTGAAGCAGCCTTCTGTTCTTCTTCTCTGTTCTTGATGAGTAGCTCATAAGATTTGAGCTTACCCAACAAGGCTTCAGTGGTGATCTCATTCAGACTTCTGGCATCTTTAATTGGCCAGATTCTTGAATCCCAAGTGCTGGGGAAGCACATTAGGATCTTGTCATTAAGTTCTGTCAGTGAGATCTCTTTGTCTAATGTCCTCAGTTCACTGACAATTAGACTCAGTCTGTTGTACATGTCTCCCACTGACTCAGTTTCTCCCTTCTTGAAGTTCTCATATTGGGAGATGAGATGGGATCTTCTGTCCTTTCTCTCATCAGCTGAGCCTGAAACTATTTCTGAGAGCTTGTCCCAGATCTCCTTGGCTGAATTACATTCAGCTACCTTTTGAAAAATGTCATCTGACATTGTCTGAGCTAAAATGTTCATTGCCTTGGCATCAGCTACTTTCCACTTTTTGATGTCAGCATCTGTTCCTGATGGAGGTGGAACAGCATTTGTGCTTGTGCCCTCTGGAGGTCTTGGACACACTGTCAAAACAGAAATAAAAATATCTTCGTCAATAGAATTCATGTAGAGTCTAATCCTTGCTTTCCAAAGTGCAAACTTTGACAGATTGCACACTGGAGGTCTGGTGCTAGCATAATCTTTGTTTTGGGCCATGATTTGTGCAAACGAAATCTAATAATAAAATATAACAGAAGGATCTAGTTTGGGATCTTGGGGTTCAGGTGTTAGCCTGTACAACCAGTCAGGTATGGTATGTTTAACCAACCTGGCTCTGATACCAATTGAAAGGGGAAACTAGATCAGATATACTCTAGAGGGGGGTGAATAGAGTATATGGTGCTTTTTAAAACACAAAGAAAAACTTTTGCAAAGCTTTACAACAATTGCTGTAATGAGTGTAAGCAGGGAAGCAGAAATAAAATTAATCACAAAACCAAGCTATGCAGAAACTAAGCACAAGAAAATCTAGGCCAGAAACAGAAAGAAAACATGCAGAACCAGATGACACAAGGAATTATAGTGGTTCCCCAAACTTGGGTACATCCACTCTTCTACCACCCTAGGTAGGAATCCACTGCAGGATGAGTTGATCAGGTGTCCTGGGCACCAATGAGCTTTTGATAAGGTGCTCAAAAACCAAAACAGATTTTTTGATCAGGTGTCTTGCCACCAATGAGCTTTTGACAAGGTGCTCAAAAACTAGATTCAAACTTTTGAAGGGAGTTTGAAAAACCCTTTACAGAGTGGGGGTGAGAGAGTGATGGCAGTCTTCTCTTTTCTCAAACAACTGAGAAGACTAAGTGGATTGATTTCAAAGCTCCCCCTGAGTCCTTGATCTTCAGGAAGATGAGCTTTGCTGAGGGTGATAGGCCTTCAAAGATAGATCTCCAGCAAAAGATGATTTCAGCAAGCTGAAATGTTGAGTGTCTGGAGTCTTGAAATGATGTTGGCCTTGAACACTTTTAGAGCTGAAGAGATCTGAAGATTTTTGAAAGCTTGATCTCTCTGATGAGTGTTCTTCAGAATTCTTGTTGACAGAATATTTTCAAAGAGTCTCTGTATATTGAGTTGTGTCCTGTTCTTGTCAATCTCTTTTTTTGATTCAAAAACATTCTCTCTTTTTATTCTCTGTGTCTGAATAGGATATCTCTCTGTCAAAGATAGCCGTTGGTCTGCATTGATTACAGCCTTAATTGCATAATTTCTTCTAAAGGAAAGTCCACTGATTTGTTCCTTGAAAAATCCCTTGAAACTTGCTCCAGAAGTAAATGAAAACGGCTGGCAGATCTTCTGAATTAAATGCAGAATAACTTCTATCTGATTTGAATTTGAATTCTGAAAGATAACTGAAATCGTCGAACTGAGCTCTGCTATCGTCGAGCTGAGCTCAGCGACCTGGAAAATGCAAGCAGCAACATAATCGTCGATCTGAGCTCAAAGATCGTCGAACTGAGCTCAGAGATAAGGATCCAGTGCAGAGTCAAAATCGTCGACCTGAGCTCAGCGATCGTCGAATGGAGCTCGACGATATTGAGAAGTTGAGCTCAGCGATCGTCGAGTGGAGCTCGACGATTTTATGAGGTTTGAGCTCAGCGATCGTCGAATGGAGCTCGACGATCTGTCGAAGTTGAGCTAGACGATCGTCGACCGGAGTTCGACGAAACGTCGTGCTGAGCTCGACGATTGGACTTAGTCTCCAGAAAAACTTTGGTCTTTAGGGCAGCTTCCAAACCTAGACTCCTGATCCCTTAGACTCAATTCTAATTGACCTATTAAGCTATACAGAAGGTCAAACACAGATTCCTAGAGACATAGTGATCCTGACCCAAATTAGTAATAGGGTGTTCCAACAGTATTGTTTAACTCATTCTGAATTTGTTTGACAAAACTATAGAAGATACTAGGTGTTTCAGATTTCTGTCTAAGGAAGAACACCCAGGAAAACCTTGAGTAGTCATCTATAACTACAAATGTGTAGACCTTCCTACCTAGGCGGTGAACTGGAATAGGACCAAAAAGATCCATATGCAAGAGGTATAAGCACCTCACAGCATCTTTGTTTTCAATGCTATTAAAGGTGGATCTAGTCTGCTTGTCCTTTTGACAAGCTGAGCATATCCCATCTTTAATACACTTAACCTGAGAACCATTCCTCACTAACTCTTTGCTAAAGAGTTGGCCAATTGTCTTGTAGTTAAGATGGGCTAGCCTCTTGTATCATTTGACACAATGAGAGTGTTGGAACACCCTATTACTAATTTGGGTCAAGATCACTATGTCTCTAGGAATCTATGTTTTGACCTTCTGTATAGCTTAATAGGTCAATTAGAATTGAGTCTAAGGGTTAGAAGGCTAGGATTGGGAGCTGCTCTGAAGACCCAAGTTTTTCTGGAGACTAAGTCCAAATCGTCGAGCTCAGCACGACGTTTCGTCGAACTCCGGTCGACGATCGTCTAGCTCAACTATTGACAGATCGTCGAGCTCCATTCGACGATCGCTGAGCTCAACCCTCATAATATCGTCGAGCTCTGGTCGACGATCGCTGAGCTCAACTTCTCAATATCGTCGAACTCCATTCGACGATCGCTGAGCTCAGGCCGACGATTTTGACTCTGCACTGGATCCTTATCTCTGAGCTCAGTTCGACGATCTTTGAGCTCAGATCGACGATTTCTTTGCTGCTTGCGTTTTCCAATTCGCTGAGCTCAGCTCGACGATAGCAGAGCTCAGTTCGACGATTTCAGTTATCTTTCAGAATTCAAATTCAAATCAGATAGAAGTTATTCTGCATTTAATTCAGAAGATCTGCCAGCCATTCTCATTTACTTCTGGAGCAAGTTTCAAGGGATTTTTCAAGGAACAATTCAGTGGACTTTCCTTCAGAACATTTTATGCAATTAAGGCTGTGATCAATGCAGACCAACGGCTATCTTTGACAGAGTAATATTCTATTCAGACTCAGAGAATAAAACAGTGAATGTTTTTGAATCAAGAGATAGAGATTGACAAGAATAGGACACCTCTCAATATACAGAGACTCTGAAAAATATTCTGTCAACAAGAATTCAGAAGAACACTCATCATCAAGAGATCAAGCTTTCAAACATTCTTCAGATCTCTTCAGCTCTCAAGTGTTCAAGGCCAACATCATTTCAAGACTCTAGACAATCAACATTTCAGCTTGCTGAAATCATCTTCTGCTGGAGATCTATTTTTGAAGGCCTATCACCCTCAGCAAAGCTCATCTTCCTGAAGATCAAGGACTCAGGGGGAGCTTTGAAATCAATCCACTTAGTCTTCTCAGTTGATTGAGAAAGAGAAGACTGCCATAACTCTCTCAACCCCCTCTCTGTAAAGGGTTTTTCAAACTCCCTTCAAAAGTTTGAATCTGGTTTTTGAGCACCTTGTCAAAAGCTCATTGGTGGCAAGACACCTGATCAAAAAATCTGATTTGGTTTTTGAGCACCTTATCAAAAGCTCATTGGTGCCCAGGACACCTGATCAACTCATCCTGCAGTGGATTCCTACCTAGGGTGGTAGAAGAGTGGATGTACCCAAGTTGGGGAACCACTATATTTCCTTGTGTCATCTGGTTCTGCATGTTTTCTTTTTGTTTCTGGCCTAGATTTTCTTGTGCTTAATTTCTGCATAGCTTAGTTTTATTTCTGCTTCCCTGTTTACACTCATTACAACAATTGTTGTAAAGCTTTGCAAAAGTTTTCTTTGTGTTTTAAAAAGCACCATATACTCTATTCACCCCCCTCTAGAGTATATCAGATCTAGTTTCCACTTTCAATTGGTATCAGAGGGAGGTTGGTTAATCATACCATATCTGTTTGGTTGTACAGGCTAACACCTGAACCCCAAGATCCCAAACTAGATCCTTCTTTTGTATTTTTTTTATTAGATTTAGCTTGCACAAATCATGGCCCAAAACAAAGATTATGCTAGCACCAGACCTCCAGTGTGCAATCTATCAAAGTTTGCACTTTGGAAAGCAAGGATTAAACTCTACATGAATTCTATTGACGAAGATATTTTTAATTCTGTTTTGACAGTGTGTCCAAGACCTCCAGAGAGCACAAGCACAAATGCTGTTCCACCTCCATCAGGAACAGATGCTGACATCAAAAAGTGGAAAGTAGCTGATGCCAAGGCAATGAACATTCTAGCTCAGACAATGTCAGATGACATTTTTCAGAAGGTAGCTGAATGTAATTCAGCCAAGGAGATCTGGGACAAGCTCTCAGAAATAGTTTCAGGATCAGCTGATGAGAGAAAGGACAGAAGATCCCACCTCATCTCCCAATATGAGAACTTCAAGAAGGGAGAAACAGAGTCAGTGGGAGACATGTACAACAGACTGAGTCTAATTGTCAGTGAACTGAGGACATTAGACAAAGAGATCTCACTGACAGAACTTAATGACAAGATCCTAATGTGCTTCCCCAGCACTTGGGATTCAGGAATCTGGCCAATTAAAGATGCCAGGATCCTGAATGAGATCACCACTGAAGCCTTGTTGGGTAAGCTCAAATCTTATGAGCTACTCATCAAGAACAGAGAAGAAGAACAGAAGGCTGCTTCACCAGCCACAAGGAAAGAGAAGACTATAGCATTTAAGGTAGCTGAGGATCTGCCTGAAGAAAAAGATACAGGCAATGATGAACTTCTCAGCCTGTTGGCCAAAAGATTCTACAAGATGGCCAGAAAGGACTTCAGAAGAAGATCATACAAGGAGCAAGACAGGCCAAGGTATGACAAGTCCATTGGCAATAGCAAAGACATTATTTGCTTTGGTTGCAGGAAACCAGGGCATATGGTTCCTGACTGTCCAGAAAACAAGAACAAGGACAGAAGGGACAGAAAAGAAAGAAGAAAGGAGAAGGACTCCAAAAGGAATGGAAATAGCAAACCTTCCTCCAGCAGAAATAAGCACACAAGGAAAGGATTTGTTGCTGAATCCTGGAGTGAGACTGAAGAGGAGTCAGAAGCCTCTTCCAGCTCAAGTGATGATGAGGATGATGCAGAGGAAAAGGAGTTCTGCATGATGGCAATCAATGCCTCACAACACAACTCAGAGGAAGAGGAGTCAGAGTCAGACTCAGAGACTCAACCTGAAGAAGATCAGGTAATCAGCTCTTTTGATTTTACTTCAGAAGATTTTAAACTTGAATTTAAAGCACTATGTTTAGACCTGCTAAAGTCTGAGAAAGAGATCATCTCTCTCAGAAATCAATTATCTGAACAAAGTGGTTTAAAATTAGAAAACCTCAAACTCTCTCAGGAGTTGCAGAACCATAGGGAACAGATAGCTTCACTGAAGAGTGAACTCTCTGAGGCCAAGAAGCTTGAAGAATCTCTCAATGGGAGAAGCATCAAGCTGATGGACATCACAAGCACAGTGAACTCAAGATTCAACAGTACACTGGGCTTGGGTGCCTCATCCAGCCAACCTATTGTTCTAACAACCCCTATCAAGTTCATTTCTGACAAGGGAAAGGGAGTTGTAGAGGTTGCCAGGAAAAATTCTGATCTGCCTCAGAAAACTAAAGTCCAGCACAAATCGTCGAATGGAGATCGACGATCGCCGAATGAAGATCGACGATCGCCGAACGCAGCTCGACGATCTCAGGACAAATCGTCGAACGCTGATCGACGATCTAAGCCAAGATCGTCGAACGCTGGTCGACGATCCCATATACCTGACCTCAGCCATAGTCGACCGTCGAACGGAGCTCGACGATCTGACCCAAGATCGTCGAACTCAGCTCCACGATCGTCGAACAGAGGTCAGAGCTCTGGAAATTTTTTCAATGGCAAGTCAAAATTGAATCCTGAGGGTTCTTCATCCCAAACCTTCAACCCTTATACTGAATGGATTTTACCTCCAAGGAGATATCATCCTGAAGGATATAAGAGTCAGCCAGGGATGTCTTTCATTTCTGAATTTAAAGGTTATCAACCTAGGCCCAAGGTAAACTGGGTCAAAAACAAGTGAATTATTTTATGTGCAGGTGAAGACCTATCCAACATCTAACCAACAATGGTATTTGGATAGTGGGTGCTCTAAGCACATGACAGGGAACAAGGACAACCTCAGTTCCTTTAGAGCCAAGCTTGGACCCAAGGTTATCTTTGGTGACTCCAATTTTGGACAAACTAAAGGATATGGAGAAGTCCAGATTGGTTCTGTAACCTTCAAGAAGGTAGCATATGTGGAAGGACTGAAGCACAACCTAATCAGCATCAGTCAGCTATGTGATGAAGGCTACCAGGTGACCTTCAGCAAAACCTTATGCAAAATCAAGTCAGAGGACAACACAACTGTGTTGACAGGTAAAAGGAAAGGTAACATCTACCTAGTAGATTTTCTTTCAACTACTATAGATATCTGTTTATTCAATTCAGTTTGTAGACCAAATGTTTTATGGCATAAGAGATTAGGACACCTAAACCTTAGAACTATTGCTAGGCTCTCCAAGGACAACCTTGTTAGAGGACTACCTTCTGGCCCCTACAAGAAGGAAGGACTCTGCAAGACTTGTCAATTAGGCAAGCAAACTAAAAACAGTTTTAAGTCACTTAATAAGAGTGATTCACCTAGGATACTGTATCTGTTACACATGGATCTATTTGGACCCATCACAGTACAAAGCCTAGGAGGGAAATCCTACACTTTAGTGATTGTAGATGACTTCTCTAGATTCACTTGGGTGTTCTTTCTAAGGAAGAAGTCTGATAACTTTAAGTGTCTGACAGAGTTTCTCAAATGTATAAAGATTGAGTTCAATACTCACATTGCCCTGATCAGAAGTGATCATGGGACAGAGTTTGATTCTCTTCTTATGCAAGAGTTCTGTCAGAGTGAAGGGATCAGACATACTTTCTCAGCTCCTAGAACTCCTCAACAAAATGGGGTAGCTGAAAGGAAAAATAGAACCCTTATTGAATCTGCCACTACATTGTTGTCAGATGCTCATCTACCTCTATCCTTCTGGGCAGAGGCAGTGAACACCTCCAACTATGTGCTGAACAGAAGTCTGATACATAAACTGAAGGGAAAGACTCCCTATGAATTACTCAAAGGGAAGAAACCTAAAGTTGACTATTTCAAAATTTTTGGTTGCATTTGCTATATTCACAATAATGATAAGAAACATTTAGCAAAATTTCAAGCCAAAGCTGATGAAGGAGTGTTTCTGGGATACTCCATGATCAGCAAGGCCTATAGGGTTTATAATAAATCATCATTGAAAATTGAGGAATCTGTTCATGTTTCTTTTGATGAAACTAACATGTCTTTCAAGGAGAAGATTTCTTCTACCATAGAACCTTTGCAGGAACACTCTCTAGTTGAAGATATGAACAAGCTACAGGTTGCTCAAGAAGATGAAAGCAGTGAAGATGAAAGCAATGCTCAACATATTGAAGCACAACCTGAAGAGCCAGTTGTTGTACCACAAGAGGAAACAACAACACAGGTTGGTGAACAATCAACACCCCCGGTTGATTTAGTAACATCAAGAGACCATCCAATTTCCCAGATAATTGGAGACATCTCAGCTGGTGTGCAAACCAGAAATCAGGTCAACCAAAACCTGTTGCACACCTGCTTCCTTTCTCAAATTGAACCTCAGTCCATTCAAGATGCAGAGCAAGATCCACACTGGATCGTTGCCATGCAAGAGGAGTTGCATCAATTTGAGAGGAACAAAGTATGGGAACTGGTGCCAAAGCCTAAGGATCATTCCATTGTTGGAACAAAATGGGTATTCAGAAACAAACTGGATGATCAAGGAGTAATGAATAAGGAACAAGGCAAGGCTAGTTGCCCAAGGATATTCTCAAGAAGAAGGAATTGACTACGACCAGACCTTTGCACCTGTTGCAAGATTAGAAGCCATCAGGATATTTTTAGCTTATGCAGCTCACAAGGGCTTCAAGGTTTATCAGATGGATGTCAAGAGTGCCTTCTTAAATGGAGACATCAAAGAGGAAGTCTATGTCAGACAACCTCCAGGTTTTATCTCTCCAACTCATCCTGATTTTGTTTTTAGATTAAATAAAGCATTATATGGTCTCAAGCAAGCTCCTAGAGCATGGTATGAGACCCTAGCATGCTTTCTCTTGGAAAATGGTTTTATAAGGGGTAGAGTAGACCAAACCCTTTTCATTAGAACCCATAAGTCCCATACCCTACTAGTACAAATCTATGTAGACGATATCATTTTTGGTTCTACTGACTCAAAATTGTGTAGAAGGTTTTCTAACCTAATGCATTCTAAATTTGAGATGAGTAGCATGGGTGAGCTATCCTTCTTCCTAGGATTGCAAGTCAAACAACATACTGAAGGCATCTTTATTTCTCAAACCAAATATGCTAATGAGCTGGTTAAGAAATTTGGCATGTCTGAGGTATCTTGTATGAAAACACCCATGCCTACCAATGCTGTGTTGGATGCTGATGAACATGGGAAACCTGTTGATCAGACAACATATAGGGCAATGATTAGCTCTTTACTGTATCTTACAGCTAGTAGACCAGATATAATGTTTGCTACATGTATATGTGCTAGATTCCAAGTTAGCCCTAGAGAGTCACACCTCACATTAGTAAAGAGGATTCTTAGGTATGTTAAAAGTTGTCCAAATCTAGGTCTCTGGTATCCAAAAGATTCAGCATTTGAGTTAACTGGATTCTCTGATGCTGATTATGCTGGATGCAGAATTGACAGGAAAAGCACCAGTGGAACTTGTCAGTTCCTTGGTGATAGACTTGTCTCTTGGTTTTGCAAGAAACAAACATCTGTGTCAACTTCAACTGCTGAAGCTGAATATATGGCTGCAGGCAGTTGTTGTTCACAAATATTGTGGATTCAAAATCAACTCCTAGACTATGGTTACAACCTAGAGAAGTCAAAAATCTTTTGTGACAATACAAGTGCTATCTCCATAGCTCAAAATCCAGTCCTCCATAGTAGGACAAAACACATAGAGATTAGGCATCACTTCTTAAGGGACAATGTTGAAAAGAATAAAATTGAATTGCAATATATCCCAACTGATTTACAAAGGGGAGATATTTTCACCAAGCCTTTGGATGAAAAGAAACATACTTTCTTCCTAAATCAGTTAGGAATGTTAGATGGAGGAAGTCTTAAATAATATCCAAGATTTTGAAAGCTAAAAATTGACCAAGACTAGGCAAAATTTCTGATTTTCCTTAGTGTCTAAAATTTCTCTGATCTCTGAACTGCGCTCGACGATTTTCACAAAGATTGTCGAACGGAGTTCGACGATTTCCAGAATCGTCGAACTGAGTTCAGCGCCCCTCCGACAGCATGAACTGTCTCCTTCGGTCAACGATCGTCGAACGGCGCTCGACGATTTTGTTCCCTGAACGATCGTCGAACGGAGCTCGACGCTTCCCAAGATCGTCGAACGGAGATCGACGATTTTGGAGTCTCTTCAGATTCCTTTAGAGGCCTCGATCGTCGAACTGAGTTCAACGATCTTTCCATTTCTGCGTCGAACCCTAATATAAAACTCATTTTTCGCCGTCGTTCTCTCTTGCGCTTTCAATTTCTCTGCAAAATCTTCTTCCCTCCAAACAGTTCTACACTTGGTCGTTTTGTCTGTTGATTTTTGCAGGTACAATGGCCGTCTCAGTTGCTGTACTCGCCGCAATGAAATTTGATGCGGGTTTTGACATTGATCTAGACTCCTTCAACACAACTGATCAAGTCTTCCAGGACATCCTCAGTTTATTCAAAGATCAGCATCTATCTGCCCTTATGACAACAAGAATCAAACTTGCCTCTGATGAAATCAAAGAATGGGTATATACTGCACACAACCTTGACAACAACACCATTGTTGGATCCATTGGTGGCACCTAGGTACCTCTGACCCCAACAGTCCTCACAGAGGTTTTTGGTTTAAGGAATGGTGAAGACTCTGCTGAACTTTCTGGAGAAGAATTCTCTGATATACTTGCCAGGATGGGTCATCCTGAGGGGAACCCTAGCAAGTTGTTTAAGAGGAACCTGTCAGTGGAATACAGGTTTCTGGCAGATGTTGTAGGCAAGGTTCTGTTGGCCAAACATTCTGCCCATGACACCATCTCCAGATATCAGCTCTGCCTCATGGGAGCTCTGGTGGATAGGAAAAGCTTGAACTGGGGAGAAGTCTTTTTTGATCTGTTGAAGAAAAAGATAAACAAAACCTTTGTGAATTATGGAAGAATTCTGGGAGTCTTCCTTCAGGCTAAGTGCCCTACCCTGCTAGTCTCCTCTGGAGTGCACATCAATGCCTCCAAGAGACTCACCTGTGCCCTATTTGGGAAATGGGACAGGCAAATCATCAAGCCCAGCAGGCCCTCTCCATCTGCCCCTTCAGGCACCAGGACTCTAAGAGTCACTCCCCCCCAGGTCTCTGCCCCTGCAGAAGACCTGCCTGCTGCTAGTGCTGCTTCTTCTCCTCCTCCAAGTCCAACCCTACCCATTCCATCTACCATTCCAGCCTCATCCACCATTACAATTTCCAGCCCATCTCCAACCTCTATTCCATCTCCAGCAACCATCTCATCTCCACCAGCAGACCACTTCCATCCCCTATTCTCTTATCCCCCACCAGATGTCACCTCATCCCCATCCCTTCCATCCTTCACACTTCTGGATGAATCCTATATGGATGATTCCCCCTCCTCTCCTCCAGAATTACCATCCTCTTCCACCTCTTTCCAAGACCTTCTCCACCACATTATTGCCCAACCCACATTCACTCCATCCATATCCATCCCATTATCCTCCATCTCCACCATCCCCTCTCCTGAGCCATTCATTCCACCCTTCAGCCCTCCTCCTCCAGCTCCATCAGCTATCCCTGTACTCTCTACCTCTGCTCCTCTTCTTGAGCAAGTAGATCTCCCAGCCTTGGCTGACCAGTTGTATGAGCTCCTTGCACCCAGGCTCTCTCTTCTCATGGAGGCCTCTTTAGCTCCTCTACAACAGTCAGTGGCAGCTCTCTCTGCCAGGCTTTCCTCCTTCCTTACTCCTCAAGCAGCACCCCCAGCAGTGTGCCTTGATACAGCTGTATCTGTATCCAGGCAGGGGGAGATGCCCTATGAAGCCAGCCTTCATGCTGCTGTTGCTGCTGCTTCTACTGCTACTGATGCTGTTTCTGTGTCTGCTTCTGCTACTGCTGCTGCTCCTGCATCTGTTGCCTCTGCTACTCCAGTCCTAGCAATAGACCTAAGGTCTTTGCTCTCTACTTTTGATACTGCATACTACTGCTGCCTCCCAGAGCCCAATGCTGTCCAGCCCTCTGAAGATCTGTCCAAGGCTCTGGTGCCCTTCTCATGCTGTGACCCCAGTATAATTTCTGCTTTTATTCATTCAGTGACTGCTGCTTCTGATGATGTGACTGCTGCTTCTGATGATGTTACTGCTGCTGATGAAGTAAAGGCTGTATCTGCCTCTGAAATTATCCCTGCTGCTGAAGAAATTGTTTCTGTTGAGCCCTTTTCCCAGGATTCTCTGATTACAGAGGCTGCTGTTTTTGAGCCTGCTGAAGTTGTTGTTGTTGTTACTGAAGCTGCTGCTGCTGTCTCTCCTGAAGTTACTAGTGCTGTTTCTGAAGTTGTTTCTGTTGCTCCATATGCTGTTGCACCTGTTGTTATATCTGTTGTCCCATCTGTTGCTGTTCCTGTTGCTGCCCCTTCTGCTTCTGCCCCATCAGCTGCTGTTCAATTGAAGGAAACATTGATGAAGAAGATTGATGGTTTATATGATGCACAGAGTTCTGAATCTGAGGATTATAACACTGCTTCTGATGATTCATCTGCCACCATTGCAAAGAAAAGGAAAGCAAGAAGTAAGGCATTGAAGAGGGTTCCTCCTGCCAAAGTTAGAGATGACAATGATGTCCCTTACTATATTCTGCACAACTGCCCAATCACTGAGCATTGGATGCAGTTCTCTAAGAACCAGCTAAAGGCTATGAAGAAGAAGAGGAAGTATGAGAAAGATTCCACTCAGTTCAAGCACCCTCATCCTCCTCCACCACCTCCACCTGATGCAGGTGCAGGTGGCAGCTCTGCAAGTTCAGGCCCTGCTAGAAGCCAGGCTCCCTACCAACCTCATGCTAGAACTTATCAAATGGAAAGCCAGTCTAGGGGCTCTTACTCTAGAAGGGGAGGATATAGGGGAAACCAAAGAGAGACTCAGGTTTACTCCAAAGGGCATTCCAGGCAGCATCCTTACTCCAGGGGAGGACATGTTCCTTCTGACACATCTTCTGGTCCTTTCCCCTATAAGCTCAAAGATAATGTGACTGCCAGGACTCCTCAAGATACTACTTCCAACAGGTATGAGCCACCTGTTCCATTTGAGGACCCTGAGAAGAATCCTATGGCTTGGACTGCTAGAATGAAAGAGCTGGCTGCTTTAGATCAAATCAAGAAAGCCAAAGAGAAAGGCCTAGACACTTCCAACATCTCCACAATGTCAGAACAAAGACAGAAAGAACTAGAAAGATATGCTTCCAGCAAATTTTTTGATGCAGACAGGTACATGGAATTGCATCCAGCTGCAGTGGTTCCCAGGACATCAAAGCAAATTTATTTGGGTGCAGCTGATGATACCAGATCCAAACAACAAGCTTTAGATCCTAACAGAGAAATTAAAATGGTAAAAGGCAAAGAAAAGGAATAACTCTGTAAGGTGATAACTCTTGGTTTTTCTGACTGCCTTCTAGATATCTTGTTTATATATATCTCTGTGATGGTTCTGTGATGTCTAGCTGCTGTTGTCTTTATGTTTTTGTGACTGTATGATGTTGTTTGTTTTTCCTATGTCTGTAAATAGTTTTCCTAACCCAAATAGGGGGAGATTGTTGGAACACCCTATTACTAATTTGGGTCAGGATCACTATGTCTCTAGGAATCTATGTTTTGACCTTCTGTATAGCTTAATAGGTCAATTAGAATTGAGTCTAAGGGTTAGAAGGCTAGGATTGGGAGCTGCTCTGAAGACCCAAGTTTTTCTGGAGACTAAGTCCAAATCGTCGAGCTCAGCACGACGTTTCGTCGAACTCCGGTCGACGATCGTCTAGCTCAACTATTGACAGATCGTCGAGCTCCATTCGACGATCGCTGAGCTCAACCCTCATAATATCGTCGAGCTCTGGTCGACGATCGCTGAGCTCAACTTCTCAATATCGTCGAACTCCATTCGACGATCGTTGAGCTCAGGCCGACGATTTTGACTCTGCACTGGATCCTTATCTCTGAGATCAGTTCGATGATCTTTGAGCTCAGATTGACGATTTCTTTGCTGCTTGCGTTTTCCAATTCGCTGAGCTCAGCTCGACGATAGCAGAGTTCAGTTCGACGATTTCAGTTATCTTTCAGAATTCAAATTCAAATCAGATAGAAGTTATTCTGCATTTAATTCAGAAGATCTGCCAGCCATTCTCATTTACTTCTGGAGCAAGTTTCAAGGGATTTTTCAAGGAACAATTCAGTGGACTTTCCTTCAGAACATTTTATGCAATTAAGGCTGTGATCAATGCAGACCAACGGCTATCTTTGACAGAGTAATATTCTATTCAGACTCAGAGAATAAAATAGTGAATGTTTTTGAATCAAGAGATAGAGATTGACAAGAATAGGACACCTCTCAATATACAGAGACTCTGAAAAATATTCTGTCAACAAGAATTCAGAAGAACACTCATCATCAAGAGATCAAGCTTTCAAACATTCTTCAGATCTCTTCAGCTCTCAAGTGTTCAAGGCCAACATCATTTCAAGACTCTAGACAATCAACATTTCAGCTTGCTGAAATCATCTTCTGCTGGAGATCTATTTTTGAAGGCCTATCACCCTCAGCAAAGCTCATCTTCCTGAAGATCAAGGACTCAGGGGGAGCTTTGAAATCAATCCACTTAGTCTTCTCAGTTGATTGAGAAAGAGAAGACTGCCATAACTCTCTCAACCCCCTCTCTGTAAAGGGTTTTTCAAACTCCCTTCAAAAGTTTGAATCTGGTTTTTGAGCACCTTGTCAAAAGCTCATTGGTGGCAAGACACCTGATCAAAAAATCTGATTTGGTTTTTGAGCACCTTATCAAAAGCTCATTGGTGCCCAGGACACCTGATCAACTCATCCTGCAGTGGATTCCTACCTAGGGTGGTAGAAGAGTGGATGTACCCAAGTTGGGGAACCACTATATTTCCTTGTGTCATCTGGTTCTGCATGTTTTCTTTTTGTTTCTGGCCTAGATTTTCTTGTGCTTAATTTCTGCATAGCTTAGTTTTATTTCTGCTTCCCTGTTTACACTCATTACAACAATTGTTGTAAAGCTTTGCAAAAGTTTTCTTTGTGTTTTAAAAAGCACCATATACTCTATTCACCCCCCTCTAGAGTATATCAGATCTAGTTTCCCCTTTCAGAGAGACTTTCTCATCAGCTACAAGACACACTAGAGAAACATTGTTCTCACACAGAATGTCTAGGTAATAGACATTTCTCTTCCTATAACCAGTCAGGATGATCTCTTGATCATTTGATCTCCTGATATGACAACCATCTTTGACAAATGAGATGTCATATCCTAAATCACTCAGCTGACTTATACTAATGTGATTGTGTTTCAAACCTTTAACATAAGCCACTTGAGTAATAGTTATAAGGTTGCTAGAAATGTTACCAAAACCTTTGATGATTCCTTTTTCAGAACCACCAAAGGTGACTTTAGGACCATTCTTGATTGGTGTGTAGTCCTTTAGCAATCCCCTAGTTCCAGTCATATGCCTGGAACATCCACTGTCCAAGTACCATATTGGGGCATGATCACATGGACTCACCCACAAAACAGATTAGTTAACCTTAGAATCCAAAAAATTCTTGGGTCCTTGGTGCTGGTTAGTTTGCCTCTTAACAAAACTACCTGTAGCTTTTCTAGCAGACAGATTGCTACTCACCTTGGCACTAGAATTGTGCCAACAGTCTATGGCAAAGTGGCCTACCTTGCCACAACACCAACACTCAAATCTGTTGTACCTTTTCTTAGGTACAACCCTAGCTGTTTTATCTGCAGCAGGCTTGTTGAGTGCTGGAGCTTTGCCCTTAGACTTGGAGTTTACAGTCCTAGCAGGTTGTGTAAACCCTAATCCAGTTTTACCCTTTTGATGTACAAATTCATCTATCAAAGGTAAAATAGATTTTGGTTTAGAAAACCTTGCAACTATATCTCTCTCCTTCTGAAGACTAATCTCCAGATTTCTGATTTGATCATTCTTGAATGTTATAGTCCCCATCTGAATAACAGTTATGTTCTTCAGCCTGGCTATTTCATTTAGTTTTTGATCAATCAAATTATCAAAATCTGTTGCAGCCACTTTAAGATTAGCAATCTCCTTAGCCTGACTCTTGTTCAAGGATTTGCTTTTCTTCAAAGCTTGCAACACTACTCTATATTCATCAATCAATTGATGAATATCTCCTTCAGATTCAGAAGCACTCTCATCACTTGATGATGATGTATTTGAATCTGGCTCAGTACTAGAAATTGAATCAGTAGAACAATTTAGTACCTGACTAGGTCCAGGTTGCTCCTGGATTTTGTCACCTTCAGATAAGGCCATCAGTCCGTGGCACTGATTGTCCTCTTGCTCATATATAGAGTTCATTAACTGGATGAACTCCTCTTCCTCTTCTTCAGCAAACAGTCCAATGTAAGCTGCAGCTTCTGAATCTGATTCTGAAGATGACATATCAGACAGACTTTTGTCCTTCTTTGCAACAAAGGACCTTTCCTTTTTGACCTTGATTTGAGTCTTCTTCTTATCAGTAGACTCTTTCCTTTTCTCTGGACAGTCAGCAACAACATGTCCTTGTTTGTTACAACAATAACAGACTATCTTTGAAAATATAGTTCTGCTTGTCTTGGGCTTTCTCCTGTCATTCTTTGATGACTTCTGTGAAGTGGATGGCTTAGACCTCCACTGTTTCTTCTTTAGGAACTTCTGAAAATGTTTTGTGAAAGCTGCAAAGTCCTCATCACTCTCACTGCTTTCAGAATTCTTACTGTCTGACTCATCTGTCTCAGTCTCAGCAACTTTTGGAGGAGGAGATGGAGACTTACTTTTATATTTCTTGGTGGCTTCTGTCTTGAATGCCACAGCTCTTTCTTTATGCTCAATTCTTGTAGTCTTCTCTTCCTCTTTCCTAACTATTAGCTGCATTTCATAGGACAACAACTTTCCAAACATTGTTGGAGGAGGAATATCTGCTAACTTGGCCATTTCCCTTACGACACAAATCTTAGTATCCCAGTCTTTAGTTAGGGATCTCAAGAACTTATCATTCAGCTCATAATTGCTGAATTCTCTTCCATAGGACATCAACTCATTGACAATCCTATAGAATTTCTTGTAGCATTCTGTTATACTATCAGACCTGCCTTGCCTGAAACTTTCATACTCCTGATTAAGTAAAGACTTTCTATCCTGTCTAACTTCTTCAGAGCCCTCCATGTACACTATCAGTATGTCCCACATTTCCTTTGATGTTTTACAGTGAATCAAGTTCTGGAATGTGGCATCATCTATTGCACTCACAATAATATTCTGAGCCCTCTTGTCCATAGTGGCCAGAATAATTTCATCTTTTGTCATCTCTGAAAAGTCCTTAGGAGTTCTCTGATTTGCATCCAGGACTGATACTTTGATAGGCACATATGGCCCTTCTTTGACTGTGATATAGATTCTAGGGTCAGAGGCTTCCATAAATAGTCTAACCCTTTCTTTTCAGATGCCAAAAATCTCCTTTCTACAAATTGGCAACTTCATGGATCCAAGTTCTTTGTGATTCTCTGTGGAACCCATTTTCTTGATTTTCTTGATTCTGCACTTGATTATACTAAATCTGCCAACAGAATCTTTTACTCAGACAGTTATGTCCTTTTTGAGTAACCTCCCTCTGATACCACTTGAAAGAAATAGTACCTAATCACCTAGAGGGGGGGGGGTGAATAGGTGACTTAATCTTTTTTAAACTTTTAGGCAGATTATATCACAGATTTCACAGAACTATAAACAACATACACAGCATCAATCACATACACAGAGTACACACAGTTTTATAGTGGTTCCCCAAGGTCTGGATACATCCACTTTCCCTCTTCGCCTATCTAATAGTGTACTAGATTCGGCCAAACTCCTTCACTATACCTCAGATCCTCAGATCTTACACTCAGAACCCCAAACAGGTTCCTACAGCTCATAGTGATCCCACTCCTACAACTCAGGCTCAACAGCCCTACCACTCAGTCTTCACAAAGACCTACACTCAACCATAAGACCTACACTCAGAGAAATGAATCTCCTACACTCAGGCACACAGGCCCTACCACTCAGCCTTTATAATTTTAGGCTTACAACTCAGATCCCTAAGGATCCTACAAGAAAATAAGAATACAATGTATATAACCTCAACTCAGAATAAGAGAGAAGAGTTGATAGGTTTCTTGATGAGTTCTTGGAAGAACTTTGCTGAGATCAACCTCACTTGACTTTCTTCAAAGCTTCTTGAATTTAGAACACAATAGGGTTGAGTCTCTCTGCAGCTGATCTTCAATCACTGCTAACTTAAGATTCAGATCTCAATCTGAACCCTTCTTTACAGCCTGGTTCAACAGCTATCTTCTTGGAAGGAGCTCTCTCTCTCCAACTACTTAGATCTTCACTTGAATTGATTCTTCAATGAATTGCTTGATCAGCCCTTTGATTGTTGTTGATCATCTTCTTTTGTTGACAGAATAAGCCTTTATATAGGCTTCCTTCATGGTGACCGGCTGATCCGGTTCCTCACAGCTTTCTGATAGCTCTGACAGTTGCAGTAGACTGGCTGAAATGGCAGCTGTCAAGTCATCCAGTCACTTATTGAACTCTCTGTAACTGTCTGAAAGTGTCTAGACAGTCAGTCTTTAAGTGTCGACACTTATAGACTAAGTGTCGACACAAGTAGACTAAGTGTGGACACTATCCTTCATGGTGTCGACAAAACTCCTTGTGTTGTAGAATCTGCTTCTCGACACTGCTTCTTCAACATGTGTCGACACTGATATTGTGTGTCGACACAACTTCTTGTTCTTCAGTATTTAGTTGAATTCTGCTAAGTGTCGACACACCTCCTTTGTGTCGACACATCTTCTTGTGTTGAACTTGTTCAGTGTCGATACATCTTCTTGGTGTCGACACATGCCTTCTGTGTTGATACTTGCTGAGTGTCGACACTTCTCCTTGTGTCGACACATTCTTCTTGTGTTGAGACTTTGGCTGAGTGTCGACACATCTTCTTTATTTCGACACTTGTACTTAGAATTTGTTGAACTTTGTTGAGTGTCGACACAGCTCCTTAGTGTCGACACTTTCTAATGTCGACAAAGTTCCTCTAGGTGTCGACACTGCTTCTAAGTGTCGACACAGCTTCTCTGGACATTTCTTCATTGAGTGTCGACACAGCCTGTATGTGTCGACACTTTTCTTCTGGTGTCGACTCTGCATCCCTAGTGTCGACACAATTACTCCAAGTGTCGACACTGCTTCTCTGGGTGACGACACAAGTCTTCTTAAGTGTCGACACTTTTCTTCTGGTTGTCGACACATGGAATTAGAAACTTTTCAGCTTTCCCTGCAAACACTTAACCTGCACAACTAAACTCAAAACACATCAAATACATTTTGATGTATATCATTGAGTAGGGTGAGGCTTCTTCAAATCAGGTACATTTATTCCAATGTACCCAACAACGGGCGTGTCCCAGGCCGTGTCGTGTGCTCGACGAATATTGCTCGACGATCGTCGAGTGTCGAGATGTGGTCGTCGAGTGTCGAGATGTGGCTGAACACGGCCTGTGACACGGGCATGCCACAGGGCATGTCCCTTCGGGTCGATGAACTCAGCCCGACGAATTTTGCGCTAGGGCATGTCTTAGTGTCGTGTATGGGCACATGGCATGGGACACGGGCGTGTCACAGGCCGTGTGAGTCTCGGGCGATTTTGGGATTATTTTTGCCGATGAACACGGCCATATACACGGGTGTGTCTGAAGGCGTGTTGGGTGACACAGCCCATGACACGGGCGTGTCCCATGGGCGTGTCACTGGTTTGGATAAGTTGGTTGACCACCGCTTGAGGCACACGACCTGGGACACGGGCGTGTCACAGACCGTGTCAGGCAAAATCAGCTTTTATGGCAAAATTATGGCCGTCCATTCCTTCAGCCTGGATCCAAGGGCCGAGCTTCTTTCCTATTTTCCTAAAGACCGAAAACTGAGAACATATTCTCATTTTGATTAGTGCCTTCATCTTTCTACAAGTTAGAGAGAGAAAGGGAGAGGAAAAAGAAGGAAGAAGAAGAAGGGCTGTGCTGGTAGATCTTGAGAGTATCAAGCTGCGTTCTGAGGCCGACGTTGCGGAGGAAACGTTCTTGTGATTCGTTCAAGCTAGCTTGGAGCTCATGGCACCAAAGATGGATTCAAGGGTAACGCCTTTTCTTCCTAGCCACGTGAAGGCTTCCTTTTGACATGTTTGTGATTCCCCCACCAAGAGATGGCTGATTTTGGGAGTCTTTTGGGTGATTCATGAAATCCCCTTTATTGGCATATAGATCCGGAATTAGAGTACGGAATAGGCATGCTGTGTGAAGCCCATCTGGACAGGTTGGTCTGGATTGGTGATGTTGCATACGAACAGGAGAAGACTCCGTGATAAATGCGTGGTTTAGGAGTCGATAGGTTGGACCTGTGAAAGAAAGTAGCAGGAAGTACTGGAGTGGTAGTCCAGGAAAATATCCGTGTTATGTTTTTGGGTTATACCTGTGGATGAGGCACATGAAGTACTGGTGTGACCAGGAAAGGCCCTTTGTGATGCTTGATGTCGTAGGGTGTCCACCTGTGAAGTGAGTACCAGGAAGTACTGGCATGGTAGCCAGGAAAGACCCCTGACATTTGTGATATTTTCGGTGTCCACCTGTGAAGAGAGTAACAGGATGTACTGGGGTGCCCAGGAAAGACCCGCTGTTATGATAAGAAATGGGTGTAAGAGAAATACCCAGGCTGAATGCCAAGAACAGGATTGGTGAGACCGACCTGCGCCTTTGATTAAGCCATGAGTACGCTGTACTTGGAGAAGGCATGGCGATTTGAGCAACAGGGGGTGGAGGATCAGACCTGCATTATGTCCGTCTGACGTGGACTAGAAGGTGTGGTCTGTTGGAGCGCATAGCAAGAGTCTTAGGCCTGCGCGCCATGACACAATGGGGGGCTACGGGCCATCCCGGTGTAGTAAGACTAGAACTCCGGCTGCACGCCATGGAGTAAATGCTCAAGAGAATTACCGTTGGGTTGTGACCCTGATACGGTGGTGGGCAAGTGTTTTGCCAGAACACCAAGAATGTGCCCTGAGTGCACGGACCGTTGGGCCGGATGGCGAACGGTTATGATGGCATGTGTGCGTGAAAGCACCTTAGATGAGATATATTTCCATGTTTGTGATATGATATGCCTACAGGGAAGAGTACCGCTGCCCCGAGAAAAGAGGTAGGGTCGCTATAATTTGGTCAGCTGAATGCTGACTGTTGCCTCTGTTTGCCACCGTTGGGTGGATTGTCCCTGTACAGGTACTGGAGAGCCAAGCGAGACGCATAAAGCTTGATTTCCCTACTGCTGTTGCTGCTGCTACTGCTAGCCCTCGAAGGCTATTTGGAATTGCTTGTTATGTTTTCTTTAATTATGGTCGGCCTGCGCGCCAATGTTGGGGCCACTGGTTGAAAGCCTTGTAAGGCCATAAGGCCATTTTGTCTACTGTTGTAAGACATTCCTATATGCTATAAACTATGGTGTTTTATTTGTTGGACATTCAAAGGAGGAGTTCAAGTTGTCGTATAGGCTTCCACTAGAATGCTTTGTGATAGGTGCGATGCGCTACTCTGGTATCATCCCGTACCTTCACCGCCTATTTTGTGATATATACTGTGGGGCCCCGACCGGACCTTCTAGAGTATACCATATGAACGGATGGGGTTGTTACAACAAAAAGGTAAACTAAGTAAGTAACCATAACCTATAGGAATGCCCAAACAAACATATAGACCAAGAAGTCATTTTGAAAGGCCTATTGTATAAAGAGTACCATACTAATTTATACACTAGATGTCAAGGGTTATATGCAATGATTATGCTATGTCATGAAGGTATGTTATGCTAAGAACATGCAAGTGCAACACATATACCTGACTCTGTGTACACAAACCTTTAGTTCTTCTTTTTGGAGCCTAACCTCCCAGGATACCTCCATAGGGGCAAACAGAAGTGGTGGGTTGGGCCTCACCCATCTCTAAACTGGTATCAGCACTACCAGTAAGACCTATCGTATGCCTCAATGATGGTGCACAATGCTGAGCTCCTGCGTACTCTTCCTGGCTGGCGCACCAGACTTTATTTGGCTAAGCGCTACACTATACTTGCCGAGTCAACGTATTGGTGTTGGTGCGATGACTCTCCTATACTGAAGACCCACCACCTTATATATTATGCACATGCAACATTAATGTATTTTCCCACCAAGCCAAAGCTCCTCGGACTATGCCGTCCGTCACAAAATATTTACCGAGCCATTGTCTCGCCGGGCTTAGCTGCCCACCACCGAGCCTACCGCTCGTGAGACCCAACCTAACTCCCACAACACTAGAGAGTGTGAGTGTAAGTGCAATCCTAGAGTATTTCTAATTACTCTTGTAATCCATTTAGTCTTACGGCTTACGTTAACCTTGTACTGCCCATGGCATTCCCTATGTAGGGCTCTCGAGGGCACTAGGAACTACGATGGGCTGAAGCCCAAATCTTCCTTTCGCAAGGTACTTATTATTATTGGTATCTACCCATAGCCAACCCTATTTATAGTTATACTTAATCTAACCGTAGTGTGTTTTGACTCTCCCCCCACATTAAGGACGATGTTTCATCGATCCCAAGCGCCATTTAACACTAGTCAACCCGATACTTCCACATCATGACTCCTAATGATGAATTCATTTTCACTTCACCAAAATCAGTAAACTATTAACCCCATCTCTCTATGTCCATTCCACATGCTATCACAATTTCCATAGTTTTACTATATGTAGACCAATCTAAGCTATATGATGTACATGACAGAAGGTACTCCAAATTTTCATCCAAAAGCCCTAAGATAATTATTGGGGGTCTATCATGACAAATTTAGGCTAAATCCAGAAACTTGTAATTTTCCTAATTAATTTGGCATTTATTAAATTTCCCAAAATTTAGGCCATGAGTAATTTTGAACATGAAGTACTAGATTTCCTTAAGTTATGATCACCCAAAAATTATGAACACTATATGATAGCAAAATATCAGTGAATAAAAAATTACACAGATTTCCATAAATTAATTAACCTCTAAATAATTAATTCAAGGTAATTCAAATAATTAGGGGTAACAAAGGGAGTACCACAATTCATAGTCCAAAAATTATATAAATATTACCAGAGCCTTATTATGATCATAAAACACAACTGACTAGGTTTCATACAAATCCAAGGTCAGTAAACTATCTAGAAAAATATCTCAAATAAATCCATGATAGTGCACTTTGTGAAGAAACATTCTTGTAAACTCATCCAAAGAACATGTAATAATTTTCTAAACTTTATTATGCCCTAAAAAATTCTCTGGCAAAGTAACACAATTTTCCAGCAAGATATAATATTTACTATCTATTTATCAAAATAAGGTGTACTAGTTAACTTTACCAGGAAGTACTATGAGACAATATCCAATCATTCCAAATAACTTACTAGTGCCTCTAAATGATATTTAATCAGTATTGACAAAGTTTCATAACATTCTAAGTTAATTTAAACCATGGTTACTTCAATATCATCAAAAAGGGCAAGGTGAAGGTTATATCTACAAGTATGATCTACTGTTATCTAAACAACCTATAATAAATTTAGAGGTTAATATTACTATAAAATTACCCCTAACAAAATCTCATGAAGATCCAAGGTCATAAGACCCCTTAATTATTCCATAAGTGTATGGACCTAAATAATTTCCAAGTGATTAAAGTTGGGTGCATGTGTCCAAATACCACCAAATTCCTTCCTAGGGCATTTCATCACCCTATGGTCACATAGACTAAACACCAAGTCTATACAAGGGCATATCACCATATGTCCTTCACAAACCCCCAAAAGTTCAACCTTAGGATTTGAACTAGGGTCCTAGGGCAAATCCACTCTAATCCACCCTAAACTCCATTTAAAGGTGTTTATTGTCATAATAAATAAGTGGCCCAAATTTCAACCTCTGTTGAGGTGATTTGGTCACTCAATACCCACAAGGGACACTTTGACCTAAATAACAGCTTTAGGCCTAGGGTAGGGTTTACCAAATTCCAAACCAAATCATCTCCAAATTGGATGAAATTTTATACAGAGTCTTATATCGATCCCAAGGACCACTCACCAAAATTTGAGAGTATTTCGTGGTCATTAAACCCTTTAATTAAACCTTACATCAAAATGAAATGATTTCCAAAACTTTAGAAAAATGTTTTCCAAAAATTTCCATTTTTGAAATGTTATAGATCTAGATATTAATGGCTCATTCACCAAATTTCAAGTCATTTGGAGGTCAGGATTGATGCGGGCACCCCAAACAGTCTTTGATCAACCCTAAGTATAGACCTCACCAAAATGAGTGATGTAGTCTGATCTGAACTCCAAATTGGTTCAAATCAATTTTAAAATAAACAAACCCATAGGGATACAAGTTTTATGTTGACTAATTTTTCGGAAAGGCCTCTAAGTATTTTTAGTTTAAATTATAATATAGGTGAAATTATGTGACAGAAATATACCTAAATCAAATTTAATATATTAGATCTTGCACAGATCTTAAAACTGGATCGGGTGGGTCCTGCCTTTCTTCTTCCTCCAGCCAACGGCCCAGATCAACCCGACCTGGTGCCAACTCCAGCCCATATTCCTGGCCCTCTGACCACCTCCCCGGCCGACCACCGCCACCACCACCACCGTTGAGGTGAGGGGTATCGACCGGAGGTGGTTTGGCCGCCGGAGACGATGGATTCCGGCAAACCCGACACCTTCATTTTCAAGAAAAAATAGTGGAAAACTTCAACTCGATCTGGCTCAATTGAGCCCGATTCTCATCTCAAAAGATTCCTAAGATCTAACCCATGAAGGAGCAGAGGAGGACCTGGTTTGCGGGTTGAATGCGCGTGCTTTGCCTCCTCACCATTTCCGGAAACTGAGCTTTGTCTCCTCTACAACCTCTACACCAAACTCAATGGAATTGAAAAGTAATCGAGGGAAACGCTTGACCTTGCTCTGGTGAAGGTTCTTAAAGAAGGAATTTGGGAGAGAAGGCTTGTAACTCCCAAATTTTGCAAAATTCCATTAATGGCCATAAACCCAATTTTTCGGTTTCAGCCAAATTAAGGGGGCTGAGCCACACCAATGGCCGACCACCTCCTGAATGCTTCTCCTCTTACTCAGAGGAGTAAAAGCCCCATAAAAGTGGGGGTTATGGAGCCTCTATGGCCATGATGGCCATTAAGCCCTAATTTTCTTTCTCCTCCAAATTTAGGGAAACTCCCATTCTCTCTCTCCTAGTCACCAATCTCTGAATTCGGTGGGCCCCAAAGGTGCATATCTACCTCCTAGACCAATGGGCCACACTAGTTTGTGAAAGTTATTTACTTATGGTTAGCTACTCACCTAGAGGAGGGGGGGGTGAATAGGTGTTTGAAATTTATTAAGTCTTTTTGTTGTTTTCTAGCTAAGTGATCTAAAACTTGTCCTTAGTACCTGCAATATGAAAGAAAAACAACAACACAGCCAAGCACGCAGTTATTTATAGTGGTTACCCAATTGGGTACATACACTTTCCCTCCCACCTATCTAACTATTTTGTTGTACTATGCAAAAACTCCACCAATATGCTCCTCAGAGCTTACACCTCAGGCCCTCAACCTTACACTCAGGTTCTCTTCAGAACCCTACCTCAGAACCACACATGTTCCTACCTCAGAGCCCTGCAATACTCCTACAGCTGAGTGGTACAATAACCACCTACCACAGCCTTATTTCTAAGGCCTACAGCTCAGGCTTTTCAGCCCTACAACTTCAGGCACAAAGTGAAAGTCCACCTAGTGTCAACTATGTTCACCTATGGGGGGGGGGGGGAATAGGTGACGTGCAGCGCTTTTACGGAATTTAAGATTATACCTGCACAATAAAGATAAACAGCACAGCACACAAAATACACAGGCAATTTATAGTGGTTCCCCGACTTGGGTACATCCACTTTCCCCCTTCGACCTATCTCCCAACCAGGGACGACTCAGTCTCTTCTCCAACAGGATTGAAATCCAATCCCTGCACTATCGGAAGGAACCCTTCCACACGTGGGAGTCAACACTCCCACAAACCGGGTTGCACCCAACCCTTGCAACACGGAACCTACGTTCCTTTACAACAAAAGTAAAATAGAATGTACAAGAAATACAAACTACGTGAGGAGACTACGGTGTCCCTCTTCATTGACGACGTGATCTTGAAGTCTACAAAGAGTCCACGACCTTGGTCTCTCTTGGAGAGGAACTCCCCGGAACCGGCGGCGGCAAGAAGGACGGCGGCTAGGTTCACGGGATAGGCGGCGACGACGATGTACGGCTGCTGTTCTTTAGAGATCCAAACTTCGTAGCGAAGCTGGCTAGGTCTACCAATGGTCACTCGAGGATCGGTCGTCTCGATCGATTCGGACGGGGAAGTTTTTCCCGATCAACAAATCGAGAGACAAGGGATCTCTGGATAGACGCGTGAGACTCTAAGATTTGCTAAGCTTCTGTCGCCGGAGATCGGGAAGAAATGCGATCAACAGCGGCGACCAACTTGCTCGAGCGACGACGGCGGCGGCAGAGCGGAACTCACGATTTTAGGGTTAGATCGTGCTCGGCTTCTTTTCTTCGTAAATCTACTGTTCAAAATACCCGTATATATATACTGTAGATACTTTCAATTTGACCGTTGTGGGACCCACAAGAAGAATCCCGAAATCCGGTTCAAAATAGTCCAGCGGCAGAATCCGGTCCAGCAGCTTCCAGAGAAATCGCTAAGTAAGAATCGGCGAGAATCGCAGGTGATTCTCGACGAATCGGCGAGAATCAGTTAGTGATTCTCGACGATTCATCGAGAATCACTAGTGATTCTCGCTGAATCACTTGTTGATTCTCAACGAATATTACTTGGTATTCATGATCTGCTCAGTGATAGGTTCGGCGAGAATCACTAGTGATTCTCGCCGAATCTTACTTGGCACCGTTTTGAGGTAGCCGGAAAGAATCGGCGAGAATCACTAATGATTCTCGACGATTCGGCGAGAATCAGTAGTGATTCTCGCCGAATCGGCGACAATCACTTGGTGATTCTCGTCGAATTGTACTTAGACGAATTTTCGTCTTTCCACCCAAGAGCTGCTCCTTGACCCATCCTTGCTCCTTGTGTGCTCTTGTATAAACATGGTCCTGTACTTGAAAGTAAGTGCACTCCAATAGAGAGAGTACATGTAGGCCAACACACTGATCTGCTCAACGAGGGATTACGTCGTGCAGACCCGTGTATATTGACCTACTGCACCCTGACATTGGTGTGCACTTAGCGTGGAATAACTGCAAGCACACTTGAAAGATTTTATCAAATACATTGTCTATTGACCTTAGCTTGTCCAGGGGCTTCTTCAAATCAGGTACATTGTGGATACAATACCCAACAATCTCCCCCTATTTGAAGAAGCCTAAACCCTACAAGCTAAGGTGAATAGAGCAAATGGGAATGAAAACCATAAGCTTAAAATTGAGTTGAGTGAGTTATCCATTACCAATACCAATTTCTTGGGAGCAAGCTTGGAGCCACCTTAGCCTTAGCCGAGAGGGTAATCTCCCCCTTTTCGGCTTCTGCAAATCGGGGTCGGTAGCATTTGACCCCTTGCCCCCCCTCAGTTCTTGCGTCTGTGCGCACACTTGAATTCCTTGCTCCCCCTCAGATCGTGCATGAGCCTGGAGCTTCTGTAGTCTTCATTCCTCATAATTAAGCATCCCCAATTCAGTCTTGAAAAGATTGAACTTGGCCTCGTCTAAGGGCTTTGTGAATATATCAGCAATCTGCTTGTCCGTGGGGACATAACAGAGAGAGATGTCCTTGTTCTCCACGTGCTCCCGAATGAAGTGGTAGCGCACTTCAATATGCTTCGTTCTGCTGTGCGATACAGGATTGTTGGCAATGGCAATTGCACTGGAGGAGTCGCAGTACATTGGAATTTCCTTGAACTGAAAGTCGTAGTCGGCTAACTGGTTTCTGATCCATAGGAGTTGTGCGCAACAGCTGCCTGCCGAGATGTACTCAGACTCTGCTGTGGAGGTAGCTACACAATTCTGCTTCTTACTGTTCCATGAGATAAGCCTTCTTCCGAGGAATTGACACGTCCCGGAAGTGCTTTTCCTGTCATCCCTACTCCCTTTAAGGTATCTTAGAATTCGCTTTGTAGCGACATAGTGATATTCCTTAGTGTTCACCTGATATCGGGCACAGACACATGTGGAGAACATAATATCCGGTCTACTGGCAGTAAGGTAGAGCAGGGATCCAATGATGCTTCTATATTTGGTTTCATCGAAAGGTTTACCTTTCTCATCCTTATCCAGAGACATAGTGGATCCCATTGGAGTCCTCATAGAGGTTGCACTCTCCATACCGAATTTCTTAAGGAGTTCATTTGTGAACTTTGTCTGAGAGATGAAGATTCCATCCTCAGATTGTTTCACTTGAAGTCCCAAGAAATACTTGAGCTCTCCTATACTACTCATTTCAAACTTTCCTTGCATAAGTTTAGAAAACTTTTTGCAAAGATTGTTGTCCGTTGAGCCGAATATTATGTCATCGACATAGATTTGCACCAGCAAAATCTTGCTTTTGACTTCCCTGAGAAACAATGTTTTATCTATTTTACCTCTAGAGAACTTGTTCTCAAGAAAAAAACTAGATAAAGTCTCATACCAAGCTCGTGGAGCTTGTTTTAACCCATATAAAGCTTTATTAAGAAAATAGACATGATTGGGAAAAGTAGGATCGACAAAACCTGGGGGTTGAGCGACGTATACTTCCTCTTTCAGGTCTCCGTTCAGGAATGCTGATTTCACATCCATTTGATAAACTGTGAATCCTTTGTGCGAAGCATACGCCAAGAACAATCTGATTGCCTCGAGCCTTGCTACAGGTGCGAAGGTCTGGTCGAAGTCAATCCCCTCCTCCTGTCTGTAACCTTGAGCCACCAGCCTTGCCTTGTTCTTTATGATGACACCATGTTCATCCAGCTTGTTTCTGAAGATCCACTTGGTGCTAATCACATTCTGCTTGTATGGTCTAGGAACTAGCGTCCAAACGTTGCAACGTTCGAATTGATGTAGTTTATCTTGCATGGCCAGAATCCATGCTGCATCATTGTTTGCCTCGTCGAACTTCTTTGGCTCAACCTGTGACAGGAAGCTAAGATGCAATACTTCGTTAATGGTACCTCTTCGAGTTCTGACACCGACACGAGGATCTCCGATGATCTGATCTCTAGGATGATCCCTCACGTGCCGGAGCTCTAGAAGTCTGGCGTCTGGAGCTTCAACTACTTCTTGGGATTCTCTTTCTTCCAAGAGATTTGTTCCATTTTGATCTTCAACATTTTCAGATGACGTGGAGATGGAAACTTTGACGTACTTAGGAGTATCATCTTTAGCGGTCTCATCCAGACTCAGCTGTTCCAGTCGTGCACCTGCATCTTCAAGAATACCACTAGAAGAATTGCTGTTAAGCAAACTTCCTTCATCAAATACAACATTTATTGATTCTTCTACCACTAGGGTTTTCTTATTGAAGACCCTATATGCCCGACTGTGGGAACTATAGCCCATGAATATGCCTTCGAAGCATTTTTCACCAAATTTAGTACGCGGGTACTTCCCATTATTCAGTACATAGCATCTACAACCAAAGATCCTCAAGTAGGACATGGTTGGTTTCCTGCCTTTCAGTAGCTCGTAAGGCGTCTTACGATGATGCTTGTTGATCAATGCTCGGTTTTGTACATGACAAGCTGTATTGACAGCCTCCGCCCAGAAGTATTCTGGGAGAGAAGCATCTTTCAACATTATCGTGCAAGCCTCAATGAGAGTTCTGTTTCTCCTCTCCGCAACTCCATTTTGCTGAGGAGTGCGCGGGGAGGAAAACTCATGAAAGATACCTTGTTCTTCACAAAATTCTATCATAGCACCAGATTCGAATTCTGTTCCATGGTCACTTCTGATTTTGACCACTGAGCAGTTATATTCGTTCTAAACCTGCTTGACAAAACTAGTGAAGATGTCAACCGTATCTGACTTTCGTTTCAAAAAGAACACCCAAGTAAACCGAGAATGATCATCAACTATCACTAGCGTATAGGACTTGCCTCCCAAGCTATGAACTTGCATTAGACCAAACAAGTCCATATGTAAGAGGTAAAGACATCGGGAAGAGTCTTTGTCTGCGATGCTCTTAAAGGTAGCCCGAGTCTGTTTGCCCATCTGGCATGCAGGACAGGGGCTATCTTTGATGCACTTGATATTGGGAGCATCCCTTACTAAGTTCTTAGAAAACAACATACTAATTGTCTTGAAATTAATATGTGCCAATCTCTTGTGCCATTGATCACAAAGAGATGCACTGCCTGTTGCCACTAGGCATACGGGGGTAGATGAATCTACACTGAGAAAATCTAAGCAGAAGATATTTCTGCTCCTAATGCCTGATAATACCGTCTCAGAAGAGGTACGTGAAATTATCAGACATTTATCCTTGCAGAACTTAACGTCATAACCTTTGTCACATAACTGACTTACACTGATCAGGTTATGGTTTAACCCTTCAACATAAGCCACGTCGGTGATAGAGATTATACCGTTGGAAATCATACCGTAACCTCTGGTGACTCCTCGATCTGACCCTCCAAAGATGACTTTGGGTACATTCTCGACTGGAGAGTAATCACGCAGCAGGCTTCTTGTCCCAGTCATATGCCGGGAGCATCCACTGTCCAAATACCAAATCGGCATTTTGGTGGCCTTTGGACATTCCTGCAAAACAAAATTAACTCGCCTTAGGAACCCAATCGAACTTGGGTCCTAGATTCCTGGTTAGCACACTCCCCCTCGGTTGGTTAACCCTACGAGTGGTCGGCCTCGCAGTGCTAACATAGGGAGTCTCGTAATACCTTGGATTAAACCAACAATCCACGGCAAAGTGACCGACTTTGCCACAGCACCAACAGTCGAATTTGTTGTACCTCTTCCTAGGCTCCTGCCTTACCCTGGGAACGGTGGGTACAGCTTGGGCCTTGGATCTGGAGGTGGAGGCCTCATGGTGACAGCAGTCACATGACTTCGTCACCTTCTGTATAACAGGCTTGGCTTTTGGTGCCTTGATGTAGGGGTGACCGATGATTCGTGCCCGAATACGCTAACGGAAAATATTATCACAAGACATAAAACCAAAGGGAAGGGCTCCGACCAAAAAACGAGCGAAAAGGGGTCGGGTTTGCTCCCAAATCCGAAAGAGAAAATTGACGGACTCGATACAACGTCCTTAGGACCTACCTCTCCAACAAGCACACAACTCACCGCACCTACACAAGCATCTATTGTACCAACTTGAGCCGTTTCAACGCAGCAATAATTTATTTTCGGAGCGGCGGAAAACTTCAATAGGCGGTCAAGTTCGAGTTGAGATTAACTCCCTTGTTAACACCAAAATGTGCCAATCTTGGAGGGCAAGTCAGGGCTAGGCCAAGTCTCGCTCTCGCAACGGATCTACCCAATCCGGATCACAAGAGGTTCAATAACAACGAAATCGAAATCGGAATTTGCAAGCGACGTATTTAAAAATCACGGAAGAAACGGTTTGCAAAAACCTCCACAAAATCTAAAGCAAGAATCTCTAAGAGGAATAAGTTACCCAACCAAGAACAACAATCACACAAGATAAGGTGGGAGAATCACTCTCTCCACGGATCCACCGGCTTCACACCGAATGGGCTGCAACCTTCTTCCTTGGAGTCGCACCGAAAGGAAGCCACGCCGGAGTCGCACCGAACGGGGATGGAGGAGGCAAGGCTTGGCATCACACCAAAGGGGGGGGGGGGGGGGGGCGGCTAATGGACTCTCTCCATGGTGGCCGAATTCTTCAAAGGGGGTTTTTAGGTTTTCTTTTCATTCCATTACTCATCATAATAGCCTCCTTTAAATAGGAGTTACAAAAGAGATCCAACCGTCCATGATGGAGATGAAATCTCATCCATCCGGGCGGTTACAAACACATAATAGCCTCCTTTAAATAGGAGTTACAAAAGAGATCCAACCGTCCATAATGGAGATGAAATCTCATCCATACGGGCGGTTACATACACACCAAAATGTTTGCAGAAAATAATTAAAGATTACAAGTCACAAATGAATATAAAATTATTAACCAAGATTGGAATAATTTTATATTCGCACATAAAATAATAAAGCATGACAAATTAATTAAAATAGTCATCAAGTGAGGGTAGCACACCGCGGGCGGAGGTTGTAGCGGCGTCGTCCGTTAGCGTCATCACAGCTCCGAAGGTCTTTATGTCGTAGAGCCTCGGCAACTGGATCGTCATCAAGTAGTGGCGGAGGGGCAGCGGCATCATGCCTGCTTTCCATTATGGCCGCTAGAGAACGGACCATAATTTCTCATGTGGATTTCCTCATAATGTGCCTTGAAGGCACTCTCACCGAAGTTCCGGGGAAAGGTCCAACCGTCATATCGGCTCTTTGGCTTTGCAACCGAGGGCCGGAAATGATGGCCAAATGTTGACTCAAAGTCATGTTGGTTGCAAGGAAAGCCAGGCTTTCTGAACGCAACAGGACTAAGCGGAGCCTTTCCCTTTTCATCAGTAGAGGCCTTCTTGGCGGCCTTATTCTTCCTCTGGTTCCTGTTTCTCCTAGAGGAGGAACCAGATACCCCTACATTCCCCAAGCCAGCTCCTTTGGCCTGAGTAGAGAAGGTATCAACAACTGGAAGAACTGTTTTTGGCATAGAGAAGCTCTTGACGATCTTCCTTTCTGCCGCAAGTTGTTCTTCCAACTTGTCGACTTCCTCCTGCTTAAGATCAAGGAGCTTCAGAGACTCTAAATGCTTTGAGGTCAGGTCAATGTGCTCCTGTCGGAGAGAGATCAAACTGGTGACCTCTTCCCTTAGGGAAACACACTCACCCTTAAGGAATTTTACTTCCTTTTTCTCAGCCTTCAATCACTTTCGGCACTCCTCGAAAGTGTTGAGCAAAAGCTCATACTTCTCGAGGAGCTCAGCTTCACGGGCCGAAAGGCTATCCTCAGGTTCATCATCCTGAGACTCAGGATTAGAGTCAGAGTCGGAGAGAGGGTGTGAGCTTTTACCTTCCCAGTAAATGGGGGACATTCTCCTTCTGAGTCAGAGCGACCCACTAGCCCGAAGTAGGCTTCCTCATCATCACTGGAGTCTGAAGAATCAGACTCACTCAGTGTCTTTGGCCTTTTGGCGATGTAGCTCCGCTCTTTCTTATTATCTCTAGAGGATTTGAGCTCCTCTCCTTTCCCTTTTTCTCTCTTGCCTTGATAGCAGTCGGCCATGACGTGTCCTGACTTATTGCATCCAAAGCAAATAATGTCAGAAGAGCGATGTTTGTTCGGTCTAGAAGCATACCTGTGAGAAGAATAATTTTTCTTCTGATGCCTGGAGGAGGAGCCGTCTCTATTTCTTTGATTCCTCATCTTGAGGAACTTCTTGAACTCTCGAGTGATGAGGGAGAAATCCTCCTCCGACAGCTCTGAGCTGGAGGAGTATGGCTCGGAGTCCTCCTCCTCATCCTTTTTCCTGGCACGGTATGAAACCGCACCCTTGCCTTTTCTGGAGTGACTGGCTTTTAGAGCCACAGTCTTTTCTTTGGCTGCCGCCTTCTCTGCTTCTTCTTCTGCTTTTCTGGTGTTCAGCTGAAGCTCATAGGACATCAGCTTCCCAAACAGAATTTGTGGATCAGTTTCAGCTAGTCTGCCAAACTCTCTGATGGCGCAGATCTTTGTGTCCCATTCCTTAGTAAGGGACCTAAGGAATTTATCATTGAGTTCACCATTAGTGAACACTCTTCCATAGCCTTTGAGGGCGTTGACAATCTTGAGGAAGTTCTCGTAGGTGACTCCGATCTCTTCCTTAGGCCCTTGTCTGAAGGCCTCATATTTCTGGTTTAGGAGGGATCTCCGATCATCCCTCACTTCATCCGTGCCCTCCATTAGGATGATCAGGCACTGCCAGATCTCCTGTGCTGTCCTGCAGTTGCTGAAGTTTTGCATCATAGAGTCATCAACTGCGCTGACCAGAATGTTCCGTGCCTTCATGTCAAGTCCCACTAGCACCATCTCGTCCTTGTCCATTTCAGAAAGTGTCTTCGGCACTTTCTTGGTGGGATCAATGGTGGAGGCCTTAGTGGGGACATAAGGTCCCTCCTGCACGATCATGAAGAGTCGAGGATCAACTGCTTCCATGTAAAACCTGATCCTTTCCTTCCAGATAGGAAAGTTGAGCCTGGTGCACACTGGGATCTTGCCGGAGAACTTGAGCCCGTCCATAGTAGATGTTAGCCTCCTTCTTGACACTAGGGGGCAGGATTCAACTCAAGGTGTTAACCTTTTTGATGAGGAACCTGGCTCTGATACCACTTGAAAGTCCACCTATTGTCAACTATGTTCACCTATGGGGGGGGGAGGAATAGGTGACGTACAACGCTTTTGCGGAATTTAAGATTGTACCTGCACAATAAAGATAAACAACACAGCACACAGAATACACAGGCAATTTATAGTGGTTCCCCGACTTTGGTACATCCACTTTCCCCCTTCGACCTATCTCCCAACCAGGGACGACTCGGTCTCTTCTCCAACAGGATTGAAATCCAATCCCTGCACTATCGGAAGGAACCCTTCCACACGTGGGAGTCAACACTCCCACAAACCGGGTTGCACCCAACCCTTGCAACACGGAACCTACGTTCCTTTACAACAAAAGTAAAATAGAATGTACAAGAAATACAAACTACGTGAGGAGACTACGGTGTCCCTCTTCGTTGACGACGTGATCTTGAAGTCTACAAAGAGTCCACGACCTTGGTCTCTCTTGGAGAGGATCTCCCCGGAACCGGCGGCGGCAAGAAGGACGGCGGCTAGGTTCACGGGATAGGCGGCGATGACGATGTACGGCTGCTGTTCTTTAGAGATCCAAACTTCGTAGCGAAGCTGGCTAGGTCTACCAACGGTCACTCGAGGATCGGTCGTCTCGATCGATTCGGACGGGGAAGTTTTTCCCGATCAACAAATCGAGAGACAAGGGATCTCTGGATAGACGCGTGAGACTCTAAGCTTTGCTAAGCTTCTATCGCCGGAGATCGGGAAGAAACGCGATCAACAGCGGCGACCAACTTGCTCGAGCGACGACGGCGGCGGCGGAGCGGAACTCGCGATTTTAGGGTTAGATCGTGCTCAGCTTCTTTTCTTCGTAAATCTACTATTCAAAATACCCGTATATATACTGTAGATACTTTCAATTTGACCGTTGTGGGACCCACAAGAAGAATCCCGAAATCCGGTTCAAAATAGTCCAGCGGCAGAATCCGGTCCAGCAGCTTCCAGAGAAATCGCTAAGTAAGAATCGGCGAGAATCGCAGGTGATTCTCGACGAATCGGCGAGAATCAGTTAGTGATTCTCGACGATTCGTCGAGAATCACTAGTGATTCTCGCCGAATCACTTGTTGATTCTCAACGAATATTACTTGGTATTCATGATCTGCTCAGCGATGGGTTCGGCGAGAATCACTAGTGATTCTCGCCGAATCTTACTTGGCACCGTTTTGAGGTAGCCGGAAAGAATCGGCGAGAATCACTTGATTCTCGTGATTAGTGATTCTCGTCGAATTGTACTTAGACGAATTTTCGTCTTTCCACCCAAGAGCTGCTCCTTGACCCATCCTTGCTCCTTGTCTGCTCTTGTATAAACACGGTACTGTACTTCAAAGTAAGTGCACTCCAATAGAGAGAGTACACGTAGGTTAACACACTGATCTGCTCAACGAGGGATTACGTCGTGCAGACCCGTGTATATTGACCTACTGCACCCTGACATTGGTGTGCACTTAGCGTGGAATAACTGCAAGCACACTTGAAAGATTTTATCAAATACATTGTCTATTGACCTTAGCTTGTCCAGGGGCTTCTTCAAATCAGGTACATTGTGGATACAATACCCAACACAAAGCCCTACTCTTAGAGTGCTGCAGAACTCCTACAACTCAGTACCTATACATGTGCCTACCTTAGTGCCCTTCTAGGCACCTACAACTCAGCCTCCTCCAAGGCCTACAACTCTGTGACACACTTATCACCAACAGCTTAGTGACTCACCAGTCACCTTCCTCAGCCTTATTTCTAAGGCCTACTACTCAGGGTAGGAGGACAGCCCTACTCTCAGATCCACACTTGGATCCTATCTCAGTACTCTAACAGGGCACCTACCTCAGTGACTAATTAGTCACGTATAACTCAGGCCAAAAGGCCCTATAGCTCAGATTCAGATAAACTGGATCATACAAGAATTAAAACAAGTTAAATAAAATGAAACACTGAGTCAGAGATAGATCTCTGAGTCTACCTTGCTGGACTGAAGCAGATATCAGTCCAGCCCTCTTGTTGTAGAAGGAATGAGTCTTCTTCTACAGCCAACTTCTTCTTGCTGCACAGATGAACATCCAAATGATGTTGAAGGCTGATGAGCCTTCACATAGCCAACCACTTGCTGATCTGAAGAATCAACTGCCTTGTTCTGGAGAGAACACTATTGTTGAACTTGAAAGAGCTTGAGCTAACTTTTCTTTGCCTGCTGGCTAGCTCTGCTGGACTTTTACTTTCAAGCTTGTTGGAGAAGATGAAGTCCAGCCGCCACTATTTTTTGTATATTCTTTCTCTATTATGCGTTTTTTCTCCGTAACCTAATCCCCTTTTCTTTCTTCCTTTTATATGTGTGTTGATTTGAATCAACGTCACAATTTGAGTATGGGCCAAGCCAAGGATGATGAGCGCCACCTCCCTCAGAAAAGGACAAACAAGCTTTCAGCGCTACTGCAACTTTCATGCAACGACATTGAAAATTTTGTCTTTGTTGACTTCAGGTGACCTAAGCAGTGGTCATCCTGTGCTGCTGTAGCTTTCCCGCAACGGAATGAAGTATTTTGACTTGTTGACATTTGATGATGTCAGCAGCGTTCATCATCAAATGGACTTAGAAAAATTCCAGATTCTCAATAAGAGTTGAGTGATGTTGAGTCACTCAATGTCATCTATCTTGGCTCTTCATTAAAAGCGTTGAGTGAACCTGCCTCTCTCAATGCTTCTGGACTTAAATAAATTCAGCTGGCTTTATCACATCACTTCTTTCTCAACTGTCTCAGTTGTTTCTTCTTTCACAGCTGAGACTATCTCCTGTCTCAGAGGTTTCTTCTCAACGGTCTCAGTGGTTTCAGCTTCTCAGTTGAGACTATATTCTATCTCAGTAGTTTTTGCTTCAACTGTCTCAACGCTTCCATCTTCATTAGAACCGTTGAGTGAATCTGCTTCACTCAATGCTTCTGGACTTAGAGAAAATTTCAGCTTGCTTTGTCTCAGCGGTTATGTTGAGACATTCATCTCAGCTGTCTCAGTGCTTTTGCCTTAGTCAATTTGTCTGGATTTAGTTCGACGAATGTTGGGCTTGAGATCGACGATCTGTGGGTTGAGCTTGAAGAATTCTAAATCCCAAATTCTGAAATTAGCTCGATGAATGATGACCTCAACTCGACGAATGGTGAGCTGGGCTCGACGAATTCTGAATCCCAAATTCTAAAATTAGCTCGACGAATGGTGATCTCAGCTTGACGAATGGTGAGCTTGGCTTGATATATTCTGAATCCCACACTTCTGAATTTAGATCGACGAATGGTGAGCTGAGCTCGATGAATTGTGAGTTGTGCTTGATGAATTCTGGATCTTCTAGTATACTCTTTTTCTTCACCTGTCCAATCATGGACTATCTGCATGCATGAACTTAAGCACACATCAAATACATTATGTGTGTATGTCATTGACCAGTTTGACTTCTTGCAAATCTGGGACATTGGGATCAATAGACCAAATAATCTCCCCCTATTTGAAGAAGTCAAAACTTTGCCTGATCAATAATACAGGTCATTGGCATACACATCATATTCAATATATAAATTTAAAACTTATGTAACAACATTTGAGTTTGGAAATGTTACCACACATTTCTCCAGCCAGTGTGGAGATTACTTACTCCCCCTAACATGCTTCCACCCTTACAGTTCCAGTGCTGCACCTAGCGCTGAGCTAGCTTCCTACATCTTGGCTTTCTCGCCCCCTTTTTGACTTCTGTAATAGGGAGATTTCTGTGGGGTTTTTCTCCCCCCTATCTGTCTGGAGTTGATCTCCCCACTTTGACTCAATCCATTTCAGCTGTTGGTCTTGCTCCCCCTCAGCAGTTGCACACTAACGTCTTTATCTTGAGGAAGGACTTGTACTACCTGCAAAATAGACAGTGCAATATATGGTAGAGGAGAGAATTGAAGCTACACAGGATTCAACATACCCAATTCAAATTTGAAGGTGTTGAACTTGGCTTCATCTAGTGGCTTAGTGAAGATATCAGCCATTTTCTTGTCTTTGGAGACAAACTCAAGGCTAATGTCTTCCCTTTCCACATGTTCTCTAATAAAATGGTACTTTATTTCTATATGCTTAGTCCTGATATGGGAGGCAAGATTTCTAGCTATAGAAATTGCACTAGTAGAATCACAAAGGAGTGGAGTTCTACTTATCTAAATGTTGTAGTCTTGAAGTTGATGATGGATCCACACCAACTGAGTACAACAGCTCCCAACTGAAATATACTCTAACTCTACTGTTGAGATTGCAACACTCGTTTGCTTCTTGCTGCTCCAAGAGACAAGCCTTCCACCTAGAAATTGATAGGAGCCAGAAGTGCTCTTCCTGTCCTCCTTGCAGCCTGCAAAATCTGCATCTGAATAGCCAATTAGTTGAAATTCCCCATTTCTAGGGTACCATAGGCCAAGATCTGGGGTTCCCTTAAGATATCTAAAGATTCTTTTCACAATAGTGCAGTGAGATTCTTTAGGGTAGGTCTGATACCTAGCACAAACACATGTTGCATACATAATGTCAGGCCTACTTGTAGTAAGGTAGAGAAGAGAGCCAACTATACCTCTATACAAAGTTGGATCAACAAGTTTCCCTGGATCATCTTTGCCTATAGGCATACTTGAGCTCATGGGAGTTCTCATGGTGGAAGCATTTTCCATACCATATTTCTTGACTAGCTCCCTGGTAAACTTTGACTGGGATATGGATAGACCATCATAAGTCTATCTTACTTGGAGTCCCAAGAAGACCTTCAGTTCACCCATACTACTCATCTCAAACTTCCGCTACATAAGTTTTGCAAACGTCCTGCAGAGGTTGTCATCAGTAGAGCCAAATATTATGTCATCAACATAAATCTATACTAGGATGATCTTTCCCTTAGATTCTCCTAGGAATAGGGTCTTGTCTATCATCCCCCTTGAGAATTTGATCTCAATGAGGAAGGTAGACAATGTTTCATACCATGCTCTAGTGGCTTGCTTCAGCCCATATAGAGCTTTTGTAAGTCTATACACAGTAGTAGGAGAGTTAGAAGCTACAAAACCTGGAGGCTACTCTACATAGACCTCTTCTTTGAAATCTCCATTCAATAAGGCTGACTTCACATCCATCTGGAAGACTTTGAATCCTTGGAAGGCTACAAATGCAAGAAATAGTCTGATGGCTTCAAACCTTGCAACTGGGGAAAAGGTCTGATCATAGTTAATCCCATCTTCCTGTATGTAACCTTTGTCCACCAGTCTAGCTTTATTCTTTATTATAATGTCATTTTCATCAAGTTTATTTCTGAAAATCCACTTGACTCCAATGGCATTATGTCCATCCGGTCTGGGAACCAGCTTCCAAACCTTGCACCTTTTGAACTGGTTCAGTTCTTCTTGCATTACACTAATCTAGAATTGATCTTGATTTGACTCTTCAAATTTCTTAGGCTCTTCTTGAGAAAGGAAGCTGGAATATAGAGTTGTGTTGAAACTCCTGCTTCTGGTCTATACACCTTGGCTGACCTCACCAATTATCTGATCTGGAGGATGATGTCTCAGATATCTGATTGCTTGGGGCAGCCTGACTACATCTTGCTGAGCATCATTTTCTTCAACTGGTTGGTCTTCATCTCCTGCTAGACTATCTTGTGCTTCCTCTGGTCAGCATCCCTCTCCACATTCTTCTTGCACAACTGGGTATTTATCCTTGATGGAGAGTTTTTCCATCATGACTTCTGTACCTATAGAACTAGGCAAAGAGCTTGACAGCTCACTGTTAATCATGCTTGACTCATCAAACACTACATGGATAGATTCTTATACAACCTGATTAGTCAAGTTATAGACTCTATATGCCTTACTATTATTGTTGTACCCAACAAAGATCTCTTCATGAGATTTGGCAGCAAACTTATTCACTTTTGACTTACCATTGTTCAAGATGAAACACTTGTAACCAAAGATCCTGAAATAGGATATGTTTGGTTTTCTGCCCTTCAAGATCTCATATGGTGTCTTCTTGTGGCCTTTGGTGATAGAAGCACTGCTGAGAACATGACATGCAATGTTAACTACCTTAGCCCAGAAATATTCAGGGAGATAAGTGTCACTCGACAAAGGTCTCCCTACTTCTATGAGAGTCCTGTTTTTCCTCTCAGCTAACCCATTTTGCTGGTGTGTTCTTGGAGAGGAGAATTCTTGATGAATCCCTTGTTCTTCACAGAAATAAGTCATGGAAGCAGAATGAAACTCAAGTCCCTGGTCACTTCTTATTTTGACCACAGAGCATGCTAGTTCATTCTGAATCTGCGTGATAAAGTTCATGAAGATATCAAGGGTTTCATCCTTTCTTCTCAGGAAGAACACGCAAGCAAATCTGGAATAGTCATCAACCACCACAAGGGTGTAGACCTTCCTATCTAGACTATTAACATGCATAGGACCAAACAAGTCCATATGTAGGAGAAATAAGCATCTAACTAAGTCCTTGGTCCCAATGCTCTTGAAGGGGGTCTTAGTGTGCTTACCCTTTTGGTAAGCAGCATAGATACCCTCCTTATAGCATTTTATTTTGGGATCATTTCTGACTAGCTCATTACTAAAGAGCTGACCAATGGTCTTATAATTCAAATGAACCAGTCTCTTATACCATTGGACACAATGTGAGATATTGTCATTTATAACTAAGCATATAGGGGAACTACTATCTAAGCATAAAAAGTTTAAACAATAAACATTCCCACTCGTAGTGCCTGTTAAGATGACACTTTGGTCACTAAACCTCATGATGTGGCCCTTATCCTTGTGGAAGGAAATGTCATAACCAAGGTCACATAGTTGGCTTATGCTTTTGAGGTTGTGTTGTAACCCCTCCATATAAGCCACCTTTGTGATGGTGATTATGTCATTTGAGATATTACCATAACCTATGGTTATTCCCTCGTCAGAGCCTCCAAAGATGACCTTAGGTCCATTATTTAGTGGAGTGAACTCCTTCAATAGATCCTTTGTTCCAATCATGTGCCTGAAACATCCACTGTCCAGGTACCATTTAGGGGAATTGGTACCTGAACTAACCTGAAAAGAACACAAATCATCTCACTTAGGACCCCAATATCTATTGGGTCCTAGGTTCATATTAGTCTGAAAATAACCTTGGCTTCTTGCAGTATTCCTAACAGGTTAGCTACCTTTGGACACTAAAGGATTGTACCGGCAATTTACAACATAGTGACCCACTTTACGACAACACCAGCACTCATGGATATTATATCTCCTTTTCTGTTTAGGACAAGCATTTTGCTTGACTGCTCCTTAAAAAGTGGGAAGATGAGCTGCTGTATACTTTTATTTTCTTTCAGCAGTCATTTGACTGAAGGAAAGTCTTTCAGCTGACTGTTTTTGTCCTTTCTGAGAGCTACCAGTTGCATGTCTCTTTTCAGCTAACATGCATCTGATAACATCAGAAACAATCATTCCAGCCTTACTAGAAGACTTACCATGAGTCACTACTTTTGCTGGATGACTCAGATTTTCTGCAGCATTATAATTGAGTTTGGGGCTGGGGCACCAAAAACAAATGGTCCAGGATGGGGCATTTGAATTTCCTCATGGGCAGCCTTAAATGCCCTCACATGGCTATATCTTCCACCTTGGCTTGAGCCACATTGGTCCATACTAGTGGATCTGCCATTCTCCCAGTGACTATATCCGCTTTCATGGTCATACCTGTTAGAAGGCAACAAGACTCTCTGAAAAGAAACTTGAGGGAATGAGGCTAGAAACACAGCTGGTGCCTTCCCATTTCCCTTTCCTTTTGGATTGGGAGGTCTAGCAGATCCCTTAAATCCTAACCCTTTCTTACCCCTTGGGTATGGTGGGTGTCAATTAAGGGAAGTACAATGTTTGGCTTAGAAAATTTGGCCACCAGTAGTTTCTCATTTAGGAGATCATTTTTAAGTTTCTGGATAAGTTTCTCATTTGAGACTCTTACCACAGACTCCCTATCAGTGATTTCCTTTAGCTGGGTTCTTTGTGCAGCCATATTAGTAAGAGCTTTTTTGGCCTTCACACTTGCTTTTAAGACTGAGAAAGCCTTTTGCATGTCTCTTGGCAAGGATCTTGCACCTCTTGAATGCTTCAAGAAGTTATCCATACTTGTCAATTATAGAATTGACATCATCCTAAGAATATGAATCCCCTTCATCTCTTGATAATTGAGCTTTAGAATCTGAGGTAGCCTCATGACTTGAAATAGAATGCAGAGATTAAGAATTTACCTGAGTTTGACTAGGCTAATCCTGACTGCTCTCTTAATCAGTTATTACCATCAATCCATGGCATTGAACATCTTCTTCTTCATCTTTATCCACCTGTGAGTCACTATCTGAATGTGATAGAGGGGACCTAATCCCTATCCTGGCAGCAGGGTATTCTTCTAGTTCTACTTTAGCAACCGCCATTAGCCCAATGTAGGCTTCTTATTCTTCACTGTCTGACCCAGAGGATGAGTCAGACCAGGTCTTTTCCTTCTTGGACAAAAGGGTATTCTCTTTCTTCTTTCCCTTGTGGTGCTTCTTCACTCCTTCTTTCCTCTTCACTGAGCAGTCAGCAACTATATGCCCAGGTTTGCTGCATTAGAAACAAATAACATTAGAAGAAGTTTGTTTGTTGGAGTTAGGAGCATACCTGTCCTTCTTAAAGGATTTCCTTTTATGCTGTGAGGAAGAGGAATGCCTTCTGTTATTCCAATGCCCCTTCTTAATGAATTTATGAAACTGTCTAGAGAATTAAGTAAGGTCCTCATCAGAAGTATGGTTGTCTGAAGTGCTGGTCTTTGAGCACTCAGAATCCGACTCAGCAATTTTCCTGAGTGGAGAGTTCTTTCTTCTACTCCTGGATGAGGTTTCAGCTTTGAAGGACACAGACTTCTCCTTGGCCCGTGATTTACTGCTCTTCACTTCTTCCTTTCTTGCAGCAAGCTACATCTCATATAACAATAGCTTTCCAAACAGAGTTAGTGGAGGAGCGTCAGCTAACTTGCCCATTTCCCTAATGGAACAAATCTTTGTGTCCCAATCCTTTGAGAGGGACCTGAGAAATTTGTCATTCAACTCATAGGTACTGAAGACCCTTCCATATGTTCTCAGTTCATTGACATTTTTGAAAAATCTCTCAATGCTCTTAGCAATGACCTCAGTCTTTCCTCATCTGAAGGCCTTATACTCCTATTTGAGCATGGATTTTCTGTCATCCCTCACATCCTCTGAGCCCTCCATGAACACAACAAGGGTGTCCCACATTTCCTTGGAGGTCTTGTAGTGCACTTGACTCTGGAAGGTTGAATCATCTATTGCACTGATAATGATGTTTTAGGCTCTCTTTTCCATGGAGGCAAGTAGGAGCTCATCTTTGTTCATTTTCTTATAGGATTTAGGTGTCTGGATGTTGGAATCCAGAACTGAGGTCTTCATAGGGATGAAGGGTCATTCTTTAACTGTGATGTAAATCCTAGGGTCAGCAACTTTCATGAATAGTCTGACCCTTTCTTTCCAAATGCCGAAGCCTTCCTTTCTGTAGATTGGCAGTTTCATGGCTCCCAGTTCCTTGTAGTTCACACCATATTCCATTCTTAATATCTTATAGCTAACCTTGGAGGTATACTCAGATTGTTAGATCCTTTTTTAGTAACCTCCCTCTCATACCATTTTAAAGTTATTTACTTAAGGTTAGCTAGTCACCTAGAGGGGGGGGGGGTGAATATGTGTTTGAAATTTATTAAGTCTTCTTGCTATTTTCTAGCTAAGTGATCTAGAGCTTGTCCTTAGTACCTGTAATATAAAAGAAAAACAACAACAATGCCAAGCACATAGTTATTTATAGTGGTTCCCCAATTTGGTACATCCACTTTCTCTCCCACCTATCCAACTATTTTGTTGGACTAGGCACAAAGTCCTCAAATATGCTCTTCAGAGCTTACACCTCATGCCCTCAGACCTACACTCAGGTTCTCTTCAGAACCCTACCTTAGAACCACGCAGGTTCCTACCTCAGAGCAATGCAGTGCTCCTACAGCTCAGTGGTCACTGAACACCTACCTCAGCCTTATTTCTAAGTCCTACAGCTCAGGCTTTTCAACCCTACTACTTCAGGCACAAGCCCTACTCTCAGAGTGTTGCAACACTCCTACAACTCAATACCTATACAGGTACCTACCTCAGTGCCCTTCTAGGCACCTACAACTCAGCCTCCTCCAAGGCCTACAACTCAGTGACACACTTGTCACCAATAGCTCAGTGACTCACCATTCACCTACCTCAGCCTTATTTCTAAGGCCTACTACTCAGGCTGGGAGGAAAGCCCTACTCTCAGATCCACACTTGGATCCTACCTCAGTACCTCAACAAGGTACCTACCTCAGTGAATAATTAGTCACCTACAACTCAGGCCAAAAGGCCCTACAGCTCAGATTCAGATAAACTGAATCCTAGAAGAATTAAAACAAGTTAAATAAAATGAAACACTGACTCAGAGATATATCTGTGAGTCTACCTTACTGGACTGAGCAGATATCAATCCAACCCTCTTACTATAAAAGGAATGAGTCTTCTTCTACAACCAACTTCTTCTGTGCTGCACAGATGAATAGACAACTGTTGTTGAAGGCTGATGACCCTTCACACAGCCAACCCCTTGCTGATCTGAAGAATCAGCTGCCTTGTTCTGGAGAGAACACTCTTTCTGAACTTGAAAGTGCTTCAGCTAACTTTTATTTGCCTGAAGGCTAGCTTTGCTGACTTTTGCTTTCAAGCTTGTCGGAGAAGATGAAGTCCAGCCGTCTCTACTTTATGTATATTCTTTCTTTGTTCTGCGTTTTTTTTCCATAACCCTAATCCCTTTTCTTTCTTCCTTTTATATTTGTGTTGATTTGAATCAATGACACAATTTGAGTGTGGGCCTAGCCAAGGATGGTGAGCGCCGCCTCCCTCAGAAAAGGAGAAACAAGCTTTCAGTGCTACTACAACTTTCCCGCAATGACATTGACAATTTTGACTTTGTTGACTTTAGGTGACGTAAGCAGTGGTCATCTTATGTTATTGTATCTTTCCTGCAACGACATGAAGTATTTTGACTTGTTGACTTTTGATGATGTCAGGGGTTGATGAGTCCAAGTTATATACATATTTTTGGACTCATCTGGGCTAGTTTTCTCGTTAATGCACTACACTTGAGAGGCATAATTGTTCATATTCGTTTCTCTGTCCATTTCATGTTAATTGCACTTTAGACCCGTTTTCAGTGTGATTTCATAGTTTTTGTACTTTTGTCATACTTGGTGTTTTCTGTGTCTGGAGAATGTGGTGTGCCCTTTCTGGTGGCTTTTATGTTTCCACTACAGGTCTAGGGGTTGTGTGCGTGTTCCGAGATTGTTCGGGAAATCCCAAATGGTACAGGAACACTGCGCACGATCAGTGGATCTATTGCGCACGACCACTAGTCGTGCGCCACTGATCGTGCACACTATATTCTCCATTTTCCAAGTTCTGCCTGGGCAACCGCACGACCATTGGACATAATGCGCATGATCGCTGGTCATGCGCCACTGCTCGTGCGCGTTATTACAGTTTGTCTGAAGTTCTGGCATTGCCTATCACACGATTAGGGGATCCAGTGTGCACGACCATCGGTCGTGTGCCACTGGTCGTGCGCATATATATTAATTTTTCTTTGTAACTACAGGTTTCTCTAGGAGCTGAGTGCATGATCATCAACTGTTAGTGCGCACGACCACTGGTCGTGCGCCACTGATCTTGCGCTCTATTTTTCTGCTGCAGTATTTAAGCCTGGCTCCACGAATTAGGGCATATATGCTTTTCATTTCTGCTCCGCTGCTGCGTGCGAAGTGCTGTACTTCGCCCCTACATGTCCTCCACTCATCTCTCGCCTTCTTGTAGAGTTGATCTGGCCACCATTCTCCCTCCAAAAGGTTGCAATATCTTCATCTCTGGCCACCATTTCTTCTCCAAATTCCAAGCTCCGTTTCAAGCTCATAAGGTGTTGCATCTGTGGAGTCCTCCGGATAGATTTAGCCCAGCGACTATTCACGAAGAAGACGTGTTATTGTAAGGAGGTGATAACCCTTCTAGACCCTAGATATCATCTATAGACCGAGCTCGGACAAGGCCCGACAACCCATGACTCTGGCCGCGAATCTCGGAAAGTCTTCGTGCGTTTGGTTATATTTCTCCCCCTCTTCTTGTAGTTACTTTGTTCTGAACTTGTGGTTGTTTGATTGTTGCTTAAGAACACTGTTTAGTTTAAGTATTTCAGCATGTCTATGCGTTGTTATATCTTAGATCATGATTGTGTTGCTGAGCTTCAGTTTTTCGTGTTCTTGTTAAGATAATGCTGTTCTAGCGATTGCTAGAAGCTTGCGTAGCGAAGATGTGACTACAACCCTCATTGGCTCATCCATATTTCATATTACTCTTTTGAGTAATCCACCAAAGGGATGCGGTGATGGTGACCTGCAATAGGTTTATTAGTGTTAAACTTAGGAAACTCCAAACCAAAACCCCCTCTATTTACGTTAACACTTGCAATCACTTTTTCAATAGCGAAATCACACTCCCTACTTGCACTTCTTGAGATATCGATATCCGGGGATTCAACTCCTCAACTTTATTACTTGACTACGATCGGTACACTTGCCGAAACATCAAGTTTTTGGCGTCGTTGCAAGGGAGTGCAACCATTGCGTGTATTTTTCTTTTGAAAAAGTTTGCAAGTGTTTTTGGTGTTTTGAAAGGATTTTTTGTGTTGCATGACATATCCCAACTCCAGTGATAGGGTTGAAGATCTTGTGTGTGAGCTTGAAACAGCACGTGCGAGGCGAGCTCGCCTGTGTGCTGCTACTGTTGAAGAAAGGATGGAGGATGTTGGCCAAGTAGGAAATGGCCACGGTGAACGGGTTGTTGAGGGCCAAGAGGTGGTCCAACCACGCATTAGGACAATGCGTGATTTGACAACCCCTACTGCGGTAAGTGCTTACCCTAGCTTCAGACTGGCCATTGTAAACAACAATTTCAAGATAAAGCCCGCCATTCTGAACATGATCCAAAATAATACACAATATTCAGGCCTGCCGAGTGAGGATCCACAGCTCCATCTGGTGGAGTTCTCAGACATTTGTATCACCTTCCGCTATGTCGGAATTCCTGATGATGTAGTGAAGCTGAGGCTGTTCCCTTTTTTGCTCAGGTACAAGGACCAAAACCTGGCTCCATACCATTGCTACCGGACCGCTACTACTTGGGAGGCTCTTTCCTCTAAGTTTTTAGCTAAATTCCACCCGGTGGATAAAATTGTGGACGTCCGGAGGAAAATAGCTACCTTCCGGCAGATGGACCAGGAAACTTTATCTGAAGCATGGGAGAGGTTTGTTGACCTGCAACGTCAATGCCCCCAGCATGGCTGTGAGCCGTGGAATTTGGTAGAAATATTTTATTTTGTTATTGAGCGAAATTACAGGGTTATGATCGACGTGGCAGCCGGGGGCACTATAATGAACCTACCTCCTGACGAAGCTTTAAGGCTCCATCGAGATACCGCCTCCCATAACACCTACTGGACTGCCAAAAGAAATACCCATAGAGGGGCGAGAAATCTGTTTGAAGTGAATTATGTGGTGCAACATGTTGAGGGGAGCTATCCTATGATGGATGGAAGGATGAAACTGACTAGATCAACCGCACCTCCAGCTCGGGTTATTAACATTTCTTACAAGGGTTGTGGAAACCCCGACCATCATGCTTATGAGTGCCCTGCTGGAGAACCATTTGTTGATCCGTTAGGTATAACTTCGGACGAGAGCGTTAATTTTATAAACAATCAGAACCACCCCGCTCCCAATAATAATGCATATAATCCCAACGTGAGAAAACATCCTAATTTCTCGTGGAATTAAAATGCTCCCGGTCAAAGGTGGCAGGGAGGCCAACATCAATTTGATGCTCAAGCCTCTAATAGCCAGGCCCGACCGCAGCATCCGGGTTATAATAAGAACACGCAAGGGACGCGTAAGAGTGCATTGGAGGAAATGATAGAAAAATTTGTGGATATGGCCCAATCTAATATGGCCACTCAAACCGCTTCCATGAGGAACTCGGAAACATAACTGAGGCAACTGGCCCAGGTGTTCTACGAGCGTACTCGCGGTACCCTCCCAAGTGATACTTAGAAAAATCCCCGTGAGCAAGGGAAGAGTGTTGGAGAGGGGGATGAGTGCGATATAAATGAAGTGGCCGTGAGATGTGAGATTAATGCAGTGGAGACCATAACTTTATGTGATTTTGGATCAGCGTGCAACATTCTTGCTTTTCAAGATGTTGAGAAACTGAATTTAAACATTGAATCAAATGTCTGGAAGTCACGAGTGCTTGCTGATGGGTCGGTAGTAAAGACTGATGGGGAAATCAAGGAGATTGTTGAAGTATTAGACCGGGCGGCCTTGCGGTCTTGTCTGGCAGTTTGTTGACCGAGCGGTCTGGCGGTCTTCTCTGGAGCTTGGAGACCGGGCAGTCTATCGGACTCACATTGCGGCTTGTTCTTATCCTGCTGGAGTTGCCGTGCGGTTAACCCATCTGTCTAACCGCGCGGCCTGTGCGGTCTCCTTTATTTCTAGCCGCTCAGCCCTGTACATGTTTAGTCCCACATTGTTTGTTTATACTCTCTCATATCTCCTCCATTCTATATAAGGGAGGTCATACCATTGTAAATGATATCTTTTTTTGGATAATAAAATTTCAATTATTCAAAATTCTCTCTGTTTGTTATTGCATGTTCGCTACTTTTTACATGGTATCAGAGGACACGGTCTTTTCCTCCTGATTGTGTGCGCTCTCTGATTCTCGCGGCTTGCCTTCTCTTCCGCCCGCTATCCTGTTCGTGTGGCTTGTTTCTTCTCTCCTCTCATTGTTTTTCGTCGCCGCGACTTGTCTCTTGTCGCAGCGACCTGTTTCCTTCTAGCCGCCAGTTTCCCCTTTCTGTGCGGCCTGAATCTGTTCGCCCGGCTTGCGACTTGTTGTTGTCGCCGCCTGCTTCTTGCTTTCTCTTCTCTTCTGTTCGCGCGCACTTTTCAGTCCGTGCGACCTCTTCCCTGCTGTGCCTTGGTCTGCTTCCTGCCGCTAGTGTTCGCGCGGCTTCTTCCCTTTAAACCGCGACGGTTTCTCCCGGGTTGCTGTCCTTTTTTTTCTTCTTCTCCCCGCGGCTTCTCCTCTTCTCGCACGGTTTCCTATGACTACTTCCGATCTCTCCACCCCCGTTATCTGCACCACTCCCGCCGCTCCTCCTCCACCTACTCCTTCAGGCAACCTTGGCACGCTGTCTAAGCTAGTTGGCTCCAACTATCCCGATTGGAGCGTTTCTTTCACCTTTCTTCTTCGCTCTCAGCGCAAGCGTCATCACCTCACCGATGAACCTCCTCCTCGTACCTCGCCTGAATTTGACGACTGGGATGCGAGTGATGCCCTTGTCCGCACTTGGCTCGCCAACAGCCTCTCTGATGAGTGCCTTCCCATCATTCGCCATGATGAGACGGTCAAGGCCGCCTGGCTTCACCTCGCTGCTCTCTATTCTAAGGGGGCCAGACGTCCCGCATTTATACTCTTTATGCGGACCTCTTTGCCCGCCCGTCCATGTCTCCTGCTGCGGCTTACCAGCAAGTTCAGGCTCTTGGCGCCGAGATCCTTCAGAATCGTCCCTTCTCCGCAGACTTGGCTGACCAGCACAAACACTTCCAGGAACTCCTGGTTGTCTGTTATCTTCTGCGTCTTCCTGATTTCTATGATATGATTCGCCAACAGATATTGGGTGAGGCGGAATCTCCTACTTTGGATGCCACTGCGGCTCGCATTGCCGCTGTTACTTCGCTGCTTCAACGGCCTCTGTTGGCCTCCCCCCTTCCCAGGACTCCTATGCTCACCAGGCTCAACGGGGGAGTCCTAGTGGCCGCAGCCACTCCGGCGGGCGTGGTTCGTCCAAGTTCCTCTGCTCTTACTGTGGTCGTACCGGCCACTCTGTTGACCGCTGCTGGCAGAAACATCCTCGTCTTCGCCATTTTGGTGATGCTCCTTCCTCGACCTCTGCCTCCTCTCGGCCATCTGCATTTGTGGCCACGACTTCAGGTAGTGCCCACGTTGTTACCCAAGGTAAATGGCTGATTGACTCGGGTGCTACCAATCATATGACTGGCAACCCTCATTGCTTCTCACTACTTGAAAAGCATGACCGCCTACCCCCAGTTCGTGTGGCGGATGGTTCACCGTCCCCGATGCTCGGGACGGGCACGGTTCAAGTCACCCCGTCGCTTCGCTTGGAGGACACTCTCTATGTCCCAAAGTTCCCGTGCAATTTATTATCTGTTACCACTTTATACCGGCAACTACAGTGCTCTGTCTTATTCACTCCCACTTCTTGTTCTTTTCAGGACCAGAGGACCCAACGGACGATTGCTACTGGGACTGAGAGCGGCGACCTCTATTTCCTCGACGAAGTTTCTACTCTGTCCACCTGTTCCTCCTCTACAGATCTGCTTCAATGGCATCTTCGCCTTGGACATCCTCCTCCTCGGATTCTTCGACAGCTTCTGCCCCACCTTCCTCCGACCAGTCCTCCGCTCAACTGTGATGCATGTCAGCTTGGCAAACATCATCGCTCTTCCTTCCCACCGAAGCAAGGCCGTGGCTCCTCTCGCCCGTTTTATCTCATTCATTCTGATGTCTGGGGTCCTGCTCCTACCCTCACTGTTGGTCGGGGTAGTTCCTATTTTGTCACTTTTATAGATGACTTTTCACGATGTACCTGGGTGTATCTACTAAAAGATTGCTCTGAACTATTTTCTGTTTGGCAATCATTTTATTTTATGATTAAGAATCAGTTTGACCTTTCTATTAAAATTTTGCGCTCTGATAATGCTAAAGAATATCTTAATCATGAGTTCTCCTCTTTCTTTCACCAACATGGTCTTCTTCATCAAACTACTTGTGTTTACACCTCCCAGCAGAATGGGGTGGCGGAGCGCAAAAACCGTCACCTCCTTGATGTTGCTCGTACTCTCCTGACGCAAATGCAGGTACCTCGCTCCTACTGGGGCTACGCTGTGCTCCTCGCCTGCTATCTCATCAATCGTCTTCCCTCCACAGTTCTCCATGGCCAGACCCCCTTCTCCATTCTCTACCCTACAAGGAACCTTTTTCTCTCCCTCTCCGTATCTTTGGCTGTACGGCTTTTGTTCATGCTCCCTCCGCTACCCGCGACAAACTTTCCCCCCGTTCCACCAAGTGTGTCTTTTTGGGGTACTCTACCACCCAAAAAGACTATTGTTGTTTTGATCCCCTTCTACGCAAGCAATTTGTCTCCGCGGATGTGACATTTTTCGAGAATGCTTCCTACTTCTCTCCTCCCTCCTCTCCTCCTCCTGCTGTCTATGCTTCTCCACCGCTTATCTCCGTTCCCTCCACGCCTCTCGACTTCTCCCCCCTTCCGTCCTCTCCTCCTCCGTCTCCTTCTCTATCCTTCTCCCAACCCACCCCTCCTCCCTCTTCTCCGGCACCGTCTCTCTCTAGTCCCGGGCCAGCCTTCTCCGCCAAGGATGCTCCGGTCGCTGACACACCCGTCGACCTGGATCTTCCCATTGCTCTTCGCAAAGGGGTGCGGGCGTGCACTCAACAACTACTTGCGGCAGTTGTTTCCTATGATTAGCTTTCTCCTTCTCGCAGGTGCTTTGCCTTGGCTATCTCCGCTACTTCTACTCCCCGCACCTACCAGGAGGCTCTTGCTATCCCTCATTAGAAATCTGCCATGGATGAAGAAATGGATACTATTACTGAGAGGGGTACCTGGACCCTTGTTCCTCCTCCCGTGGGCACTGATGTGGTTGGCTGTCGCTGGGTCTTTGTTGTGAAATTTCGCCCCGACGGCACTGTGGATCGCTACAAGGCCCGGCTGGTGGCCAAAGGCTTCACTCAGACTTACGGCGTTGATTACTTCGACACTTTTTCTCCGGTTGCTCGCCTCAGCACCATCCGGGTTCTTATCTCTGTGGCTATTAATCGGGATTGTCCTATTTCCCAGCTTGATGTGAAGAATGCATTCCTCTATGGCGATCTTCAGGAAGAAGTCTACATGGAGCAACCTCCTGGGTATGTTGCTCAGGGGGAGACACGCGTATGCCGTTTGAAGAAGGCCATTTATGGCCTAAAGCAGAGCCCTCGGGCGTGGTTCGACAAATTCAGTGGCATTGTGGCTACCATCGGCTTTACAAGGAGTTCGGCCGATCACTCCTTATTCATTCGCAAAACAGCCTCGGGACTGGTGGTTTTGGCAGTTTATGTGGATGATATCCTTCTTACTGGCGATGACCAAGATGGGTTGGACTTGACGAAGAAGCACCTCTGTCAACACTTGGTCACAAAGGATATGGGCTCCCCGAAATACTTTTTGGGGATAGAAATCTCTCGGAAACTTAACTCGTTGGTTCTCTCCCAACGGAAGTATGCCCTTGATCTTCTACAAGAAGCAGGATTGACAGGTGCCAAACCGGCACAATTTCCCATGGCTATTGGAGAAGACAAAATGTGGACGGATGACTCGCCTCTTCTATCTGAAGTCATAAGGTACAGACGTTTGCTAGGCAAACTCATCTATCTCACAGTGACTAGACCCGACATCTGCTATGCCGTAGGCAAGGTCAGTCAGTTTATGCAAGCTCCTAGGGAGTGCCATTTTCAGTCTGCCTTGAGGATTTTAGAATATTTCAAAGCAGCACCAGGCAAAGGGCTAATCTTTCAGAAGAATGGTCATCTGAGGGTTGAGGCCTACTCAGATTCAAGCTATGCGGATGATAAAGGCGATCGTAAGTCCACATCAGGGTTCTACACTTTCGTTGGAGGAAATCTTATGAGTTGGAAGAGCAAGAAACAGTCTGTTGTCTCCAGATCCAGTGCTGAAGCTGAATACCGGAGTATGGCGTCAACCACGTATGAGTTAAAATGGTTGCGGGCTCTCATGCTTGACCTAGGCGAGGTATATGACTATCCTCTTCCTATGTTCTGTGACAACAAGGCCTCTATATACATATCCAGAAATCCGGTCTTCCATGAGAGAACAAAGCATATAGAGGTTGACTGTCACTTCATTCGGGAAGAGATTTTGAAGAAATAGATTTGTACTCCGTTTGTCACCTCTTATAAGGAATTGGTAGATATCTTCACCAAGCCGGTCTCTACTTCCTTCTTCCACATTTGTGACAAGCTGGGCATGATTGATATCTATGCTCCAGCTTGAGGGGGAGTGTTGAAGTATTAGACTGGGCGGCCTTGCGGTCTTGTCTGGCGGTTTGTTGACCGAGCGGTCTGGCGGTCTTCTCTGGAGCTTGGAGACCGAGCGGTCTATCGGACTCACATTGCGGCTTGTTCTTTTCCTGCTGGAGTTGCCGTGCGGTTAACCCATCTGTCTAACCGCGCGGCCTGTGCGGTCTCCTTTATTTCTAGCCGCTCAGCCCTGTACATGTTTAGTACCACATTGTTTGTTTATACTCTCTCATATCTCCTCCATTCTATATAAGGGAGGTCATACCTTTGTAAATGATATCTTTTTTGGATAATAAAATTTCAATTATTCAAAATTCTCTCTGTTTGTTATTGCATGTTCGCTACTTTTTACAGAGGTGGAAGTGAAACTGAATGGGGCTATTGAAGTCACTGACTTCCAGGTGTTGGGACCCATGGGAAATGCATTGAAACCCATCTTGGGGGTCCCATTCCTAAAAGCTAGTGAGGCTACATTACAGTATAATATGAGTTGCATCACCTTAGCTCCAAAGGTTGATTTGCCTTCATCGCCATCACTTCCCCCTATAATTTCAAATGAACCTGGAGAACTTCTGAAATTGAATGTCTTGTTATCTAATGATTTATCTATAGCTGATGAGACATGTATTTGGCTGAATGAGCAAGACAAGGCTATGAAAGTGGAAGAAATGTTGATGTCAGCTGAAGCAAAAACAAGTGCGGAGTTGCTGGGAGTGAAACAAGACTCAGATAGTAAGGATCGTGAGCTGAGCACGGCTGTAGACAGCGTGCAAAAGATAGACTTAAAAAGTTCTATTTCTCCAAAATTTTTTGTAAGACTATAAAACAGGTCACTTAGGCTGATCTATCACCCGCCGCGGGTGAGGAAAGGATGCCCGCGGATGGAAAGCCTATACCTGCTGCTGATTCACATGGAGTGGTTATACATCCCCGACGATCCCCATCCGCAGATTTGAAAAGAAAAGAACTGCTCATGAGCAAGGTGTAGAATTTTGCCCGCCGGTGGGAGAAGGAAGAAGTTAGGGGCAGGGGAGATTCGTCTTCCCTGGTCCCTAAAGCTTTCGCCACTCCCTCGTTTCCCGTGACTGGGGGGATCTATCACAAGTCAGCATTCAGCTGAGAAGTGAAGGATCTTCGGGGCCCCTTTTCTGCCCTCTTTGGTTTTTTTTGCTTAATGATGTGTGTAACTCTAGACCTTTTCGTTGCATATTAAACTTATGCTCTGAACATTATATATTATGATTAATACAGGTATTTGGTCCACTTTAAGGATGGTAAAGAAAATTGGCTTATGGGAGACAATCCAATTTTTCTACTTTCAATTAAGTTTTTTTGTGATTTTATGTTTATAGTTTTTGTGCTTGGAGATGTTCTCTTTTGCAGATGGTGCTTGCTTGGGCAGTGGACTTTCTGCTGAATTTAATGTCAATCTTCTGGTATGCTCATTTGCTAAGCACGGGTAACCTCTCTCCCAATTCTTATTTATTTTATTTTATTACAAATCTTGGTTAGGTTGCTTAGTTTAAGTCTAGGGGGAGAGCATGCATGTGGTCACTACACAGTACATTTTATTGCATACCAATCTGTTATTTATTTATTTCATATTCACTGTAGCACACACTAAATCACCAACTTGAGCGTGATCATAACTACGCGCACAGCTCGAGTCAAATGTATTATTTTTGTGTAAACTTTAAAATAGTGGTGCTGACTTAGGATTTTAGGATTGAGTAGTTCGAAACTCGTGTAGTGCTCCTAATCAAGCAATCATGGTTTGTGTAAAAATAGTGTAGGTCCAATTTTTCTTTATTCTCGTAGATTTATATTTTTCTGCAAATGTAAATATTATTTGTACTACTCAAAAATTTGAATATGGAGTAATCGAACGGTAGTGTAGGAATGTGTGGTACCATCACTAGACTCGTATTGCTCGAGTCGGGAGGAAGGATCATCTTTCTCGGTGGCTAAGAACTTGACCCAAGCTACTCTCGAAGCATTGGTGTATGGTTAGTCAAGCATGAGCGTGACGTAGGCCATCATTTTGGATAGTTTGAGCTTTGTTTATCATGTCCTAGCCGCTAACCGTTGCATGCCAAGTTTGTGCGTACCCCTCCTTTGATTCAGCTCCACCTTCATTCATCAAAGCCTAAAGCCAATCCTCCTATCACAACCAAATCCTTGAGCTACTGTGAATCTAATGTTTTGAATGAGGTGTGATATGTGGAATTGGTGTGATATGGTGATGAATTCATGAAATTATACATGCTAAAATTGGGGATTGCAAAAGAAGAAAAGAAAAAGAAAAAAATGAAAAAGAAAATCTAAAAAGAATTACAATGAGAAATTGAATCCCCATCATGTTTATCATGTTATTGGTTGGGTTAGGCCGTGTACACACCCAGTTTTCAAGCTTAGTCTGGGGTGTGTCACACGTGCATTTCTGAGTGGCTATTTGGGTTTAGCTTGTTGTTTGCTCGCTTTGGTTGCGTGTAGCCCCATGTTTATCTTTGACTACCAAGCCTTAGCCTAAGCCCCATTCGATCCTACATTTCCTACCGATTCTTGGCTTGAGTCTAGCTAGCATCGTGGAGAGAGTGTGAACGGGCAAGCTTACGGTCCCCGACATTGATGGATTTTTTTGGAGGTGATCACAAGCCCCGGTCATTGGCAATGCTCATCTTAGTGGTCTGCCTACTTTCTTCCTACACATGACCAAACAATTCTCTAGAATTCCAATTTTGAGTAGATACAATATTAATTTACGCCTGCCGAATATTTTAAACTCCGTAGTATAATTAAAAAGTTTTTCTATTATATTTTATATGCACATGATGTATTTGATTTCTTGTCTTAATTTATTTTGAAATTACTGAACCAGGTAACTATTTTCTAGTCCACAGAGTGATGATTTGCTCATGACGCGCAAATGGGTAAGTCTGGGTGTGTGATGAGTCCAAGTTATATACATATTTTTGGACTCCTCTGGGCCAGTTTTCACGTTAATGCACTACACTTGAGAGCCATAATTGTTCATATTCATTTCTCTGTCCATTTCATGTTAAGTGCACTTTAGGCCGATTTTCAGTGTGATTTTATAGTTTTTGTACTTTTCCCATACTTGGTGTTTTCTGTGTCTGGAGAATGTGGTGTGACCTTTTTGGTGGCTTTTCTATTTATACTGCAGGTCCAGGGGCCGTGTGCATGTTCCGGGATTGTTCGGGAAATCCCAAACGGTATAGGAACACTGCACACGATCAGTGGATCTATTGAGCATGACCACTGGTCATGCGCCACTGATCATGCAGAATATATTGTCCATTTTCCAAGTTCTGCCTAGGCAACCACACAACCATTGGACATAGTGCACATGACCATTGGTTGTGCGCCACTGCTCATGCACGTAATAATAGTTTTTCTGAAGTTCTGCCATTGCCTATCGCACGATCAGGGGATCTAGTGCGCATGACCATCGGTCATGCGCCACTAGTCGTGAGCATATATATTAATTTTTCTTTGTAGCTACAGGTTTCTCTAGGAGCTGAGCGCACGATCATCAACCGTCAGTGCGCACGACCACTGGTCGTGCGCCACTGATCGTGCGATCTGTTTTTCTGCTGGAGTATTTAAGCTCGGATCCGCGAATTAGGGCATATACGCTTTACATTTCTGCCTCGCTGCTGAGCGCGAAGCGCCGTCCTTTGCCCCCACAGGTCCTCCATTCATCTCTCTCCTCCTTGGAGAGTTGATCCGGCCACCATTCAACCTCCAAAAGCTTGCAATAGCTACATCTCCGGTCACCATTTTCTTCTCCAAACTCCAAGCTCCGTTTCAAGCTAATAAGGTGTTGCATCCGTGGAGTTCTCCGAATAGATTTAGCCCCACGAATATTCACGAAGAATACGGGTTATTTAAATGAGGTGACAACCCTTCTGGACCCCGGACGGCATCCGTAGACCGACCTCGGAGAAGGCCCGACAACCTCTGACTCCGGCCGCAAATCTCGGAAAGCCTTCGTGTGTTTGGTTGTATTTCTCCCCGTCCTCTTGTAGTTACTTTGTTCTGAACTTATGATTGTTTGATTTTTGCTTAAGAATACTGTTTATTTTAAGTATTTCAGCATGTCTATGTGTTGTTATATCTTAGATCATGATTATGTTGCTAAGCTTCAGTTTTTTGTGTTCTTGCTGAGATATTGCCGTTCTAGCAATTGCTAGAAGCGTGTATGGCGAAGAGGTGATTGCGACCCTCATTAGCTCATCCATCTTTCATATTACTCTCATGAGTAATCCACCAAAGAGATGCGGTGACGGCGACCCGCAATAGGTTTATTAGTGTTAAACTTAAGAAACTCCAAACCAAAACCCCCTTTGTTTACGTTAACACTTACAATCACTTTTTAAATAGCGAAATCACACTCCCTACTTGCACTCCTCGAGAGATCAATATCCGGGGATTCAACTCCTCAACTTTATTACTTGACTATGATCGATAACTTGCCGACGCATCAGCGGTGGTCATCACCTTCTGCACTTAGAAAAATTCCAGATTCTCAATAAGCGTTGAGTATTATTGAGTCACTAAACGCCATCTATCTTGGCTCTTTATTAAAAGCGTTGAGTGAACCTTCCTTTCTCAATGCTTTTGGACTTAGAGAAACTCAGCAGGCTTTGTCTCAGCGCTTCCTTCTCAACTGTCTCAGTAGTTTCTTCTTTCACAGCTAAGACTATCTCCTGTTTCAGCGGTTTCTTCTCAACGGTCTCAGCGGTTTCAGCTTCTCAGCTGAGACTATCTTCTGTCTCAACAATTTTTTGCTTCAACTATCTCTGCACTTCTTTCTTCATTAGATGCATTGAGTGAATCTGCTTCACTCAACGCTTCTGTACTTAAAGAAAATTTCAACTTGCTTTGTCTCAACGGTTATGCTGAGGCATTCATCTCAGCTGTCTCAGCTATCTCAGCGCTTTTACCTTAGTCAATTTATTCGGCTTTAGTTCGAAGAATGTGGAGCTTGAGATTGACGATCTGTGGGTTGAGCTCAATGAATTCTGAATCCGAAATTCTGAAGTTAGCTCGATGAATGGTGATCTCAGATTGACGAACGGTGAGCTGGTCTCGACGAATTCTGAATCCCAAATTCTGAAATTAACTAGACAAATGGTGATCTCAGCTCGACGAACGGTGAGCTGGGCTCGACGAATTTTGAGTCCCATACTTTTGAATTTATCTCGACGAATGGCGAGCTGAGCTCGACGAATTGTGAGCTTAGCTCGACGAATTCTGGATCTTCTAGTATACTCTTTTTCTTCACCTGTCCAATTGTGGACTATCAACATACATGAACTTAAGCACACATCAAATACATTTTGTGTGTATGTCATTGACCAGTTTGATTTCTTTCAAATTGTGGACATTGGAATCAATAGATCCAACAGTTTGTGCTTAGCCCACTTGAGTTGCGCTAGGTTAGCCCCAATTTATTTATAGGTTGAGTTTGTTCAAATTAGTCACTTGGGTGACTTAGGCATGGGGCTTTTGGGGCCATTGGATCCCCCATGATGCCAAGAGACTAAGGGTGAGGTCATTTGACACTTATGTGGTCAATTGACCCAAATTGAGCTAAGTTGACTTTCTTAGGCTTAAGGTTGACCTTGGTCAACTTGGCCTCTTTTGTTGACTCCAATGTGTCTCTATGGCTCTAATAGACCCTCTAATGGGTTAGGGATGTTGTGGTGTGGTCATGTAGTCATGGTGAAGCCATATGGTCATCCCTAAGCTGGTAATTGGAATTCTACTATTTGCAGACCTAGGTGGTTCACACCCTAATTCCCATGTTCACCTAAAACCTTTAGTGCTTCCTAGGGTTTTGTCATGACCCAGTCATGATAAAATCATCCTAGGCATCGAGAAGTCAGAGGGATGTTACACGGAATCAGTTTGTCTTCAATCTTGTGCTGACAGTCCCGATTATTCCGTCCTGGAGCACCTTTGGCCGTGGATTCCCGGCCACCCTACCACCTCCCTTACCGGCCACCGCCACCAACACCTCCGTTGAGGAGGTGGCTATCGGTGGGTGGCGGCACTGCTGCCGAAGGGGCTATTTCCAGCGAACCCGAGGGGTATAAAACCATGAATATTTCAAAATTTTCTCACCCAATCGGGTTCAATTGAGCCCAATTTCTCTCTTAATTTATCTAGGAAACTAGCACAAGGGGAGAGAAGGAGAAGTGGACCTTCTAGGGTGGCTGAAGCCTTGCCAATCACCGTCACGCCATTTTCTGTGGTGGTGGTTTCAGGTGTTCTGCAACTTTTACACCAAAGGGCTCGAATTCTTCAGGGGAAGAGTGAAAACGACACCTCTGGCCTTGGGGAAGCTTTTAATTGAACCAAAAGGGGGAGGGGAGGGGTCAAGCTTCAATGGACATTAATGGCCATTTTCGGCCATCATGAAGAGCTCTGAATACAGCCACCTAGGGGCTGGTTATGGCTGTTTGACTTCTCTAAACTGAAGGGGGGTGATGTGCCGAGCCATTAGAATTGAAAAGAGGAGGCCCTTGGCCTTCCTTGACCATGAAAGGCCTTTTCCTCTTCCTTTCTCTCTCCTCCATTAAAGGAGAAGAGAGGTTTCCCTCTCCTAGTCACCTTCTCCAGAATTTCATTGGAATTTTAGGTAATTTCCCACCTCCTAAAGCTAATGGCCACACAAATTGGGCTTAACCCAAGTGAGTTGGGCTTGGTTGGGTCAACTTGAGTTAATTTGACCTAATCAAGGGTTGAGTTGACTTTGGTCAATTTGACCTTTTGAGTTGACACCAATGGGTCCTTAGTGACCCATTAGCCTCCACTAATGTCTAGGGAGATTTGGGTAGGGTTGGTTCGAAACCTTGGTGGTCACTTAACCCTTATTAGGGTACTTTGACCATTTTAGGGTTTATGTTGACTTTAGTGAACTTGACCTCTTGGGTTGACGCTAATGGGCCCTTAGTGGCCCAATGAACCTCCTAAAGGGTTTGGAAGGTCTAGGTGGGGTCATTTTAGAAAGTTGGAGGTCCATTGCCCTAGATAGGTCACTTTGACCATTTTAGGGTTATAGTTGACTTTGGTCAACTTGACCACTTTATTTGACCCCGATGGGTTCTAGGTGCTCCAAGGGACCCCTTAATGGCTTAGGTATGTTATGGTATTGTCAAAGAGTCAAGGTGAGCCCTTAAAGTGAAACCCTAGGTTAGGTAATAGGAATGTGTTATTTGCAGACCATGGTGATCTTCACCTTCATGCCTAAGTTCACATGGCCTCTTTGAGCTTCCTAGGGTTTTTTCATGACCTAGTCGTGAAAAGACCACTCTTATAGGTCTAGTTGTTTGAGGGATGTTACAAATCCTAATAAACAACAAAAAAAATTTCATCCCTGAAATTCAGGTTAGGCATGCAGGGTTTCCACTAAGAGTAACTGAATGTAACATCCCTTAAGAATTGAAGTTATACCTAATGCAAAAAGCTCCTGATAATTCTGCTGCATCAGATCCAGTGGCTCCTAGGTATGCTCCTACTGTCCATGATTTGACCACATGATCTTGACCACCGGAACCTTCTCGCACCACAAGAATCGCACTACTCTATCATCTATCCTGACCGGCTCTAAGTGCGGACCGATCGATCAGAAGTTGCCGAGCAATCTATACTAGGAACCAGATGCTTCATCTGTAGTAGAGCCTTCCTACGAGAGGATATGTGGAAGACGTCGTGCAAACCCACTAACTCCTGCGGTAGCTCCAGTCTGTAAGCCAATGGGGTCAATCCGCTCGAGGATCATGTAGGGCCACATATATCTCAGACTGAGCTTCTTCCGACCATATACCCGTGAGACTTCATGCATCAAACTTATCCTCAGGAACCTACAGTCTCCATCCTGAAACTCTACTAACAATGTGGCGCATCGTAATACTTGGCCAGTCTTCTTTGGGCCTCCAACTTCCTATCTCGAATCAGTCACACCTGGGTATCTGTGTCCTCCATAAATTTCGAGCCAAGTGCTTTAGGATCCTCATCCTAGATCCAAGATAACAGCGTCTGACACTTCCTCCCAAAGAGGACCTCATAGGGGACCCTCCCAATGCTTTCCCAAACTCAATCTAATACGATGTTCTTGGGCACGCCGTAGTACCACACAAAGTTCTCCACAAGTAATCTAACCAAAATATCAACGGGAATATCCTTTCGGATCGAGGTGACCCTAGCTACCTTGATCAATCTATTCTCATTGTTCCAAATAAAATTGTGCCCGGAGTGGGGATGTGGTAACCTGTGTATGAAATCCATAATTATATCCTCAAACTCCCACTATATCTAGGGCAGAGTGTAGTAGTTCCCCAAAAAACATTGCACTTGACCTTCAAAAAATGACAAACCTCACCATGCGTCACAAAATCCATGACATCTTTCTTTATTCTGGGGAAATACACGTTCTGATAAACACAATTTTCTTTCGGTAATTTGAGTTCTCGTTTGTGAGTGTAAACAACGAATCTATAAACTTCCTCTACATGATCAGGTTCTTATTCCTTCTAGTACGCCTGAGTAATCAATCAACTCAACTTTACGAGTTATCCAATCTTATCAATTAATAGGAATGATCACTTCATCAAGCGACCCATCATTCTCAAAATTTAAGAGGGTGTACTCGTGAAAATATTTGAGATTATCACTAATACTCATTAATTTTTGTGTCATTTCACCGTAATTACACTAGATAATCCAAAATCCATTTTCCATAGTCATGAATTCTTGCTAACAGTGACTATAATGCCATCAAACATATATATTCTGGTCCTTGATGCTATCTGAATCAAGTCTGCAAAGTCATACCAAAGGTATACATCTTCAATATATTGTCTGCTAATTTCTTGCAAATTCCTAAAGTTATCATACTTCTGATGTTACAACATAACAATTTAATCTAATCTTCCCATATATCCTGAATCCTGATACCCTTCATTTAATTCACATGATATCTTGTAATAGTTAAGTCTTGTAATTACTCCTCCTTATTACCATGACATTACCCTATCCCAAACTGCAAGTTTTCAACCTAACGACTTGGGTATGTCAAGTAAGCGTGGATAGTAGTGGTTAATAAATCCTCATGTTTAATTCATCAGTTCCCAACATTTAATATATGATGGGATTGGTCACTTTGTATGCTCGAAGTAAGGTAGGATTAAGTCATTCCAATCATAGTAAACTTAAATATTATACTTTAAATACAATAGATCCTTGTCTAGGATCTCTGATTATTCATCAACTAGCTCCCGAGGTATAAGGAATATTATTATAGTATAAATTATTCAACAGATCGTCATTTAACAACTTATGAATGTCCTGAATCACGAGAAATTCCAAATATAATTCTAACATGCAGGACCTAATTTCAATCCAAAATTTCCAATGATTTAACTAATGGTCAAGTATTTGTCTGATCAATGATGTCTAACCGTTGTCCTGGTAAATTTGCCCGAGTAACGACGAATAAGATCAACTTTGACAGAATTTGTTTTCAAGGAAAGCTAAATCACCTAGATGGTGGGGGGGGATTTCATCCCTACAAATTCAGGCACAAGGCCCTACTCTAAGAGTGTTGCATCACTCCTACAGCTCAGTACCCTTCTAGGTACCTTGTAACACCCCATCCATCACATGGGATATAACAGAAGGTCCGGCCAGGGCCCCACGCCATATTCCACGGACAGTCAGCAGAGTTACATATAAATACCAAATTACTATGAAACATTATTGAAACCTAACAAAGAGCATTGTAGCAGAAGCTTTTAAATAAGCTAGAAGAACCCAATTACAAAACATGAATGTCCACTACAGCCACAGCAGGAATGAAATAACATACACAAAAGTCTTGGCCACCAAGCAACGTGGCAAAACAAATTCACCGCACGGTGGCAAAACAAAGCAACGGTCAGCTAAAGCTGACCAAATTATAACGACCCTACCCCTTTCTCGGGGCGGCGGTGCTCCTTCCCTGCAATAGTATTAGCAAAACCCAACATAAAAATGAAAGTGCAATTTAAGCACACTTTACCACAGATGTAGGAAGGAACAACCATATACCCTGTACTCTCAGGGCACATTCTTAGTGACTCCGGCCCAATCCGAGTCTTCACCACATCCCCCCAGGACGGTAACCATCGTGAGCATTTCAGTCTTTCCTGCCAAAGCCTAAGACTCTCCATCTATGCCAACGGAAAGTGTCAAGTACCTTAGGTCTCTTTAACCGAACCACATAGAGCGGGTACGGTTCCACTCAACCCGTTGCTCACACCGCATGTCAATTTAAGTCATCAGCGCAGATCAAGCTTCCCCGAGTCCCAACATATCGATCAAACAATAGTACATAACCCGGTTATGCACAATGTCGGCTCACAGGCCACCAAGTTTGGCTCCCAGAGCACACAACCCCACAAACTGGCCCCCAGGTCTCCGCAAGACAGGCCTCACAATAGCTCTTTCACAGAGCTACTGCCGACGGTAACACTACCGCTGCGCGGTATCTTGCAGAAATGCGTTTCTGCCCAGTTTTCTGGGTGCTTCGTGGGGTTAGGACCCAAAGTTCACTGCTGCAATCTACCGTGTAGAAACCCGAAAAACAAACAGCATGGAGTCTACTCCGACAATAGATGCATAATGAAAAATCACCAATCCAGACCAACCCGTCCGGATGGGCTTCACACACCATGCCTATGTCCATACTTCGATTCCGAACTCTATATGAAAAACTACGGGGATAATCCATATCTACCCAAAGGAATGCCTCACGCTCACCGCATACTCGCGGGAGAGGGTTTCCTATACAAAAGGAAGAGGACTTCACATGTCCAAGTAGAGAATCATTACCCTTTGCGATTTCTTCGGTGTCATGTACAAGATCTAGATGGATGGACGCGACCACAATGTCCTTGCCTCTGCAAATCCGGACTCGGCTTGCGAATCGGAGCTTCAGAACTCCAACGGCGACAAGATTTCTTCCTTCTTCTTCCTTCTTCACTCTCCCTTCTCTATAGAATTTAGAAAGATAGAGCCAATGGAGAAATGAGTTGAGAAAACCTAATTCTCGGCCATATACCACCGTGCGATAGGAAGTTACCGCCGTGTGGTAGGAAGTTACCGCCGCGCGGTAGCCCAATCTCTCGGCTTCTCGAGGACGCCCACGCTTAGAAACCCAATTGGGCGGTGACACATGGATACATCATAACTACTATGCTACCGCGACGTGGTAGAAACTTTCGCCGCACGGTAGTTTACGCGTTTGGAAGGAAACGACAAAACAACGCTACCACCTGCGGTAGTGTTAACGCGCGTGGTTACAACCCAAGAGCTCTGTCAAATAAATCGTCAGGCTACTGCCCCACACTACCGCTTCCGCCGAGCGCTAGCGCTTCTCGAGAATGTCGAGCTCTGAGTGCCCCGACCCAAAATTCGATCGGACTACCGTCGTGCGGTATGCTTTACCGCTTGGCGCTAGCATGCGCTGAGACGACGAGAACATCGAGAGCGTTGAGAGCGTCGAGAGCACCGACCTACCACCAGCGGTTGCTCTACCGTCATGCAGTACCTTCCAAAAACCATTTCCTAAACATGGGGCGCTACGAATCACCCCCACTTAAAGAAATTTCGTCCCGCAATTTAAAGTTACAGGAAAAAAGAAAGAGTAGCAATACATTAGGTTACCTTAGAGAAAAAGCTCGGGAAACTCCTCCCACATAGTTTGCTCGCGCTCCCAAGAAAACTCATCTCGACCACAATTGTCCCAACGGACTTTGACCATTCTGATGGCTTTATTACGAAGTTGCTCGACTTCCACGTCCTCAATGCGAATGGGCTTGACCTTCGTCATCAACCCAGTATCGATCGGCACTTGATTCACAGCTACTACTTGTGTAGGATCTTGGATATCTTTCCGCAGCACTGAGATGTGAAACACATCATGCAAACTGCTCAATTCCTACGAAAGAGCCAAACGATAGGCGACTTCACCAATCCGTTCTAAGATCTCAGAAGGCCTAACATACCTCGGACTAAGTTTCTTTAAGTGTCGAATCCTTGACACGCCTTTAAATAGTTTTATCTTGAGGTACACACAATCGCCCACCACAAACTCCACGTTCCGGTGCTTGACATTAAAGTACTTGGCCTGCCTATCTTGAGTGATCAGTAGCCGTTCCCGTATCAACCGTATCGTGAAAGTAGTAACTTCAACATCCCTTCGCTTGTACAACTTTGATTCTCCCATTTATACCCAAGACAATGGTGTACGACACCTCCTTCCATATAGAGCCTCAAAAGGCGCCATCTGAATGCTGGCTTGGTAGCTATTATTATAAGCGAACTCAATAATGTAAAGTTGGTCTTCCCACATTTTCCCAAAATCCAACACACACGTACGAAACATGTCTTCCATCATCATATTCACCCTTTCAGTTTGCCCATCTGTTTGTGGGTGAAAAGCCGTGCTAAAATGCAACTTGGAACCCAGAACCTGATGAACGAGCCTCCAGTCATTAGACGTGAACTGACCATCTCAGTCGCTTACTATACTATGGGGCACGTCATGCAATCGGACTATGCTATCCACATAAAGCTTCGCCAGCTTCTCCACTGAATCATCCTTCCTATTGGGTATAAAATGTGACACCTTCGTTAAACGATCAATGACCACCCAAATGGCGTCGTTCCCCATGTGCTATCTCGGCAAACCATGCACGAAATCCATGGAGATGTCATCAAATTTCCACTTCGGTATGGGTAAAGACTTCAGGAATCCGCCAGGTTTCTGGCATTCAGCCTTCACCAAGGCACAAGTTTGACATTGCGCCACATACAACACTATGTCTTTCTTCAAACCCGACCACCAAAATGATTTCTTCGTGTCCTTGTACGTCTTGGTGCTCCCCGGGTGAATCGAGTACTTTGTAAAGTTCGCTTCGTACATTAATTCCTCCCGTAACATCCCCACATTGGGGACACACAATCGACTACCTCTCCACAAAAGGCCATCATCGATAGAGAAATGGTCGTTAGACCCATCAATGGCTTCCTCCCAGTGATGTTTCAAGCTCACGTCCAACTCCAAAGCCCGTCGAATCCTGTCCGCAAGGTCGTACTGAACCTCCGTCCAACTCATACATGCATTGTACTTGATCCCTTGTCAACACAAGCGATCTCCAAGGCCTCCAAGTCTTGAATAAGCTGCTCGTCATGCATCTGCAACCAATTGGCCCGAGCAGGAGTCCTACGACTTAGAGCATCTGCCACGATGTTCCCCGTCCCAGGAATATAATGAATCTTACAGGTGTAGTCCCCAAGGAACTCCAACCACATATGTTGACGCATGTTAAGGTCATTCTGATCAAACAGATACATCAAGCTCTTGTTATCTGAATATATATCGACCTTTACCCTGTACAAAAAATGCCTCCAAAGTTTGAGAGTGAATACCACGGCTGCCAACTCCAAATAATGGATCGGATAGTTCCTCTCATGCATCTTTAACTGACGTGATCCAAAGGCTATCACCGACCCGTGCTAAAGCAGGACACAACCTAAACCACTCCCAGAGGCGTCAGTATAAACGTCAAAGCCTTCAGAACCACAAGGCGAACATAAGATAGGTGTCGTGGTCAAATGACACTTTAGATCTTCGAAAGCTTGTGCTCACTCAGGAGACTGTGGGACCGCATATTTGGGCTTCCCCATCGCGTTCCAGGTCTGGGTGTTGACCCCGGTGGGCCCCCCGTGTGGCGGAATATCCTCGCCATCCCGTGGATGGATTAGTCTCACATTGCCTGCAGCGGGTGATCCTTGGTGTTTATGTACCCCCGTCCCCCCTTACCATTACCTCGGGGTTTTGGGAAGATGTGTGGTGACGGGTGGTTTTCACATGGTATCAAAGCGAGGTTGTCCTGCTGCGGGGGTGTGTTGAGATTATATTAGCCAGCAGGACACGTGTGTGTGGGACCACATGTTTGGGCTTTCCCCATCGCGTTCCAGGTCTGGGTGTTGACCCCGGTGGGCCCCCTTGTGGCGGAATATCCCCGCGGTCCTGTGGTTGGGGTTAGTCCCACATCACCTGCAGCAGGCGATCCTTTGTGTTCATGTACCCCCGTCCCCCCTTACCATCACCTCGGGGTTTTGGGAAGATGTGTGGTGACGGGTGGTTTCCACATGGTATCAGAGCCATCCCGCTGCGGGGGTGTGTTGAGAACCAAGGTCCAGCGGGATTGGGTGTGTGTGGGACCGCATATTTGGGCTTCCCCATCGCGTTCCAGGTCTGGGTGTTGACCCCGGTGGGCCCCCCGTGTGGCGGAATATCCCCACCATCCCGTGGATGGATTAGTCTCACATTGCCTGCAGCGGGTGGTCCTTGGTGTTTATGTACCCCCGTCCCCCCTTACCATTACCTCGGGGTTTTGGGAAGATGTGTGGTGACGGGTGGTTTTCACAGAGACCAAACAAACTTCTGATCCTTCCCTATCAGAGTAGTGAGGGGCAATGCAATCCGCGAGAAGTTCTCCACGAAGCGCCTGTAATAGCCGGCAAGCCCAAGAAAGCTCCAGACTTCCGCCACTGTAGACAATATAGGCCACTCCCATATAGAAACTATCTTTGCCGGATCTACCACAATACCCTCTCCACTAACTATATGACCAAGGAACGCTACCGAGGACAACTAAAATTCACATTTGGAGAACTTGGAATACAGTTGGTTCTTCCTCAATGTCTCCAACACCATATGCAGATGCTTGAAATAATCATCCTCGCACCGTGAATACACCATTATATCATCAATAAAGACTATCATGAACTGGTCCAAGTATTCTCTGAACGTTCTGTTCATCAAATCCATAAACACGGATTGCGCATTCGTTAGCTCGAACGACATGACGGTGACCTCATAATGCCTATAACATGTGCTGAAAGCCGTCTTGGGAATATCACTTTCCCTTATCCGTAGCTGATAGTATCCAGATTTCAGATCCAACTTCGAGTACACAGTTGACCCAACCAGCTGATCAAACAGATCATTAATCCTTGGGATCAGATACTTATTCTTCTTTGTTAGCTTATTCAACTCCCGGTAACCAATACAGAGTCGTAAGCTTCCGTCATTCTTCTTCACAAAGTTGACTGGTGTGCTCCAAGGCGACGAACTTGGACACACATAACCTTGATTCAGCAGGTCTTGAAGCTGTACTTTCAGTTCCGCCATCTCCTTAGGCGCTAACCGATATAGAGAGCATGACACAGGTTTGGCACCTGACACTAACTCAATAGTGATGTCAATATCTCGCTGAGGTGGAGCTCTAGGGAGATCATTAGGGAATATGTCAGGAAACTCAGATACAACTGGGATGTTGTCCAGACCAGGCTTAGGTTTCGAAGCCTCCACTAATGCGAAGAACAGCTCTGCACCCCTACGAACTACCTTAACCACTGGAAGAGCAGACATCAAAGTCTTGCTAGACCCATTCATGCCTGAGAACATCATCTTATGATTTGTATCTAGTCCCAATTTGACCACCTTTGGTTGCAATCGATGTGTGCACGCTGCTCCGATAGCCAGTCCATACCAAAGATCACGTCTAACTCTAGTATCGGCAGTAGCAATGCTTGCAAGTCAAACTCTTGAATCCCAATCCGTATCTTCATGCAACAAACTTTATCCGTGCACATAGAACACACGTTAGGCAGCAACACATCCAATTTGTCCCTTGCCATCGAAGAAGGTACTCTGATGCGCGATACAAATTCTTCGGACAAAAAGGTATGCGAAGCTCCCGTATCGAACAATGCTCTCGCTGGACAATCAAAAATCAAAACGAAGCCTAGCATAAGCAGTCATAAGCTAACACGCATGAGGCAACAAGTATGTAATGCTAAAACGCTATTAATTAAACCATACCTGTCACAACGTCAGCCTGCTTTATGGCCTCCTGAATGCCAAGGTTGTACACTGTAGGTTGTGCTGGAGCATAGTGGGATGCGGTTGACTCCACTATCTTTCCCTTCACCTCATAAGTTTCTCTAGGCATCTTCTCGGACTTTGGACATCCGCTCTAACAATCTATGGTAAAATGTCCCGGCTTTCCACAATTATAACAAGCGCCCTGAGCTCGGCCTGTAGTTGCCCCAGACACACCCGAAGAAGGGGATGGACCCAAAGTACTTGCCTTCTTGTTCCACTTACGGAACCCAGACTTTGAGTTCGGCACTTTGAACTCCGACTTCTTCACACTCGAGTCCTTCTTCCCTTGGACTCTCTTCAGATCTTTTTCCAATGATCGGGCCGTATTGAGCAGGGTTAGGAAGCCTTGCATCATAGGCCCAGAAAGTAGTAGCCTCAGGTCATCACGCAGGCCCTCGTCGAACTGGTTGGTCTTACGCTCTTCATCGGCAAACGTAGCGCCAGCATAACGACCCAACAGCGTAAACTCGTGGAGATACTCATCCACGCTACTATCTCCCTGTGTTAGTCTCGGGAACTGATTCTCCATAATGATACTCTTTGCCGAGGGAAGGTATATTGCCAAGAATAACCTCGAGAATTCCTTCATCAAGACATCGGTGAGTTGACTTCCAACCAAGTGATGCCGCTCCAATGCTTCCCACCACAACCTCGCCTCTTCATCCAACAGGAAGGTGTCTATGGTAGTCTTCTGCCATTCCTCTGTTTCAGTGTCCATCAAGACTCTTTTTACCCGAGAGAGCCAATCTTTGGCCTGGGATGGGGTTATAGTCCCCAAAAATGCCGGAGGATTAATGCCCATTACATGCTTGAGTTGGTTATCTCTTGTTCTTCTTGGTACTAAAGGCTCTACCACCACTTGTTCCACCATTCCAGGTTCTGCTGCTCGAAGCAGTACTTGCTCCCCTACAGGGGCAGGATGCTGCACTTGCCTTACTGGCTGGGCGTTTAGCATCGCAAACAACGGCTCAACCACAAGTCTTATTGTTTCCGTCGAAGGAGGGGTTGCAGACACGTCATTGGGTGCACTACTTTCCTCAGAAGGTGGGCGTTCTAACCGCCCAGCGCCACTCCTAGTCACCTATAGTCGTACAACACACCATTAAGTGACCAAACATGATTGCAAAAAGCAATCATAGGAACACGCAGGTTCCTCAAATATGTGTATTTTCATTCCTAATTGGACATTCATGAACTCTTTTCATGTTATAACGATGATGCACATGACTGTGCTCACCACCCCTTAAAAAGAATTTGACCATGAATTCTCCTAAGAAAGATCGACACCGTTGTCTGATACCAAATTATAACACCACATCCGTCACATGGGATATAACAGAAGGTCCGGCTGGGGCCCCACGACATATTCCACGGACATCCAATGGAGTTACATATTAATACCAAATTACTATGAAACATTATCGAAACCTAACACAGAGTATTCTAGCGGAAGCTTTTAAATAAGTTAGAAGAACCCATATACAAAACATGAATGTCAGTTATAGCCACAACAGGAATGAAATAACAAACACAAAAGTCTTGGCCTTATGGCCTTACAACATTCAACTTGAATTAAAGTGTTTTACATACACCGGCTCGCAGGCCGGCCATACATGAAAATATTAAAAGAAAAAACACTTCGCCTTGGTCTTCAAGGGACAACACAGCAACAAGGGCTTCAGCCTGCTATTTGCCTCTAGGCTCAACTGTTCCTGCATAAGAACAATCCACCGTATGGTAGCAAAACAAAGCATCGGTCAGCTAAAGTTGACCAAATTATAACAACCCCACCCCTTTCTCAGGGTGGCAGTGCTCCTTCCCTGCAATTATATTAGCAAAATCCAACATATAAATGAAAGTACAATTTAAGGACACTTCACCACATGCGTAGGCACGAATGACCACACACCCCGTGCTCTCAGGGCACATTCTTAGTGAATCTGATCCAATCCGAGTATTCACCATCACCCCCCAGGACAACAACCATTGTGAGCATTTTAGTCTTTCCCGCCAAAGCCTAAGACTCTCCATCTATGCCAACGGTAAGTGCCAAGTACATTATGTCTCTTTAACCGAACCATATAGTGCGGGTACGGTTCCACTCAACCTATTGCTCATACCGCCATGTCAATTTAAGTCATCGGCGAAGATCAAGCATCCCTGAGTCCCAACATATTAATCAAACAACAGTACATAACCTGATTATGCAAAAGGTCGGCTCTCAGGCCACCAAGACGGGCTCAAAGAGCACGCAACCCCACAAACTGGCCCCCAGGTCTCCGCGAGACAGGCCTTACAACAACTCTTTTACAGAGCTACCGCCGGCAGTAATACTACCGCCGTGCAGTATCTGGCAGAAATGCATTTCTGCCCAGTTTTCTGGGTGCTCCTTGGGGTTAGTCCCCAAAGTTCCCTACTGCAATCTACCGCGTAGAAACCCGAAAAACAAACAGCACAGAGTCTTCTCTGGTAATACATTCATAATGAAACATCACCAATTCAGACCAACTCGTCCGAATAGACTTCATACACCATGCCTATGTCCATACTTCGATTCCGAACTCTATATGCAAAATACCTCACACTCACTACACACTCGCGGGAGAGGGTTTCCGATGTAAAAGGAAGAGGACTTCACATGTCCAAGTAGAGATTCCTTACCCATTGTGATTTCTTCGGTGCCATGCCCAAGATATAGATGGATGGACGCAACCGCAACGACCTTGCGTCCACAAATCCGGACTCGGCTTGCGAATCGAAGCTTCAGAACTCCAACGACGACGGGATCTCTTCCTTCTTCTTCCTTCTTCACTCTCCCTTCTCTCTAGAACTTAGAAAGAGAGAGCCGATGGAGAAATGAGTTAGCAAAACCTAATTCTCGGCCATAAAACCCCCAGAGGCACGCAAGAGCCATCATATCTCCAAAAAAAATCAGTGGACGGTCCTGATTCCTCCAAGAATTCAGTTTACGATAGCTACCGCAATATGGTAGGATGTTACCGGCGTGCGGTAGCCCAATTGTTCGGCTTCTCGAGGATGCCACCGCTTAGAAACCAAATTGGGCAGTGACACGTGGACACGTCATAACTGATATGCTACCGCCACGCGGTAGGAAACTATCGCTGCACGTTAGTTTACACGTTTGGAAGGAAACGACAAAACTACGCTACCGCCTGTGGTAGGGTTAACGCCGTGCGGTAATAACCCGAGAGCTCTGTCAAATAAATCGTCGGGCTACCACCCCACGCTATCTCTACCGCCGAGCGCTAGCACTTCTCGAGAACGTCGAGCTTTGAATGCCCTGACCCAAACATTGAGCGGACTACCACCACGTGGGATGCATTACCGCTTGCCGCCAGCATGCGCTGTGATGCCGAGAGCATCGCGAGAGTTTAGAGCATCAAGAGCACTGACCTACCGCCAGCGGTAGATCTACTACCGCGCAGTACTTTCCTAAAAGCATTTCCTAAACCTGGGCCATTACATACCTACCTCAGTTCCCCTATAGGCACCTACAGCTCATTGACAAACTTGTCACCTACCTCAGGAACAAAGGCCCTACACTCAGAGAGCAGCACTCTCCTACCTCAGGCAATTAAGCCCTACATCTCAAATCCACACTTGGATCCTAGATGATGAAGGTGGGTTGGTGGATATTCTTAACACAAGAGATGTTTCTCTATGTCAAGCGTCCTGACTGAGATATGCTCAGCCCTACAATGACTACATGAATATATTTTCTAAGTCTACCTTCACTGAACTAAGAAGTACTTAGTCCTAATTACTTCCATAACAACAAGTATTTATGTTGGAACCAGCTTTCTGATCCCTCCTAGAGTTCGAAACAGGATGCAGCCCACACGTACTCTCCCTGCGCTACCGTCCTGACGAGAGTCTGTGACCTGAAAACAGACCGAGGGGGTTCAGCTTGGAGGTCCCGCCTCTTACCCGGAAGAACTGAGAGTCTTCCCCTCCCTAGCCAGTGCTGAGCTAGGTGCCTGTGAGGAAAATAGTGGGAAGGTTCAACCACCTTTTCTCAGGCACCTTATCGGTCTATTTATAGGTTTCTGAATCTGTTCTGCAAATATCACTTCCAAACCATCTTGAAATGCCCAAAACACCCTGGACCGGGTCTGCTAATATCCCAACTCCGCTGTTCTGGAGGGCTATACGCAGGCCTCCAGGGTTAAAAATGTAAAACTATCTGGGGCCCAAAGGTAAAATCCCCCTTATGGGTAAAAAGATGAAAACCGACTTCCTTCCTGCGGCGAGTGGGGAGGGACCCGCCAATCTTTTTAGGGGATCTCGCCTGTTGGTTACTCGCTCGCGCCCGGAGGTTTCGTCTAGCGAGATCTCGTCTGGCGAGATCTCGCCTAGCGAGGTCTCGCCTTACCTTGCGAGCTGTCCCTTCTCGCCTTGCTTTGTCGGCCTACTCGCGAGCCCAAGGTTGTACACAATCCCCGCTCTTTATGAGGTTGACCTAACCTCGGAAAGACACGTCCAACCGCGGCTCGCGATGCTGAGATTCCTTCATGAGATTCTTGGGTGGGCCCCCCACCCCCCTCCATACGGGCTATAAATATGAGGAGAAAGCCTTCATTCGGAACCCTTTTGTCATCTTCTTTCGGAATGTCTCATAGTCAGAGTTTCCGCGAGCGTCTTGCGATTGTGCGAAGGCGAAACAAAGCCCACACGGATGCCCTTTTTCCAGATCTGGGTCGTACTCCCCCCGCAGCCTCTCCGCCCTCTCGCATAAAGAAGGCGAAAGCGGTCTGCGCCCCTCTCTCGGCGGGCGCAACTTCATCCTCCGCCCCGATAGACAACCTCCTTTCTTCCTCAGGGGGGAGGCAGGTGAACACCTTATCTTTCCCTTTTCTGGTTTCGCCTGTCTGACTATGCTTTTCCAGGGAAGTCTTGCTGATTCGCCGGTGTTTGCCAATCCCCCGGATAATGTAAGTCAAGTTCCTCAGCGCGCAGACTTGCCCAAGGTGGCCTCTCCTCCTCCCTCGCGGAGAGAAGACCTCTCGCGAGTTGTGGGGAACCCTCGAATCCCGAGTAAGATCTCTTCCCTTCTCGCCTCTCGGTTGCTTCGCCCTCTTTCTCTTACTTGCACGGGCTCACTTGGCTTGTGATCTTTCGCTTACCTTCGCAGGCATCCACTTTGATTCCGACACTGAGGAGGCTCCCGCGTCGCCCCCCCTCTCGCCTCTCCCTCATCCAAGCGAGATCGAGGACTACCTAGGTGACCCCATGGACCCTTTGGAATTGAAATGTAGGACTGCCCGGATGTTCCACAAATATACACATATAATCCGCGAGATGGAGCTCGAGAAGCAGGCCTCCGACTGGCGCATGGAGTGGATGGAATCAGATCACCACCGCCTTTCCGCAATGGTGGAAGCAGACGGGGTGCTAGACGGGACCGACCCTCAGGCTATATTGAACGAGACGGATGAACATCTCCGTCTCGCGCGCCGCGGCGTGATCGCCGCTCGCGCCTTTCATCTTCCTGGCCGCCCGCCATGCGCGGGGGGTAAGGATGGCCGCTGGCAGTGGGTGCGGAACTAAACTGTCCCCGTCCCGTCTCGCCCTCTCTGGATCTCATTTTTATTAATGTCGCTGTTTTATTACCGATATGTTGTAAAAGCTTATTAGGGCGGGTCGCCCTCTCCTGTGGGACGATTTTGCGTTTTGACTTTTGGTCACGCAAGGGTCGCATCATGCCGTCTTTTCATTATTGTCATGATTAGATATTATTTTATTTCATTATTTTATTAATCCTGCAATGATGGTCTGCCTCGAAAGGATGTCTGCGGCGCCCCCGCCTCTTGGGTTCCAGAGAGAGAGGTAGATAAGAGAGAGAGAGAGAGAGGGGAAAGGAACGAGGCGCCGGGATGTCCTATCTTTTCCCGCCGCCTAACTTTCCCGCCCTTTTCCCTACCCCCTTATAAATACCTTCAATCGCTACCACTGTCCCTCACTGTCCCAAGCTGTTCTTCCGATCCCGGTTACCATACCTCCTTCGTCATCTTGCGTCTCTCTCTCCGGGCATTCCACTCTTTCTTTTGTCGCCTTCTCGCCAATTATGGGAAAGAAGAAGACCGAAGAGGGCGAGGGATGCAGTCGCTGCGGGAAGCGCTTCGTCGACCATGACTTCCCTCTCGGCAGACTGCTAGAGGAAGACCACGCTCACTTCGCCCGCGAGTACCTCTCTGATATCTATCTGTCTCGCCCGCCCAAAGTGGGCGAATGCATCAACACCTTCTATCCCAATGAGCTGGCTTTCCCGGTCTCGTACTTTGAGGCGGGGCCGAGGCTTCCCCTCTGGCCGGAGGTTAAATTGGTGCTGAAGTACTTCGGGGTCGTCCCGGCCCAGTTTAACCCCAATGCCATCTCCATGTTGATCGCCTTCGCATGCTACCTGCGGCGAGAGCATATCGAGTTTAGTCTAACCGCCTTCCGCAAGCTGTTTGTCTACCATGCCAAGGACGACGACATTTCTTACTTCACAGGCCAGGGCCTCAAAGTATGCGAGACGCCGAACAAAAACCACCATTGGTTGACGCGGTTCGTCTTTATACGCGGGGATCTGGGAGGCATCCCTCTCGCCCCGGTATCTCCCGCCGAGTGTTATTATGATACCCCCAAGGTGGGGGGTGCCGAGAAGGAGCTCTGCGATTTCTTCGTGGGGAAGAATTTTGAAGTCCAATACCTGCGACGCGACCTGGACTCGCTCCCCGCCGTTTTCCCGGGCGAAGGTACACCTCTATTTCCTTTTGTCCCCGTAAAGTTTTACTTCCCGCTGACTGTTACCTTATCTAGGAGAAAGGACCCTTCCCGTCCACCCCCCCTACCAGAGCAATCGAGCTCTCGCCTTGGAGAATATGGCGGCGGAGGCTGCGAAAGATACGCTGACCCCTGTCGCCAAGAAGAGGCCTGCGGGCGAGGGTGCCTCTCGCCTCAGCCCCAAGAAGAAGAAAAAGATTGTGTCCTTTGAGAAGGAAAAGCCGGCCAAGAGAAGAGAAGAGCTAGCGGGGTCTCTCTCCCCTATCACCCTATCATCTCCCTCTCCTCCACGACGGCCCGCCTTGCCAACCCGCGAGACGGTTTCTGCAGAACCAGCTGCCCACGGTCGTGCTCAGCCCCCCCAGCTTCCTCCTGGCGAGACTGGCTCATCCAGCCGTCCGGCTCCCGCCTCGCACCCTAACTACAATATGGGGCCCGCGACGGAGGATGACGCCGGCGAGCCGGTTCTGATATGGGAGCAAGACTCCAACCGAGTATCGGTGTCCACCCTTCTCCCTTCCTGGAAGGAACATGACCATCCCACCAGCCACGCCTTCTCCCTAGGTTTTGGGCTTTATGGCGGTCTTGGCTCCGAACCTGTCGACAACGAGGCCTCGCGGGACCTCATTCTAAAAAGCGTCCACTCGCAGTTTCGCTCCCTGGAGCTCGCGCACCGCGTCTCGCGCCGTCTTGTCTTCAACAACAGGAAATGGAAAGAGGCGGAGTCCGGTCTCGCCTCGGAGCGCGAGAAGTCTATTGACTTGGAGAAGCGGTTGAATGTTGCTGACAAACTCCTTGCACAGAGCCAGGGCGGCGTGGTAAGTTTCCTCATCTTTGCCCTGCCAGCCTCGCCCTTGCCCCTTATAGTCCCTTACTTTCCCCCCGCCCGCAGGATGCCGAGACGGCCAACAGGATGCGTTCGCGTATCGAGGAGCTGGAGGGGGAAAACAAAAAGCTGAAAACAGAGAACCTTCGCCTTCAGAGCAGTGCGACGCCCCCAATGGATCAGTTTCCCGTTTCTTCTCGATATTCCGTGGATGAGGTGGAGGCCATCTGCCGGTACTCAAACATCAAGACGGCGGAGGTTGTCCTTAAGATGATGAAGGAGCTGGGAGTTGTGCGCGCTGATGCAGAGACGGTGACCGTCCGCGACCTAGTCCCGCGCTTGTTCGACGAGTCGGACGGCAGCGCCTCCTCTGACAATGAGTAGTGCACCATCCCCCGCAATGTCTTCCTCGCGCCCTCTTATTTTTGTCTAACACTTATGATTCTGGTTCCCTTTCTTAAAAGGAGAGCGAGGTGTCTCTGCCTTATTAACTTTTGTTTAAAATTTTTTATATGCTAGCGGCCGCTTCCCCTTTTGGGGTGCTGTGTAATAGTTATTTAGGAGGTACCTTTTTAGATGTTATTTTAATCGCCAGTTTGATCTTCCATCCTCTCGCTTAGCTACTAGTCCAAGGGGTAGGGCTATTTTTTGGGACGTTGTTTAATTACTACTGTTATTGCCTTCCATTTTGCTTAAAAACCCGCGCGAGGCACCCTTTATTGCTTTTTACCCGTCTTGATTACCTCCGTTGGTGCTGCGCCGCGAGATTATCTCGCGCCGAAATTTCTGGGTCCGCCGTCTCGCCCAGTCGGTTTCGGCCACTTCGGCTCACTTGATCCTGGGATGAGGAAAACCCTCCCGCCAGTGCGAGACCACCTATGGCGAGTGCCGGCCAGGGACCTTCTTCCCTGCCCCAATTCCTGGTCCTTCTCTGTTTCAGGGACTATCACCCTTTTAATGAATCATGGATTTTTCCCCACGCGAATTCTTACCCTTAGACTTGTCCACCCAAGTGAGTACCGTCCTTCCAAAACACCCTCAACCACCGAGTGAGCCTGCAGCCCTGCCAGCTAGATGGGAGCCTGGTCAGCGTGTCTGCTCGGGGTCTCCTCTCCAAAACACCACCAACCACCGAGTGAGCCTACAGCCCTGCCAGCTAGAGGGGAGCCTGGTCAGCGGGTCTGCTCGGGGTCTCCTCTCCAAAACATCACCAACCACCGAGTGAGCCTACAGCCCTGCCAGCTAGATGGGAGCCTGGTCAGCGGGTCTGCTCGGGGTCTCCTCTCCAAAACATCACCAACCACCGAGTGAGCCTACAGCCCTGCCAGCTAGATGGGAGCCTGGTCAGCGGGTCTGCTCGGGGTCTCCTCTCCAAAACATCACCAACCACCGAGTGAGCCTACAGCCCTGCCAGCTAGATGGGAGCCTGGTCAGCGGGTCTGCTCGGGGTCTCCTCTCCAAAACATCACCAACCACCGAGTGAGCCTACAGCCCTGCCAGCTAGATGGGAGCCTGGTCAGCGGGTCTGCTCGGGGTCTCCTCTCCAAAACATCACCAACCACCGAGTGAGCCTACAGCCCTGCCAGCTAGATGGGAGCCTGGTCAGCGGGTCTGCTCGGGGTCTCCTCTCCAAAACATCACCAACCACCGAGTGAGCCTACAGCCCTGCCAGCTAGATGGGAGCCTGGTCAGCGGGTCTGCTCGGGGTCTCCTCTCCAAAACATCACCAACCACCGAGTGAGCCTACAGCCCTGCCAGCTAGATGGGAGCCTGGTCAGCGGGTCTGCTCGGGGTCTCCTCTCCAAAACATCACCAACCACCGAGTGAGCCTATAGCCTTGCCAGCTAGATGGGAGCCTGGTCAGCGTCAGAGTGAGCCTACAGGGTCTGCTCGGGGTCTCCTCTCCAAAACATCACCAACCACCGAGTGAGCCTACAGCCCTGCCAGCTAGATGGGAGCCTGGTCAGCGGGTCTGCTCGTGGTCTCCTCTCCAAAACATCACCAACCACCGAGTGAGCCTACAGCCCTGCCAGCTAGATGGGAGCCTGGTCAGTGGGTCTGCTCGGGGTCTCCTCTCCAAAACATCACCAACCACCGAGTGAGCCTACAGCCCTGCCAGCTAGATGGGAGCCTGGTCAGCGGGTCTGCTCGGGGTCTCCTCTCCAAAACATCACCAACCACCGAGTGAGCCTACAGCCCTCCCAGCTAGATGGGAGCCTGGTCAGCGGGTCTGCTCGGGGTCTCCTCTCCAAAACATCACCAACCACCGAGTGAGCCTACAGCCCTGCCAGCTAGATGGGAGCCTGGTCAACGGGTATGCTCGGGGTCTCCTCTCCAAAACATCACCAACCACTGAGTGAGCCTACAGCCCTGCCAGCTAGATGGGAGCCTGGTCAGCGGGTCTGCTCGGGGTCTCCTCTCCAAAACATCACCAACCACCGAGTGAGCCTACATCCCTGCCAGCTAGATGGGAGCCTGGTCAGCGGGTCTGCTCGGGGTCTCCTCTCCAAAACATCACCAACCACCGAGTGAGCCTACAGCCCTGCCAGCTAGATGGGAGCCTGGTCAGCGGGTCTGCTCGGGGTCTCCTCTCCAAAACATCACCAACCACCGAGTGAGCCTACAGCCCTGCCAGCTAGATGGGAGCCTGGTCAGCGGGTCTGCTCGGGGTCTCCTCTCCAAAACATCACCAACCACCGAGTGAGCCTACAACCCTCCCAGCTAGATGGGAGCCTGGTCAGCGGGTCTGCTCGGGGTCTCCTCTCCAAAACATCACCAACCACCGAGTGAGCCTACAGCCCTGCCAGCTAGATGGGAGCCTGGTTAGTGGGTCCGCCCGGGGTTGTGTTTTACAAATCATCTCGCCCCTGGTGCCTCACAGAGGTCACCCACACTTCCACCAAAAGAGCACATCGGGACGATAAGCATTACACAATAACAATAGAAAGATACTGTGAAGTAGAGCGCTACGTGTAAAATCTTTTCAAATCATCCCCACTCCGGGCTCGCTCGAGAGATACCCCGTCCACATTCTGGAGGTGGTACCCTCCTGACTTTAAGACTTCTTTTATTACAAAAGGACCCTCCCAATTGGGGTTAAGTTTTCCTACAGAGGCTCCTCTACCCGCTGCGTCAACCTTTTTTAGGACCAAGTCTCCTTTCACAAACTGTTTGACCCTTACATGCTTGTCGAAGTACCTCGCCATCCGGCGCTTGACTTCCTCCTGCCGGACCACTGCTAAATCCCGGAGCTCCTCCACGAGATCCAACGAAAGTCTCTGCTCTTCTTCGTTCTCTGTTCTCCATCCTTCGGCTCCTTCCCTTGCAACCACTACTCTTGGTGATGCGACCTCGAACTCGACAGGTATGACGGCCTCTGAGCCATGAGAGAGCTTAAACGTGGTTTCTCCCGTGGCTGTGTTTGGTGTAGTTCTCAAGGCCCACAGTACTGAAGGTAGTCGCTCCACCCAGCTTCCTCTCAAATTCTCCACCTTTTTCTTCAATAGATTGACAATGACCTTATTAGCCGCTTCGACCTGTCTGTTACTCCGCGGATGATGAACAGAGGCAAAGCGGAGATCTATCCCCAAACGAATGCAGAAATCCACGAACTCTCTGCTTGCAAATTGGGGTCCATTATCTGTCACAATGGCTAGGGGCAACCCATGCCGGCAGACGATCTCCCCCCAAACGAAGTTCTTGACCACCTGCGAGGTTACCTTAGCCAATGCTTTCACCTCCAGCCACTTTGAAAAGTAGTCCACCATGACTATCAGGAACTTCCTTTGGCCACTTGCTTGGGGAAAGGGGCCCACCAGATCTAGCCCCCATATAGCGAATGGCCAGGGAGCTGTGATGGTCCGCAACCTCTGCGCTGGAAGGAGCTGAAGAGGGGCGAACTCCTGGCACTTTTGACACTTTTTCGCGAATTCCTCCGCATCTCTCCTGAGGGTAGGCCAAAAGTACCCCTGCCTCAGCACCCTCCCTTCTAAAGTCCGGCTCCCCGAGTGGCTTCCACATTCTCCGGAGTGAATCTCTTGCAGAACCCTGGGAACCTCTTCCTCCGACACACACCTGGCCAGCAAACCTGTCAAGGTCTTGCGATATAAAACTCCATCCTTCAGCAGGTAGTATGCCGATTTGTATCTGGTACGCTTCTTGTCGAGTTCCGTCGCGGGTAACTGTCCTGATGCCAAAAAGGTGACGAAGGGGTCCATCCACGACCTTTGCTGGCATACTTCCATAAGTTCTTCTTCATCTATGGACGGTCTGAAGAGTTCCGTCACTGTTCCCCTGGCTCGAGGTCCGTGCTTGGCGAGTTGGTCAGCCTGAGTGCTCTCCTCTCTCGGGACGTGCTGGATTGAGAAACTTCGGAACTGCCCTATGATGTCCTTGACCTTTCCCAAATACAGCTGGAGGGTGGGCTCCCTTGCCTCGAACTCCCCTTTGATCTGACCTGCCACCACCATGGAGTCCGTCGAGGCCTCAATGTCTTGTATGCCCAGCTCCCGGGCTAACCTAAGCCCTGCAATGACCGCCTCATATTCCGTCTGGTTGTTGGTGAGTGCAAAATGAATCTTCAAGGCTTGCTCAATCTGGGTCCCCTCCGGGGTGGTCAAAACTACTCCCCCCCCCCCAAAAGAGTTTCTCCTTGACGCTCCATCCACTAACATTTTCCAGGTTGCTCGAGGGGACGCCTCCGCTTCTCGGACCTCAACCACATAGTCTGCCAAGAAATCGGCCACCGCCTGCGCCTTGAGGGCGAGCCGTGGAACGAAGACGAGATCAAATTCGCTGAGTTCTATTGACCATTTTGCCAGCCTCCCCGAATGCTCCACCCCGCTCAAGATGTTACGGAGAGGGTGGTCAGTCACCACTCGGATGGAGTGCGCCTGGAAATACGGTCTGAGCTTTCGGGCCGAGACGATGAGGGCAAATTCTAACTTCTCCAGGATGGGGTACCCGAGTTCCGCCTTCTTCAGGACCCTGCTTACATAATAAATTGGGAATTGTTTCTTTCCTTCTTCACGCACAAGAACCGAGCTTACCGCCCCCATCCCTACCACCAAATATAGGAACAGGTCCTCGGCTTCCCTTGGTCCCTGGAGTAAGGGCGTCTGGGTAAGCTGCTGTTTTATGGCCTGAAAAGCCGTCTCGCACTCCGCGGTCCACTCGAAACCCTTACCCCCTCGCAGCGTTCGAAAGAAGGGCGAGCATCTCTCCCCCGCCGGGGAAAGGAACCTGCTCAGTCCGGCCAACTTTCCTGTGAGAAGCTGGACTTCCTTCACATTCCGAGGGGACTCCAGTTCCAGGATTGCTCTCACTTTTTCGGGGTTGGGCTCCACTCCAGATGGAGTGAGTAGGTGCCCCAGGAATCTTCCTCTGCTAGCGCCGAAAACGCATTTCAGGGGGTTGAGCCTCATTTTATACTCCCTCAGGGTCTTAAAAGTTTCCTCCAGATCTAGGACATGAGCCCCGAGGTCATTGCTTTTGATCATCAAGTCGTCTACGTAAACCTCGAGATTCCTTCCTCTTTGTTCTCGGAAAATTCGATCCATCATCCTTTGATAGGTCGCGCCCGCATTTTTCAGACCGAAGGGCATCATATTAAAGCAGAAACACCCATCCTTCGTGACGAAGGTGACGTCCTTAACGTCCGGAGGATGCATGCGTATTTGATGGTACCCAGAAAACGCATCCAAGAAACTCATAAAAGGGAAACCGACGGCTGAGTCAACCAGCACGTCGATTCGGGGCAGCGGATAACAATCCTTAGGGCATGCTTTATTTAAAAGAGAAAAATCTACGCACATCCTCCACTTACCCTCCCCTTTTTTGACCATTACAACATTACTCACCCACCCCGGATACTTACAGGCGGACACAAACCCCGCCTTAAGCAATTTTTCCACTTCCTCTCTAATAGGTCCGGCCATCTTGGAGGCGATGGCCCTCTTCTTCTGTTGTATGGGGCGGGTGTTGGGGTCTAGATTGAGGCGGTGACAGGTGACGTCTGCATCGACCCCCGACATGTCCGCGGCGCTCCACGCGAAGACGTCAATATTGTTTTGCACGCAGGTCCTGACCTTCTCCCCGTCCTCCGGGTTGAGCTCGCCACTGATTTTTATCCTTTCTTCTCGTCCTTCCTTGGTGCGTATTTCTACCTCTAGGACCTCCATTGCAGCTTTCAGCCTGGATGGCTCTTCCTCTCCTTCCTGCTCTGCCTGCATACCCTGCTGCTGGGTTTCGCTTCCTACACTGGCCACCATTCTCTCTTCCCCCGGCTGCTCCGCCTCCCACTTGCTTGCGCCCCCCTCTTCCTGCCAGGAGGCCCTTCTCTTCTCTGGACGGGTCCCCTCCCCGGGCGACCCGCCCACCTCTTCCGTCTTCCTCTTCTCTTTCCTCCCTTCCTCTCCTTTTTGCCCCTCTTTCCCTGCCGCTTCCGTCTCTCCTCCCTCCGCTCCAGCCACTTCTAGCTTCTCCTCCCTAGCCTTGTTCCTCGCCATTTCTCCCTCTCCTCCAGCTCCTTCCTCCTCCCTTTCTTCTTCCACCCCCGTCTCCCCGAACTCCTCTCCCGCCATTCCTGGCTCCCCCGCAATGCCTCCAACCACTACTACTTCTCCCTCTCCTCCAGCACCTTCCTCCTCCCTTTCTTCTTCCACCCCCGTCTCCCCGAACTCCTCTCCCGCCATTCCTGGCTCCCCCGCAATGCCTCCAACCACTACTACTTCTCCCTCTCCTCCAGCACCTTCCTCTCCTCGCTCTTCTTCGCCTCCCCGCTCTTGTTGTAATCGCTCCATCCTCCTTTCCAAATCCTCTGCGTCTCCCTGCCAGGAGATTGTGTTCACTGCTGTTACGTAGCATTCCCTTGCTGCCTTTGGATCTCCTCGCACCCTGATTTGGGTACCTCCAGAATTCAGCTTCAAGCACTGGTGAAACGACAATGGAACGCATCTGAAAGCGCTGATCAAGGGGCGCCCAAAGATAGTGTTGTAACTACTGGGGGCATCCACTATGACAAAACGGCAATTTCGGGATAGCCCTCCCGGGGTTACTTGAAGTCCTACACCCCCCTCGACCTCTTTCCTTTCTCCTGAGAATCCAAACAATGGTCCATCCGCCGCCAGCACCCTCCGTGCCTCCACCCTCATTGCATTAAATGCCTTCTTAAAAATCACGTTCACCGAGCTCCCATTGTCGACTAGGATCCGCGATACCGTGAAGTTCTCGATGGCGGTCCGTATCACCAGCGCATCACAGAAGGGGTCCTCATGGTCGGGCATGTCATTCCTTGAAAAGGTAATCTTTTCATCAGGGGGAGGGGACTGTGACGTCGAGGCGACACTTCGGCGGTACATAGTGTGAAGGCTCGCCTTTCGGGCCGCCTATATCCCTACCCCCCCCATTGATCACCCCAACCAGCCCGCGATCCCCTTCATCCGCACGATCCACACATCGATCCTCTTCTCCTGCAATTGTTACTTCCTCTATCCGCACCGGCCTTAGTTGTTCTCCAGCTCCTCGAGTCATTCTTAACTCCAAGAAGTCCGGGCAGGTAGCCATTGCGTGACCTTCCTCCTCGTGGAAGTCACAGTATGGCAACGCCACCCCCCCCCCCTCCGGTCTCCCTTCCTGAGGGTTCCTCCTTCTCCCTGCTCCTGCTCCTCTTCCTCTTTCCCGGCCTCTTCCTCTGCCTCGGTCGATGGCCATGGCCTGCTGCGGGGGGGGGGGGGGGGGGGGATAGGGGTGGTCTATGACCATATCCCCACCCCATCTGGTTAAACCTTCCCGGTCCTCCCTGTTGATTCCTTCCCCCTTGGGGAAATCCTCTACCTTGCCCGGGGGCAGTCCCCCCCTGCTGCCTCCACCCCAGCTCCGGATACGCCGGTGCCCTCGGCTCTTCTCTTCTCCTTGTTTCCTATTGCCTCCCTCCTGTCTCCCTCGGCTCTACCTCAGTAAGCCTCGCCAGCTTCTTTGCGAAGGCTGGGTTTGCTGCCTCCATTGCTATTTCCTTTGCCGCCTTCTCCATCAAGCCCTCAAAGGAAAGCGGCGCCTTCCGGGTGAGGCTCATCTTGAAGAATCCTTCCCGCAGTCCCACTGTGAAAGCCATCTGGAGGGCAAAACCCGACACCTCCTGTATATCCAGAATTTCCTCTTGGAACCTATCCACGTACTGAGCCAGCGATTCGTCCGCCTTCCGCTTAATCAAAAAGAACGATTCCGGGTTCTTCTTCCTCTTCTTAGATGTGGAGAACCGGAGCTGGAAGCTCCTACTCAAGTCCTCGAAGCAATATATCGAGCCTGCCGGGAGTTGATGGAACCAGTCCCTAGCTTTGTCTTTTAGAGTGATCACAAAAAGGAGGCACTTAAACGCGTCCGTCATGGGCCTGATCGAGACAGCATCTTCGAACCACTGCAGGTGATGGAGGGGATCGTCCTTCCCTACATAGTAATTCATCTCGGGCTCTTGGAAGCCCTCCGGGACCGGAGCGGACAGGACTAGCTCGCAAAAAGGGGACCCCCGCGCCGCCGGTCTCGCCACCCCTACTCGCGCGACGACCTCCCCTGGCGCGATGGTACTCGCCAGACTTGGGAACAGCTCCCTTCCCGCCATGTCCCTCCCGGTCCCTTCCAACATCACCTCCTTTCCTGGCCTTCTCCCCGGGGCGTCTTCTCCGACTCGCGCCGAGGCGAGTTCCTCCTAAGTCGCGAGAGCTGGCACTGTGGGCAGTGGAGTTGAACAGTCTCCCTGCCGCGAGATCCCCTGCAATAGATCCATGATCCCCTTGATCGAAGCTAGGAACTCCGTTCTCCCTACAAATCCCCCCTGATTATCCGACTCCCCTCCTTCTCCTTCTCCATGATCTCCTGCCATGTTGGTTACTCAAGGCTCTTCTCTGAGGGCTGCGTCCACGCTCACCGCACCAAAATGTTGGAACCAGCTTTCTGATCCCTCCTAGAGTTCGAAACAGGATGCAGCCCACTCGTACTCTCCCTGCGCTACCGTCCTGACGAGAGTCTATGACCTGAAAACAGACCGAGGGAGTTCAGCTTGGAGGTCCCGCCTCTTACCCGGAAGAACTGAGAGTCTTCCCCTCCCTAGCCAGTGCTGAGCTAGGTGCCTGTGAGGAAAATAGTGGGAAGGTTCAACCACCTTTTCTCAGGCACCTTATCGGTCTATTTATAGGTTTCTGAATTTGTTCTGCAAATATCACTTCCAAACCATCTTGAAATGCCCAAAACACCCTGGACCGGGTCTGCTAATAGCCCAACTCCGCTGTTCTGGAGGGCTATACGCAGGCCTCCAGGGTTAAAAATGTAAAACTATCTGGGGCCCAAAGGTAAAATCCCCCTTATGGGTAAAAAGATGAAAACCGACTTCCTTCCTGCGGCGAGTGGGGAGGGACCCGCCAATCTTTTTAGGGGATCTCGCCTGTTGGTTACTCGCTCGCGCCCGGAGGTCTCGTCTAGCGAGATCTCGTCTGGCGAGATCTCGCCTAGCGAGGTCTCGCCTTACCTTGCGAGCTGTCCTTTCTCGCCTTGCTTTGTCGGCCTACTCGCGAGCCCAAGGTTGTACAATTTACTTGTACTGGAAGTGACTTGCAGAGCAATGTTCTGCCTCTCTCTAAACTGGGCCTAAAGCACCAGGGATCTTTCCTGCTGGTAAGTGAAGTTACTGCAGCTAATTGCTGCTACCTGAGCTAAGAAAATCTTAGATCTAACTTTGCAGACTAAGATAACTCTGCCTTTTCTCCCTTTCCTGGGCTGAGGTGATTCAACCCTAACTTTGACTTCTGAGGAATAGTTCCCTGAGTCTTCTCTCAGATCTATGCTTCTTCAAGCTTCTTCTCTTCACAGCTTCCAGATTAAGATCTTTAGGATGCTTGTACAGTTGGAACTGTGAAGAACTTGCAACAAGGGTCGTCCCTTGGCAGCTTCCTCTTTCCTCAGGGAAATACTCTGGACTTGCTTGCTGGTGCAGATGAAGATCAAACCAGCTATCTTACTGTTGACGATGTTGATATCAACAACTAACTTTGTAATGCCCCGAAACTCAAAAGAGGGAAGGGTGGCGTTTTGAGCGAAGTTTTGGACTTGGTAGAAGTCACACGGTCTGGGATACGGGCGTGTCCTAGGGCCGTGTCATGTTTGGTTTCGACGAGCTACTCAAGTGGTCAACGAAAGACACTTGAGACAGCGAACATGGCATGAGGCACAGGCGTGTCCAGGGCCGTGTCGTGCTCGAATTCGACGATCGTCTCAAGTGTTCGATGAAAGGTACTCGATATATTGAACACGGCCTGAGATACAGGCGTGTCCTAGGCCATGTCCTACTCTGGTAGTTGGTCGAGTTGTGTCGTGGGGAAACACGGCCTAGAGCCCAGGCATATTCGGGTTTGACACGAGCGTGTCAAATTGAACACGGGCATGTCGAATACCCGTGTTCTCCTCGGGTTGGTGTTGGTACTGTGTCGATGGAGGAACACGCCAACTACTCGGGCGTGTACTGGATGACACGGGCGTGTCAATCCTGACAAGAGAGTGTCGAGAGCCTGTGTACTTTTCATGATGCGACGGTTTCGGCATCGAATAGGGCACACGGCCTTGGACACGGGCGTGTCACAAGCCGTGTTCGGCCCAGGTTGTGGATTTTAAGTGCGAATCGTGGCCGTCTGTTTCCTTATTTTGGGATCCAACGACTCTGGGCCGTCCTTGCTGGGTTATACCCGGGAATAGGGTTTGGATGCCTTCATTTCTTTCAAACCATTTCTTTCTAAAGTTCTAGAGAGAGGGGAGAGCAAGGAAGGATAAGGAAGAGAGATCCGGCCGCCGGTGGAGCTTCGGGTTTGGATGCACTTTTTATGTAACGGCCCGGTTCAAAAGCTCAGAGGCCCGCAGGCTTGTCCCGCCCCTGGCACCGCTATAGGGCTGCAACCCAATACACCCCAACGCATCTCCCGCCTGCTTCTCAGCAAGGCGCATTGTTGGCGCTAGATATCGAACCCGCAACCCTTGATAAGCAAACCATCCAACGTTCTCATCACCAACTAAGCTGCACTTTTTATGTAACGGCCCAGTTCAAAGGCTCTGAGGCCCGCAGGCTTGATAATCAAACCATCCAACGTTCTCATCATGAACTGTACTGCAGCTCAATTGGTGATGAGAACGTTGGATGGTTTTCTTATTAAGGGTTGCGAGTTCGACACCTAGCGCCAATAACGCGCCTTGCTGAGAAACAAGCGGGAGAGGCGTTGGGGTGTATTGGGTTGCAGCCCTGTAGCGGTGCCAGGGGCAGGACAAGCCTGCGGGCCTCTGAGCGTTTGAACCCGGCCGTTACATGAATAGGACTTTTAGGGAGTACCTAGACCAGTTTGTGATCATCTTCATCGACGACATATTGGTGTACTCGCAGAGTGAGTAGGATCACTTTAAGCATCTGCATTTGGTGTTGGAGAAGATGAGGAGGAATCAACTGTATGCCAAGTTCTCCAAATGCGAGTTTTGGTTGTCCTCAGTAGTGTTCCTTGGTAACATAGTCAGTGGAGAGGGCATTGCGGTGGATCCAATGAATATTTCTGCTATACGAGAGTGGCCTGTGCTGTCTACGGTAGCGGAAGTCTGGAGTTTTCTGGGGCTTGCCGGCTATTACAGGCGCTTCGTGGAGAACTTCTTGAGGATAGAATTACCCCTCACGACGCTGATGAGTAAAGAGCAGAAGTTTGTTTGGACACCGTTGTAACGCCCCCGATTTTCCAGTGATTTATTTAATTTCTTATTTGACGTATTATGACGTCAGAGCGTTATGTTAGCGCGTTTTGGTCATGTGACGTTGTTAGAGCGTGTTTTTAGCTCTTTAGGTTCCCTGCGTAGCTTGGTGATGCCTGGTAGCAAGATTCCCTAGCGAGCCGGAGTCTGTTTGGTGACTCGGTGGAGCCTCTTGGGGAATGCTTGTGTTTTGGCTTCGGGAGTTTTTGCCCGAGTTTTGTTCGTCGGATTTTGTTACCGACTTTGTCGTTACCGCGTTTTGCGTTCGTTAGGTTTGACCGGCCAAATTTTGGGATTTGCGTCGGGAGTGGAAAATTTTATATTAGGAAATTAGATCGGCTAATTTTAGACTTGCTCGTCAAGTTTCGTCGCGTTCCGAGCATTTTTGGAGCCTCGGCGCGCGATTGTAGTTTGTATGTTTTCGCGTACGCCGTTAACTTTAAAAATTATTATCTCGAAAACGGTGCGTCAGAATTCGATTTCGACTTCGCCGTTGGATTCGTAGCGTCGTCATTCGCCTACGGTGCGAATATCGTTCGATTCGGCGCGCGTTTGGCCCTCCGTAACGATATAAGGTTATATCATTTTATAATAATTATAAATATTATTTATATATATATATATATAAAGAATTTTAAAAAAAAAATATAAATAAAAAAAAAACATTCGGTGAGAATGATTCTCACCGAATCGGATTCGGTGAGAATCATTCTGACCGAATCAGCCCCCCTTTGTTTTGTTTTAAATTATTAATAATATTATTATTATAAGTTTATTTATATATTAAAAAAAAGAGAATTAGGGGGAGGGAATCGGTGAGAAGGATTCTCACCGATTCAGCCTCCCCCCTTGTCTTTCCCGCCGAGCCAATAGCAGCCCCCGCCCCTTTTTGTTAATTTTTGTTATTTATATATTATTATTAATTTAATTATATTACGTATTTATATATAAGAAGAAAAGCCCTTCTTCTTCCCCGAACAGCAGCCCCCCCCCCCCCCCCCCCCGTGCGACGAACCCTTCCGTTCGCAAATCTTCCGGCGGCCGCCACCTCCGATCCGGTGGACGGAATTTCGATCCGATCGCGGCGTTGGAAAGCTCTCGGCGAGAGCTTCGAGATCGCGGTAAGTTTTTCCCGTTTCGGTGACCGTTTCGCCTTAGATTTTTTCGGCCCTAACCCCGGTTGTCCGTTTTTTCGTAGATCTCGTCTCCGCGTGTCCCCTTTTGGACGGATCTACGTGGTGGAGTATTTTGGGTGACGTTTTCAAGGTCGATTTGAGGCAAGTGGATTTCTCCACTCTTGCGTGCCTCCATGAGTTGCATTTTTGTCGTATTATTCTTTTCTCCTTGTCGTAGAATAGGTGAAATTGGAATGTTGCTAGTTTAGGGCTTGTGGTTGGCCTAAACTAGGAAGTTATCGGTTTTATTTTTTTTTAGTTGTACTCGGCGGGTAGGGGGAAATAATTCGGCGGGTAGGGTAAAATAAATCGGCGGGTAGGGGGAAATAATTCGGCGGGTTTTGGTTGTAGAACTTGGTAGTTTTAAGTGGTGTTGTCGGCTAGTTTTGGTGCCGAATCGTGGATCCTTAGCATGTGGTAGCTGGGTTTCTGAAGGAGTATGGTACCAGGGGAGTTTGAGCCGTGGCCACCACCATTCCCTCCTTTGGACATTTTGGGTTCCTGTAAGAGGTTGGAACTCTATGTGTGTGGACCCTGTGGCGGCCCCTTTAGTACTCTTGAGACACCTGGACCTGGTTGTTCGGTTGTGACTGTTCTTAGTCTCCGACACAGGTTTGGGATTTGTGCCAGTGCTAATGATTTACAAGTTTAGGACTGTTAGTTCCTTCTTACTGTTCATTTGATGCATATTGGTTTCCTTCTGTTTCTGCAGGCTTGAGCGGGGTTTGGTACGTTTCTGTACTTGTTGCATTTCTCTCACTTTACTGATTATTACTCTTGCATTTTTTTGTCCTCTTTTGGATTCTTTAGCTGAGACTTTCAGCATAGTCTCTTGCAGGGTTGGTAACCTTTTTTTTTTCTTTCTGTTCCTTTTATTCAATTATTATCTGATGCTTTTTTGCCACTTGTTTCATTATTTCTTGCTGAGGTGTTCTTCTTTTGAATGCCTCAGGTTCAGGTCTGTAGCCGGCTGTGCGGCTAGTTTCAGGGGTTTCTCTGTGGACTTCGCTTTGACAGTGTTTCCCTCGCTTGTCGAGGTAGTTCTTTAGCCTTGTAGTAGTACAGACATACATGCTCACCAGCGAGTTCGTGTCAGGTTGTTGACGCTCGTTGGTGATTTTCCTTTGTGATATTAAGTATTTGCTTAGCTGCTAGTTTACCTGTTTTGTGGTAGTTTCACTTGCTCTCTGGGAATGTTTTATGCTAGGTTGCTAGTTACTTTAAACCCTATAAAAGTACTACTATATGTATTGCATGATCAGCATGTTTTATAAAAGCTCAATCTCTATTTCCAAATGCGTAAAAAGATGGTTTTCCTTATAAATATTATAAATTGAAATCTAGGGTCTTGCATAGTGCAAGTTGTTCTCTTAGGACGCTTATGCGCTCTTTTAGGATGTTTAGCATAAATGAAGTATTTTTCCGCTACGTATAAAAATAGTTTTCAAACCGTGGACTATCTGATCCACTGAGCCGAGGGATACAGCCAATTAATTTAAAAATCAGTTTTCTATTCATTTTAACTTATGATTTGAAGGTTTAGAGTGTTGCCTGAGCGTCAGCAGTTATCCCCTGCTTGACGTGGCATCACAGCTCGTAGTTTTCTCGTGCTCTGATTTATTATATTAAATGAGAAAATGCGGGATGTGACAGTTGGTATCAGAGGGAGGTTGCTTGACAAATTGTCGGGCAACCTGTCCCTGTTAGTGTTAGGTGTTTAGAATCATACCATACACACACCGATATGTCATCAGCACGTCTTGGCTAAAGCACGAACACTACACTCGTGAGCATAAAGAAGTATACGGGGCATATTATGTAGTATGGGATGCATAATATGTGTTTGTATATGGATCCATCATAGGAGGCAACATGTGAGGGTTATGTAGTATGGGATGCATAACCTCACCACATGAATGCGGCTAGCACGTTTTCTTTTTCGTTGCATGGAAATGTTATGTAGTATGGGATGCATAACATTTTCATGTGTACGCCGCTCATAACATGCATTAGGGCCTTTTTAGAATGCATAGCACAATCATGCATAGCATAACATTGCATAAGCACAACGTGCCAAGCTAAAGATTTGCAGGATGACATGTGTACACACATGATTTTTGAGTCAAAAAGAATATAAATTCATGCATTCCCGATCTAGGCACAAGAGTTAGTGTGATGATAGTGAATCATCGTAGGTTAAGCATAACATCATTATTAAAAATCCCAGAGCAAGTTAGCAGCAATTAGCAAGTGTCTATGCGACCTCAAGTTATGCTGGAATGGTGGAGGCTGTCTTAAAGGTAGAGGCAATTGATAATGCCAAGAATCGAGGTCAACAACTGAGAAAGGATAAAAGAAAATCTGATGAGGGTAAGAGTGCTCAGGTCCCTGACGCTGCTCCGAGGAAGAGAAACAAGGATGTATGCAGTTTCTGTGGCCGACCAGGCCATCCATTGGAAAGATGTTATCAAAGGTTAGGAGCTCAAAAGAAAGAGCAGATTCATGCGATCCAAGGTGTCCAAAAGAAAGATTTGCTTTGTTCGGTATGCAAGAAGCCGGGGCACGATGATGCCCATTGCTGGAAGAAGACTAGAAGTTGTTTCTTGTGCGGTCAAGTGGGTCATCTCAAATATCAGTGCCCGCAAGCTCAGCTTACTCTGCAGCCAGTTCCTCTTCAGGCCTTGCCGCCGCCGCAGCGAGTGGACAAGGGGAAAGGAAAGTTGAACGTGGTCTCTATGGACGAAGCTCAGACGTCCACGCAAGTGATATCAGGTTAGATTCTTCCCTAGTTCTAATGTTTAGCTCATAGTTATAGTTTTGAGCGTTCGCTTCCTTAGTCGCGTGTGCAATTTTATAGGACGATTTAAAGTAAAGAACCGCTGGGCGCGTGTTCTGTTCGATTCCGGCGCTACCCACTCATTTGTGGCTAGGGCCTTCGTAGAGTGTTACCGTTTGGATCTCGATCGTGTTGATGATGCGTTCTGTGTCAAGTTTCCTTCAGGCGAATCTGTAGTTTCGGATCAGGGTATTCAGAGTTATCCGATTTTACTAGGCGATTTTCTCGCGATTGCTGATTTGAAGCTGTTGGATCTGGAAGACTTCGATGTGATCCTAGGCATGGACTGGTTGTCCAGATATGATGTTGTGATCCAATGCAAGGGTAAACGTTTGGACTTCAGGATGGACAACGGTCAACCCGGGAGTGTTTACGGTTATCCGCGCCAGGATTCTCCGACTATATCGGCGGTATGTGCTCGGAAGCTTGTAGATTCCGGATGTTCTGCGTGTTTGGTTTCGGTTTTAGAAACCAAGGTTAGTTTGCCGTGTTTGGAGGAGATCCCGGTGGTTCGTGATTTTTCTGATGTCTTTCCAGCTAACCTTCCTGGTCTCCCGCCTGATCGAGACGTGGAGTTTGTTATAGATTTGGAGCCGGGTACGCGTCCTATTGTCAAAGCGCCTAACCGGATGGCCCCACGCGAACTGGAGGAGTTGCGTATCCAGTTAGACGAGTTGCTTGAGAACGGATTTATAAGACCGAGTTCTTCGCCTTGGGGTGCTCCCGTTTTGTTCGTCAAGAAAAAGGATGGATCGATGAGGTTGTGCATCGATTATAGAGAGCTAAATAAGGTAACGATCAAGAATAGGTATCCGTTGCCTAGGATAGATGATTTGTTTGATCAACTGCGAGGCAGCGCCGTGTTCTCTAAGATTGACCTTCGTTCGGGCTACCACCAGTTAAGGATCCGTGAATCAGATATCCCGCGGACTGCCTTCAGTTCCCGACATGGACATTTTGAATTTTTGGTGATGTCGTTTGGTTTGACCAACGCACCTTCTACTTTCATGGACATGATGAACAGGGTCTTCAAGGACTTTCTGGACAAGTTTGTGGTCGTATTTATAGACGATGTGTTGGTGTATTCACGCAATGTTGAGGAGCATGACCAACATTTGCGTCTAGTTTTATCTGCCTTGAGGGACCATAAGTTGTTCGCCAAGCTAAGTAAATGCGAGTTCTGGTTGCCTCAGGTTTCTTTCCTGGGTCATGTGGTTAACAAGGACGGAATCTTTGTCGACCCAGAAAAGATAGCCGCAGTTATGGAATGGACGAGGCCTGCCATACCCAAAGAAATAAGAAGCTTCCTAGGGTTGGCTGGCTACTATAGAAGGTTTGTAGAGGGTTTCTCTACATTATCTGCGCCATTGACCAAATTGACGCAGAAGAATGCAGCATTTGTGTGGAGCGATAAGTGCGAAGAAGCGTTCCAAGAGCTAAAGAATAGACTGTGCACTGCTCCGATATTGACATTGCCTACGGAAGGATTAGACTATGCCGTTTACGTGGACGCATCCCACGTGGGTCTTGGTTGTGTGCTGATGCAAGAAGGAAAAGTGATTGCGTATGGGTCAAGACAGCTTAAGATTCATGAAAGGAACTACCCTACGCATGACTTGGAATTCGCAGCAGTTATTTATGCATTGAAATTATGGAGACACTTGTTGTATGGCGCGCAGTGCAAGATTTATACAGATCATAAGAGTTTGAAGTATGTCTTCACTCAAAAGGAGTTGAACTTGCGCCAGCGCAGATGGTTAGAGTATGTGACTGATTATGAAGTGGAGATCTTATACCATCCGGGTAAGGCTAACGTGGTAGCCGACGCCTTAAGCAGGAAGACAGGGAAAATTTTCAATCTCTCCACTGAGTTGTTGGTAGAAGAGTTTCTTTTAATGGATTTTTCAGTTGGTAGATGTGACTCGCCAAGCAGTTTGGAAGTGTCTGAGCCTTCATGGATTTCTCTTACGAGGCTTCATCAAAAGTACGATCCTGATCTACTGCACCTTCATAATAGAACTGAGAAGGGGGAGCTGCCTGACTTTTCGATCGATGACGCGGGTACTCTAAAGTACCGCGGTAGATTTTGCGTCCCCAATTTTCGAGATATTCGAGATAAGTTGTGCAGTGAGGCACACGGTTCAAGTGTGGCCTACCATCCAGGGTCTACAAAAATGTATAAGGACTTGAAACAGATTGCCTGGTGGATTGGGATGAAGGGTGATATTGCAAGGTTTGTGTCGGAATGCTTTACGTGCAAAAGAGTTAAGGCTGATCATGGAAGGCCTGGTGGAAAATTAGCACCTTTAGAGATTCCAACTTGGAAGTGAGAGAGTATCTCAATGGATTTCATTACTGGTTTGCCGAGATCTCTCCGAGGGCATGACTCTGTTTGGGTGATTGTTGATAGATTAACAAAGTGTGCGCACTTCGTACCCTTTCAGATTGGTTACTCGATGAAGAAGATAGCTGAGCTATATTTGAATGAAGTTATCAGGTTACATGGAGTACCCGTAAGTATAGTATCAGATCGAGACTCCAGGTTTACGTCTCGTTTCTGGAAGAGCCTTCAAGAAGGATTGAGAACTGACTTGAGATATTCTACCGCATATCATCCACAGACCAATGGTCAAACGGAGCGTGTTAATCAGATTGTGGAAGATATGATCCGTTGTTATATATTAGACCACAGAGGAGCGTGGGATGAACGCTTGAGATTGATGGAGTTCGCATACAATAACAGTTATCAAGAGAGTCTGCAAATGGCTCCTTTCGAAGCGCTATATAGAAGACGATGTAGAACTCCTCTATTTTGGGCTGAGGTTGGTGAGAGGCCGATGTTAGGTCCAGATTCCTTAGAAGAAATGGAAGTCTCTATAAAGCTCATTCGAGAGAAGCTTCGGATAGCGCAAGAGCGGTACGAGAAGAACGCCAATCGGCGTAGGTCCGTTTTGGAATTTTCTGTGGGGGACATGGTATTCCTTAAGGTTTCCCCGATGGTTGGAGTGAAGAGGTTCGGTAAGAACCATAAGTTGGACCCGAGGTATGTGGGACCATTTGAAATTGTGGAGCGGATTGGTGTGTCATCGTACAAGTTGAAATTGCCCGCAAATTTTCCTGGCGTGCACGATGTTTTTCACGTGAGCCAACTGGGGAGGTGTGTGCTAACTGACAGACAAGTGCTGGATGCAGTGCCCCAGTTGGAGCCTAACCTTTCCTACGTGGAAGTTCCTATCCGTGTTTTGGATGTGCAAGATCGAGTATTGCGGAAAAAGACAATACCGATGGTAAAGATTCTGTGGAAAAACCAAGACGTGGAGAGCGCGACTTGGGAGCTGGAGTCAGCTATGAGGGAGGCGCATCCTCATTTGTTCTCCTAGTTGTGCTCGGTAAGCATTCGATAACCCTTGGTTATTTTTCTTTTCCTTCTTTGGTAGAAGTGTTTTATGCGTAAAGTTTCGGGACGAAACTTTCTTTTAGGGGGAGTGACTGTAACGCCCCCGATTTTCCAGTGATTTATTTAATTTCTTATTTGACGTATAATGACGTCAGAGCGTTATGTTAGCGCGTTTTGGTCATGTGACGTTGTTAGAGCGTGTTTTTAGCTCTATAGGTTCCCTGCGTAGCTTGGTGATGCCTGGTAGCAAGATTCCCTAGCGAGCCGGAGTCTGTTTGGTGACTCGGTGGAGCCTCTTGGGGAATGCTTGTGTTTTGGCTTCGGGAGTTTTTGCCCGAGTTTTGTTCGTCAGATTTTGTTACCGACTTTGTCGTTAGCGCGTTTTGCGTTCGTTAGGTTTGACCGGCCAAATTTTGGGATTTGCGTCGGGAGTGGAAAATTTTATATTAGGAAATTAGATCGGCTAATTTTAGACTCGCTCGTCAAGTTTCGTCGCGTTCCGAGCATTTTTGGAGCCTCGGCGCGCGATTGTAGTTTGTATGTTTTCGCGTACGCCGTTAACTTTAAAAATTATTATCTCGAAAACGGTCCGTCGGAATTCGATTTCGACTTCGCCGTTGGATTTGTAGCGTCGTCATTCGCCTACGGTGCGAATATCATTCGATTCGGCGCGCGTTTGACCCTCCGTAACGATATAAGGTTATATCATTTTATAATAATTATAAATATTATTTATATATATATATATATAAAGAATTAAAAAATATATATAAATAAAAAAAAAAACATTCGGTGAGAATGATTCTCACCGAATCGGATTCGGTGAGAATCATTCTCACCGAATCAGCCCCCTTTGTTTTGTTTTAAATTATTAATAATAATATTATTATAAGTTTATTTATATATATAAAAAAAAGAGAATTAGGGGGAGGGAATCGGTGAGAAGGATTCTCACCGATTCAGCCTCCCCCCTTGTCTTTCCCGCCGAGCCAATAGCAGCTCCCGCCCCTTTTTGTTAATTTTTGTTATTTATATATTATTATTAATTTAATTATATTACGTATTTATATATAAGAAGAAAAGCCCTTCTTCTTCCCCGAACAGCAGCCCCCCCCCCCCCCCGTGCGACGAACCCTTCCGTTCGCAAATCTTCCGGCGGCCGCCACCGCCGATCCGGTGGACGGAATTTCGATCCGATCGCGGCGTTGGAAAGCTCTCGGCGAGAGCTTCGAGATCGCGGTAAGTTTTTCCCGTTTCGGTGACCGTTTCGCCTTAGATTTTTTCGGCCCTAACCCCGGTTGTCCGTTTTTTCGTAGATCTCGTCTCCGCGTGTCCCCTTTTAGACGGATCTACGTGGTGGAGTATTTTGGGTGACGTTTTCAAGGTCGATTTGAGGCAAGTGGATTTCTCTCCTCTTGCGTGCCTCCATGAGTTGCATTTTTGTCGTATTATTCTTTTCTCCTTGTCGTAGAATAGGTGAAATTGGAATGTTCCTAGTTTAGTGCTTGTGGTTGGCCTAAATTAGGAAGTTATCGGTTTTATTTTTTTTAGTTGTACTCGGCGGGTAGGGGGAAATAACTCGGCGGGTAGGGGAAAATAAATCGGCGGGTAGGGGAAAATAATTCGGCGGGTTTTGGTTGTAGAACTTGGTAGTTTTAAGTGGTGTTGTCGGCTAGTTTTGATGCCGAATCGTGGATCCTTAGCATGTGGTAGCTGAGTTTCTGAAGGAGTATGGTACCAGGGGAGTTTGAGCCGTGGCCACCACCATTCCCTCCTTTGGACATTTTGGGTTCCTGTAAGAGGTTGGAACTCTATGTGTGTGGACCCTGTGGCGGCCCCTTTAGTACTCTTGAGACACCTGGACCTGGTTGTTCGGTTGTGACTGTTCTTAGTCTCCGACACAGGTTTGAGATTTGTGGCAGTGCTAATGATTTACAAGTTTAGAACTGTTAGTTCCTTCTTACTGTTCATTTGATGCATATTGGTTTCCTTCTGTCTCTGCAGGCTTGAGCGGAGTTTGGTACGTTTCTGTACTTGTTGCATTTCTCTCACTTTACTGATTATTACTCTTGCATTTTTTTTGTCCTCTTTTGGATTCTTTAGCTGAGACTTTCAGCATAGTCTCTTGCAGGGTTGGTAACCTTTTTTTTTTCTTTCTGTTCCTTTTATTCAATTATTATCTGATGCTTTTTTGCCACTTGTTTCATTATTTCTTGCTGAAGTGTTCTTCTTTTGAATGCCTCAGGTTCAGGTCTGTAGCTGGCTGTGCGGCTAGTTTCAGGGGTTTCTCTGTGGACTGCGCTTTGACAGTGTTTCCCTCGCTTGTCGAGGTAGTTCTTTAGCCTTGTAGTAGTACAGACATACATGCTCACCAGCGAGTTCGTGTCAGGTTGTTGACGCTCGTTGGTGATTTTCCTTTGTGATATTAAGTATTTGCTTAGCTGCTAGTTTACCTGTTTTGTGGTAGTTTCACTTGCTCTCTGGGAATGTTTTATGCTAGGTTGCTAGTTACTTTAAACCCTATAAAAGTACTACTATATGTATTGCATGATCAGCATGTTTTATAAAAGCTCAATCTTTATTTCCAAATGCGTAAAAAGATGGTTTTCCTTATAAATATTATAAATTGAAATCTAGTGTCTTGCATAGTGTAAGTTGTCCTCTTAGGACGCTTATGCGCTCTTTTAGGATGTTTAGCATAAATGAAGTATTTTTCCGCTACGTATAAAAATAGTTTTCAAATCGTGGACTATCTGATCCACTGAGCCGAGGGATACGGCCAATTAATTTAAAAATCAGTTTTCTATTCATTTTAACTTATGATTTGAAGGTTTAGAGTGTTGCCTGAGCGTCAGCAGTTATCCCCTGCTTGACGTGGCATCACAGCTCGTAGTTTTCTCGTGCTCTGATTTATTATATTAAATGAGAAAATGCGGGATGTGACAACCGTAGTGCGTACGAGCTTTTGAGGAGTTGAAGAGTCGGTTGACCACGACGCTTGTGCTAAGTTCGTCGAGTGGGACCGAAGGCTTTGAAATCTACAGGGATGCTTCGGGCAGTTGATTGGGTTGTGTCCAACTGCAGCATGGAAGTATGATAGCCTATGGCTCGCGTCAGCTAAAGGTGCATGAGAGGAATTATCCAGTCTATGACTTGGAGTTAGCGGCCGTGATATTTGCCCTGAAGCTGTGGAGGCATTTCTTGTACGGGGTGAAGGTCGATATCTATACCGACCACAAGAGCATGAAATACTTATTGGAACAGAAGGATCTGAACATGCGACAACGAAGATGGATGGAGTTCCTGGGGGACTACATGTTCAAGATTCATTATGTGCTTGGAAAAGGCAATGCAGTTGCGGATGCGTTGAGTCGTAGGGCCCCAGCTCAAGCCAACTGGCTGTCGGTCCATGATGAACATTTGGTTCGGGAGTTGGAGGCGTTTGAGAACTCTTGTGTAGACAAGCAGACTAGTGCCAAAGCGGTATTGTACTGGATTGAAGTTCAGTGTGACCTGGCTGATCGGATTCGGAAGGCTCTGGATTTGGATGGCCACTTGAAGCAAATCATGGTTGAGGCTTTGGATGGGTCAAATTCCAAATTTGAGGCTGTGCATGGATTGTTATGGAAGGACAGTCGTTTGTGCATCCCGAATGTCAGCAAATTGCGGGTGGAATTGTTGTACGAGGCTCATCATACAAAGTACTCGATTCACCCAGGGAGCACAAAGATGTACCATGATATGAAGAAATTGTTCTGGTGGACAGGACTTAAGAAGGATGTGGCACTGTACGTGGCGAAGTGTCAAACATGCACCTTAGTGAAGGCGGAGTGCCAGAAGCCTGGAGGTTTCTTGAAGTCCTTGCCTATTCCGGAGTGGAAGTTTGACGACATTACTATGGACATTGTACATGGGTTGCCAAGGTAGCATAAGGGAAACGACGCCATCTAGGTGGTCGTAGATCGTTTGACGAAAGTGTTGCACTTCATTCCACATAGGAAGGATGATTATGTGGAGAAATTGACAAAGTTATACGTGGATAATATTATGCAGCTTCAAGGTGTGCCCCGCAGCATCATGAGTGACCGAAATGGGCTGTTCACATCTAATGATTGGAGGTTTTTTTTATTTATTTAATGATTAGAGGTTGGTGTAGTAGATGTTGGGAACAAAGCTGAGTTTCAGCACAGCCTTTCATCCGCAGACGGATGGTCAGACCAAGACGGTCAACATGATGATGGAAGACATGCTTCACATGTACATTATGTATTTCGGGAAGCAGTAGGAAGATCACCGATACTTGGTGGAATTCGCTTACAACAATAGCTACTAGACGAGCATACAAATGGTGCCCTTCGAGGCCCTTTATGGTAGAAGATGTCTCATGCCGTTATCATGGTTGGAAACGGGTGAGTCAAAGCTGTACAAGCGGCAAGAGGTGAAAGATGCAACGTCATTGGTTCGAACGATTCGAGAAAGATTGCTAATGGCTCAGGACCGGCAAGCTAAGTACTATAACGTAAAGCATAGGAACATGGAGTTCACTGTTAGTGACTGAGTTTACTTGAAGATTAAGCCGTTCAAGGGTATCCCGCGGGTACGGTGCTTAAAGAAGCTAAGCCTGAGGTACCTTGGACCGTTTGAAGTTTTGGAGCGTATTGGTGAAGCAGCTTATCTATTGAAGCTATCTGTGGAGTTAAGTGGTCTACACGATGTATTCCACATATCAGTGCTGCAGAACGCAGTGGAAGAGCCTTCACAAGTGATCACGGTCGATCAAGTACCAGTTGATGTTGGGTTGAGGATAAAGGTCAAACCCGATCGCATTGAGGACTCAGAAGTCAAGCAATTGCGTAACAAGGAAATCAGGATGGTCAAGGTCCATTGGGACAACTGCGGTCGGGAGGAGCTCTCGTGGGAGTGAGAGCAGACCATGCTTGAGGAGTACCAAGAGTTATTCCACTCAGGTACCGATTAAGTTTTGTCTGTATCTTTCCATTCTGTAATTTCGCGATGAAATTCTTTTAGGAGGGAGAGAGCTGTAACGCCACGAAACTCAAAAGAGGGACGGGTGGCATTTTGAGCCAAGTTTCGGACTTGGTAGAGGTCACACGGCCTGCGACACGGGCGTGTCCCAGGGCCGTATCGTGTTTGTTTTCGACGAGCTACTCGAGTGGTCGACGAAAGACACTCGAGATAGTGAACACGACCGGAGACAAGGGCATGTCCAGGGCCGTATCGTGCTCGGGTTCGACGATCATCTCGATTGTTCCACGAAAGGTACTCGAGATATTGAACATAGCCTGAGATACGGGCGTGTCCCAGGCCGTGTCCTACTCGGGTAGTTGGCCTAGTTGTGTCGGGGGGAAACATTGTCTGGAGCCCAGGCATATCCGGGTTTGATACGGGCGTGTCAAATGGGACACAAGCGTGTCAAATTCCCGTGTTCTCCTCGGGTTGGTGTTGGTCCTGTGTCGATGGAGGAACATGCCAAGCTACACGGGCGTGTACTGGATGACACGGCGGTGTCAATCCTGACACGGTTGTGTCGAGATCCCGTATACTTTTCGGGATGCGACAGTTTCAGCGTCGAATGGGGCACATGGCCTTGGACACGGGTGTTTCACAAGCCGTGTTCGGCCCAGGTTGTGGATTTTAAGTGCGAATCATGGCCATTCGTTTCATTATTTCGGGATCCAATGGCTCAGGGCTGTCCTTACTGGGTTATACCTGAGAATAGGGTTTGGATGCCTTCATTTCGTTCAAACCATCTCTTTCTAAAGTTCTATAGAGAGGGGAGAGCAAGGAAGGAGAAGGAAGAGTGATCGGCTGCCGGTGGAGCTTCGGAGCCACAAATCGCATGCCTAGTTCGAATCTACGGAGGTGAGGACATTGCGGTGCCTTTCGTCTACATAGATCTTCGTGGTGCCAAAGAGGAATGCTAGGGTAATGATTCTCATATTAGACATGTGAAGTCCTCTTTTCCCTTGCATACGATGCCCGCTCTCGCGAGTATGCGATGTGTGTGAGGTGTTCCTTCGGATAGATATGTATAGTCCCCATTATTTTGCATGTAGAGTCCGTAATCGAGAAACGGACATAGGCATGATGTGTGAAGCCTACCTGGACAAGTTGGTCTAGATAGGTGATGTTGCATTGCATGAATGCCCAAAAAAGACTCCACGCCGCTGGTTGTTTTTCGGGTTTTCTACGCGGTAGATTGCAACAGGGAGTCTTCGAGACTAACCACAAGGTGCACCGGAAAAACTGGGCAGAAGCGTGGTTTTGCCATCTTGGTGGCCTGGGAGCCATCTTGTACATAACTGGGTTATGTAATATTGTGTGTTCGATACTAGGGCTTCGGGTACCTTGACCCGCGCTGATGACTTAAATTATCATGGCAAGGTGAGAAACGGGTTGAGTGGAACCATTCTCGCTCTATGCGCTTCAGTTTTAGGGGCCTACTGATGACATAGATGGAGGGTCTGAGGCTGTCGATGTCTTCAGTTGACGCGACTTTTTCCAAAAAGGCTTAAATGCTCACGCGTTTGCTGTCCTAGGGGCGATGGTTGACCGAGTTCAATGTATAAGTGTCCTGAGAGCACGGGGTGTATGGACGTGTGTGCCTACGCCTGTGGTGAAGTGTGCTTAAATTGTACTTTCACTATCTTGTTTCGTTTTACTAATGCACTGTAGGGAAGGAGCATCGCCGCCCCGAGTTTAGGGGCGGGGTCATTATAATTTGGTCAGCTTTAGCTGACCGTTGCTTTTGTTTGCCACTACTTCGGTGGATTGTTGCTTGCAGGTGCTGCAGAGCATAGTAGCAAATAGAGGGCAAAAGCCCATGTTGCTGAGGCACCCACGAAGGCCTAATTTTGAGTGTTTTCTTTTATTCTCATGTATGACTGGCCTACGGGCCGAGGTTTGAAAGACAATTATATTCGAGTAAACTATTGTAAGGCCATAAGGCAAAATACTTGTGTATTTTTACGATCATGCCGATTGGGTTTATGTAGTGGACATTCATGCTTTTGGCTGGGTTCTTATTTTGCAACTTTTAAATTGCTTCTGCTAGAATGTACTCTGTGTAGGATTTTGGTTAATGGCAGGATGGTTTCCATTACGTAACCTTCCAGTCTGTCTGTGGTATGTGACATCTTGCCCCGGCCGGACCTACTGCTATATGCTATGTGACGGATAGGGGTGTTACAAACTTGCTCTTCGTCTTGCTGACTAGAGCTTCCTGTTCTGCAGCTCAGCAACAATGGAGGAGAAGAAGAACTATCTCTTTGCCTTTCTCTCAAGACTGTCTTCCTTAGTATGCCTTTTTCCTTTTATTTATTTTGACCCAACGGCTCTTGAGCAGTGGGCCCCACACATTTAATGTCAAGCAGCAACCTCAAGCAGTGTGCCCTACACATTTAATGTCCAGCATTAACCTTGCTTTAACGCCAACTGTCGTACCTTAGGTCTGCGGAAATATTTGTCGCATACTGTAGCCATCCCGCCACTAATTTGAAATATGTTGACTCATTGACTTGCTAACATCATCAGCCGTGGACTTAGCCAAAAATCAAGCAACATTAGCATAGACATTGAGTGATTAATCATCACTCAATGCTAAAACACTTGGACAGATTTCTACTTATCTAGGCATTTAGAGCGTTGAGTGAACAAGCCTCACTCAATGCCATTTTCCATAGCCAAAAGCTTCCTGCTTCTTTGGCGTTGAGACCATTAAGTGAGCAAGCCTCACTCAACGCCATTTTCCTTAGCCAAAAGCTTCCTCTGCAGCACCTTAGGCATTGAGAGCGTTGAGTGAGCATGCCTCACTCAATGCTTTTTGTCTTAGACAATTTTTCTGCCTCTGCAGCATTTTAGGCATTGAGTGCGTTGAGTGAGCATGCCTCACTCAATGCTTTTTGCCTTTGTCAATTTTTTGCCTCTACAACATCTTAGGCGTTGAGAGCATTGAGTGAGCATGCATCACTCAATGCTTTTTACCTTAGCCAATTTTTTATGTTTAAAAACATTGGCTTAACTGTCTCAGTGCTTTCTTGTTCTCTGCTGAGACAAACACTTGCCTCAGCGGTTTTGCTCAGACAAACACTTGTCTCAGCGGTTATGCTTAGATAAACACTTGTCTCAGCGGTTATGTTGACACTAATACTTGTCTCAGCGGTTATGCTGAGTCTAACACTTGTCTCAGCGGTTATGCCTTTTTGCTGTATGGCGTTGAGTGTGTCTTCATCACTCAACTCCAAACTACTTAGACATATTTATTTCCTGCCAACGTTCTTTCTTACCTTTGGCATTGAGTGAGCTTGCTTCACTCAATGCCTATAGACTTAGCCGCATTGTCAACTGCTCCTTGACTTCTGGAGTTGTGTGAGCTTACCTCACTCAATGCCTGTGGACTTAGGCAAATTCCTGCCTTTCTAGCATATTCTCTTGGTGTCCACCTTTCTATCTTATAACCACCTATCACATCACTTAGACAATATGTCTAGTCTTGTTCCATGGAATATCCTGCACAAGATGAACTTAAACAACATCAAATGCAACTATGCTCTTCGTGTTGATGGAGATGCCTCTTCAAATCCAATCTAGAGAACATTGTGGGCAATGGACCCAACAATCTCCCCCTATTTGAAGAAGGCAGAACACCTAGCAATACTAAGAGGCATTATCATAATAGGTATAATACCTTCATGCAGCTGTAGATTATAATCTGCTACACCTACAAGTTTATGCTATATTAATTCAATGTGCTTTGTTAATTGTATTGACTTAATAGGTTAAGTCAATGGATCCTCATACTACTTGAGCAATTTCTCAAGTAATATGCACTCTCCTTTATGCCACTAAATTATAAAATGGTGCACCACTAGAAGCACTTACCACAAAATATGCACAGACACAATAATGGCTCATCATGTAGTCAGTCATTACATTTCTCATACTAATAGAATCATTTCCAGTAATATGAACTCACTCAACATGACCTAGTCATGTCAAGTATTACTTCAATATCTCCAATCTCCTTGTGTATTGCCACACATCTCCACCTTTCTGTCTTCTTCAATAGGTATATCTATTAAGGGAGGATAAAGGATCATGGGAGAGAATATCTCTTGATCCTAGTCAAAGTCCTATATTGATAACACTAAGAAAATTATCCTAGATATCAATCTACTAGATTAGGGTCATACCTTTTGTGTTGATGCATTGAAACAACATAACACTGTATCTCTTGAACTTGTTGCACACATAGTTCCACTTGCAGATGTTGTATCTACAGAATCAGCATCCAGTTATGGTGATATCATTGATACACCCCATCACTGCAGCCCCTTGGCACTTGAGTGACCCATGGGTCCACATGAGCTGGCTGCTGGTTGTTCCTCTTCTCATAATCTCCCCCTTGGTCTGTGCATTATCCTTAAGACAAACTGATTAGCAGTTGTGATAGCTGAGCTACTGCAGCTGCTGCTTTCTCCCCCTTAACTAAGGCATCCATGTCAGATTCCTGGAGGTTATGGTTCTGAAGCTGTGGCTGGATTCTCATCAGTTTATCACAGCCGCTTCCTTGTACCATGATCAATTCTTGTTGAGCCAGATCTTCTCCTTGTCTTTATCAACAAACTTGACTTTGGCTTCAGCTTTCTGATCAGCAACACAATAGTGTTTAGCCAACTTAGTACAATTTTGATCATTACATTGATCTCCCCACATGATCACCACTTGATCAATCCCTTCTTGGTTTCTAGATAGTCAGGGAGTAACTAGTCTGCTGTGATTCTCTTCTAAACCTAGCTGATTGCTGATGATACCTCTGGTGCAGCTGCCAGCATTCTCTTCTCCTACAGCTGCTGGTCTTTAAAGCCACTTGATACCATCCTCTTATTTTGATACGAAGTCTTTCTTTACACTGATATTCCCATAGGACTGTGTTGACTTGTATCAATAATAGCTGGAGCAATCCAGCAGTTCTAGTAACCTGATTGGCTTGCCATCTTTCAGCAAGTGCCATCACCTAGGTAGTTTCTCTCTCAACCTCTGCAATGTCCATGGGGACAAGCTGATCCTCACAATTAATGCTGATCTATTCTGTGCTGGGGGAACTTTGGGTAAGATTCAAGCTTATCCAACAACCTTCACTGAACATGCTCCTCATCAGCATTTGTACAGATCCTATTCTTATGACTATCAGTCATCATTTCAGTTGATGATATCACTTGAAAGTTTGACCCTTCTGTATAGTGAGTCTGATCAGCTGAGCACAGTGTGCCTCTTCCTTGCTGCTCATAGAGGAGCTACTCTTAGTGATTTTCATAGTGATGAGTACACCCTACTTGTTCTTCTCCTAGTTTGCTGGTGTGGCGGCAAAGCTTTGTCCAACTAGACAGTCCTTCTTGCTAGATCCTACTGGTCTTTGTCTAAGACTTATGCACCTTATCCATCTTTAGTAATGCACACAACATCCTTATCCATGGGGTATTAACCATAGGAAAACTTCCTTGTTCCAGTCCAAGTTCTGGAACATCTTCTGTCCAAGTACCACATGAGGGATGGGAACTTATACTAACCTGCCAAATAGAATTATCTTACCGTAGGACCCCAATAGGTATTGGGTCCTAGGTTCTAATTAGTCTGAAATCTAACCTGCCTACCTGCAGCATTTCTGACATGTGGGCTAACTCTTTCTCTAGACACAGAAGGATTATGCCAGCAATTTAGGGCAAAATGCCCCACCTTACCACATCACCAACACTCATGAATATTATATCTTCTTTTTTGAGCAGGTCTTACAGTGTGGTTAACTACTGTCTGAACAGAAAGAAGAGAAACATCAACTTTCTTGAGGTTCCTTTCAGCAATGATCTGACTGAAGGTCATTCTTCCAGCAGGCTTTCTTTGATTGCCCTGAATGGTATTTACAGCTGTCTTCTTTGCAGAAGACAAGCTATTTATATCATCAGAGCAAGCCAAGTTAGGCTTACTAGTAGACTGACCCTTGGTCTAAGTCCTTGCTGGATGGGCTTGAGTCAAAGCCACTGCCTTTCCCTTGTGAGTTGGTGTTGAGGCACCAAATATAAATGGTCGAGCATGGGCCATTTGTACTTTTTCATGGGGAGCCTCAAAGGCACTCATTCCCCCACCCTTTCTTCTTTCACTGCAATAAACATTTATATTCTTACAAGAAAGATTCTCATTCTCCCAGTGACCATGCATGCAGCCTTGATCATTCCTACGAGAAGAGAGGATTACCTTGTGAAAGGTTGACTGTGGCACTACAGGAGGTTTGCCTTTCCCTTTGGAAAGGTTAACTCCTGTGCTTTCCTTGACTGCTAACTCCTTCTTACCCTTTTGGGAGGAGAAAGAGTTTATCAAAGGCAACACAACCTTAGGATTGCTGAATTCAGCCACAAACATTCTCTCGTTTAGGAGCTTCTCTTCAATATTCAAAATAATCTTGTTCTTCTGGCTTATGGTATCAATTTGGATGATTGATATGGCCTTTAGTTGGCTGAAGTCCCTCATTTTCTGATCCAACAAGGATACTATCTCAAACTGCTGAGCAGTAACTAGCTGAAGAGAGATAATCTCCTCAGCCTGCATCTTGGCCAACATCTTGCTTTTTCTTAAAGCATCCAAAATTTGACCATACTTGTCAATCAATTGATTAACATCTACCTCAGATTCAGAGCCATCTTCATCACTAGATGAGGATGCATTGGAATCTGGACTAGTCTCATGACCTGAGCAGCTAGATAGAGGTTGTACCTGATCTTGACTAGGCTGATCCTGGCAGGATTCTTCTTCTGCCAAAGTCATCCCTTCACAATAGCCAATGGTATCTTCATTCATCTCAGTATCACTTTCTGAGTATGATAGAGGGGCCCTGATCTCTATCCTGGTATCTGGATGGTCTTCATCTTCGTCTGCAATACCAGCAAGTAGCCCAATGAAGGCTTCTTTTTCTTCTCCAGGCTCTGATTCACTGTCTGATAGACTGACGTTGCTGTCATCTCTTTTTTTCTTCTTCCCCTTCCATGTAGGCAGTTAGTGAGTCCCACATTTCTTTGGCTGTCTGACAGTGAACTACTCTCATGTGGGTTGAGTAATCCATGACACTTATCATTATATGTAGTGCCATCTTGTTCATAGTTACTGAGATGATTTCATCTTCAGTCATTTCTACATAACTCTTTCGAGTTTGGACTTCTGCATCTAAGACAGAGACCTTCATGGGGATGAAATGTCCTTCTTGAACTATTACAAGGTCCCTAGGATCAGAGGCTTCCATGATTTGCTTGACCCTTTATTTTTAGGTCTAAAAGTTCTCCTTTCTGTAGTCTTGGAGCTCCATTCCTTGTGGTTATCTTTTGAACCCATAAGTATAACCCTTTTAGCTATCCTTTGAGGTCAACTCAGACTGTTAAGTCCTTTTTGAGTAACCTCTCTCTGATATCACTTGAAAGTCTTTGTTTTCAAGGATAGCTAAATCACCTAGAGGGGGGTGAATAGGTTATTGGTCTCTTGTTGAGTTTCTTTAAATATTTATTCTTTAAGAGCTTTAGCTTTTAGTTATTTTATGCTTTCAAGATGTACACAAACTGTACAAAATAAATAACACAAAAAAGCACACAGTGATTTATAGTGGTTCCCTAAATGGGTACATCCACTTTCCCTCCCGCCTATCCAACTATCTTGTTAGACTAGCCACTTCTCGAAAACTTGCTCCAAAGATCTTACACCTCAGATCCCGCAGGAGCTCTAAGTCTCCTCTAAGACTTACTTCTCAGCCACAAGGGCCTACAACTCAGTGGTCAGCAGACCACCTACCTCAGGCTGTTAATCCCTACACTTAGGCTGGGAGGACATCCCTACCTAAGTTCCGCAAAGGATCCTACCTTAGAGCTCTGCAGTGCTTCTACACTCAGTGACCCTCAAGCCACCTACCACAGCCTTTTCTCTAAGGCCAACAGCTCAGGCTTTTCAGCCCTACAACTTCAGGAATAAGGACCTACTCTTAGAGTGCTGTAGCACTCCTACAGCTCAGTACACTTTCAAGTAAATACCTTAGTGCCCCTCTAGGCACCTACAACTCAGTGTCAAACTTGTCACATACCTCAGGCACAAAGGACCTACACTCAGAGAGTAGCACTCTCCCACCTCAGGTAATTAAGCCCTACAGCTCAGATCCGCACTTGGATCCAACAGGATGAAGGTGGGTTGGTGGATATTCTTGACACAAGAAATGTTTATCTGTGTCAAGCTTCTTGACTAAGATAAACTCAACCCTACAATGACTACAAGAATTTATTTCCTGAGTTTACCTTCACTGAACTATGATGTACTTAGTCCTAACTACTTCCACAGCAATAAGTATTTACTTTAGCTGGAACTAACTTGTAGAGCAATGTTCTACCTCTCTCTGAACTGGGCCTGAAGCTCAGTACTAACTACTACTTCACAACAACAGGGATCTTTCCTGTTGGTCAGTGAAGTTACTGCAGCTAATTGCTGCTACATGAGCTGAGAAAATCTCAGCTCTAACTTTGTAGACTAAGATTGCTCTGCCTTTTCTTCCTTTCTTGGGCTGAGGTGATTCAGCCCTGACTTTGACTTCTGAGGAATAGTCCCCTGAGTATTCTCTCAGATCTCTGCTTCTTCAATCTTCTTCACTTCACAGCTTCCAGATTAAGATCTTTAGGATGCTTGTATATTTAGAACTGTGAAGAACTTGTAGCAAGGGTCGGCACTGGGCTGATTCCTCTTTCCTCAGAGAAATAATTTGGACTTGCTTGCTGGTGCAGATGAAGATCACAACAGCTATCTTGCTGTTGACGATGTTGATATCAACAACTAACTTGATCTTTGTCTTGTTGATTTCAGCTTCCCGTTCTTCAGCTCAGCAACAATGGCGAAGAAGAACTATCTCTTTGCTTTTATCTCAAGCCTGTCTTCCTCAGTACGCCTTTTTTCCTTTTATTAATTTTGACCCAACGACTCTTGTGCAGTGGAACCCACATATTTAATGTCCAGCAGCAACCTCAAGAAGTGGGCCCCACACATTTAATGTCCAGCAGCAACCTTGCTTTAATGCTAACTATCGTACAGTAGGTCTGCGGCAACATTTGTCGCGTACTGTAGCCATCCCGCCACTAATTTAAAATATGTTGACTCGTTGACTTGCTGACGTCATCAGCTGTGGACTTAGATAAAAATCAAGTAACATTAGCATAAGCGTTAAGTGAGTAATCGTCACTCAATGCTAAAACACTTAGACAAATTTCAGTCTATCTAGGCGTTGAGAGCGTTGAGTGAACAAGCCTCACTCAACGCCATTTACCTTAGCCAAAATCTTCCTGCTTCTCTGGCATTGAGAGCATTAAGTGAGCAGGCCTCACTCAACTCCATTTTCCTTAGCCAAAATCTGCCTTTGCAGCATCTTAGGCATTGAGAGCATTAAGTGAGCATGCCTCTCTCAACGCTTTTTACCTTAGCCAGTTTTTCTGCCTCTGCAGCATTTTAGGCATTGAGAGCGTTGAGTGAGCATGCCTCACTCAACATTTTTTACCTTAATCAATTTTCTGCCTCTGTAACATCTTAGGCGTTGAGAGTATTGAGTAAGCGTGCCTCACTCAATGCTTTTTGCCTTAGATAATTTTTTGTGTTTAAAAACACTGACTTAACTGTCTCCGCGCCTTCTTGTTCTCTGCTGAGACAAATACTTGTCTCAGCGGTTATGGCGAGATAAACACTTGTCTCAGTGGTTATGCTGAGACTAACACTTGTCTCAGCAGTTATACTGAGACTAACACTTATCTCAGCGGTTATGCCTTTTTGTTGTATGGTGTTGAGTGTGTCTTCATCACTCAATGCCAAACTACTTAGCCATATTTCTGGCCTGCCAACATTCTTTCTTATCTCTGGCATTGAGTGAGCCAGCTTCACTCAACGCCTGTGGACCTAGCAGCATTGTCAACTGCTCCTTGACTTCTGACATTGAGTGAGCTTACCTCACTCAATGCTTGTGAACTTAGGCAAATTCCTGCCTTTCCAACATCTTCTCTTGGTGTCCACCTTTCTGTCTTATGACCACCTATCGCATCACTTAGACAATCTGTCTAGACTTGTTGTATGGAACATCTTGCACAAGATGAGCTTAAACAACATCAAATGCAACTATGCTCTTAGTGTTGATGGAGATGCCTCTTCAAATCCAATCTAGGAACATTGTGGGCCATGAATCCAACAAACTTCAACATCATTATATTTGGACATCACATTTTCTAAATTAGGTCTATGGTAACCCAAGTTAGTAACTAATTTGCCCAATAAACAAAAGACAAGCCCCCAATAAACAAAAGATAAGCCCCTACCTATCTTAGGCTAAGTATCTTTGATATCAATGCATTATATTTGTCCAAAATATGCATACAATCCTTAGAACACACAACCTTAGACTTGGGATTCCATCCTAAAACTTGTTGATATACTCCATACCTTTAAACTCTTCAGGATACCATTAATGACAACCTTATTAGGGTCAACATGTGACACAATCCCAAATGGGTCTCTTCTGATCTTAAATTTTTATCAACCTCAGTATTTGGTATCATATCGTTGGTATGAGGGTTGAGTTTACGTGTCCCATACTATTCTGCTAATGAATTGTAGGCATCAATTCTCCTTAAGGTGGTCCTATCAGTTTGGGTAACAAGCAATAGTACTACTTGATAAGTAAAGTGAGGACATCAGAGTTTAAGCCTTAAGTAGCTTCTCTCGCTTAGACTCTTCCTCTAGTCATTTCAGGTATCCTCGTAGCTTCACTGAATCTATACCTAAGGTCACTTTTGACCAGGATATACTAAGAATCTGAAAGTGAGGGTTAGGTCTACAATACTCTAGAGGGGGGGGGGTGAATATAGTATATTTAAAATTTGTTAGGTCCCTATAAAGGTGCTGTTACAGCTTTTGCTGTAAATTGAAAAGGTGCAGTAATTAGGAAACTGGAAAATAGAAAATAGTAAACCTAATCACAACTACACAGCAAGAACAAAAAGAAAAAGATATGCAACCAGACGACATAAGAAATTTATAGTGGTTCCCCAAATCTGGGTAGTCCACTCTTCTACCACCCTGGTAGGAATCCACTCAGGTTTTTGATCAGGTGCCTGACACCAATGGGTTTTGATCAGCTCCCCAAAAACCAACTCAAGTCTTTTGGTTAGGAGACTTGCAACTAGGAATCACTTTTGAAGGGAGATGACAACCGTTTATACAGGAGGGGTGAGAGAGTGATTTTGTCTTCTCTGTCAACAATCAGAGAGAAGACTTATGTGGAATGATGTTAGCAAACAGCTCCCCCTGAGATGTAGAATGATTCAGGGAAGATCTGGAGCTTTGCTGCAGGGTGATAGGCCTTCAAGCCGAGTTCTTGACTAGCAAAGATGCAGGAACTTCTTGACTGATTTGATTGTAGTTGTCCTTGGACGTCCTGGAGAGTATAAGGAAGAAGATTCTTGTTGTTGTATGATTGTTCTTCTTCTACTGAATAATAATCTCTGCTTGTCACTGTAAGCTCTGAGTAATAGTTCTGTTGTTTTTCACTTTGTTTCTTATCTCTGTATGTGTATTGCTTCTTCTCTATCTTTCAAAATTTTGAATGCCTCAGTCATTAATGTTGACGGCCTGGAGAATAACCAGCATTGATTAATTTCCCAACTGTCTTGTGGAAAATCAACAAGTAATATTCCTGAGGAAGACTGTAATTAATGCTCCTTCTAACGCATACATTCGGAGAATGTTAGAGCATTAATTTGTCAGGAATTATCGCATTTGAGTGAGGACAGAATGCCGGAAATGGCTAAGTCTGGAATCGTCGAACAGTTGGCAGAATTCGTCGAATTGAATTACCAGTTCGTCGAGCTGAGATATTGTATTCGTCGACCAGACGGCTTCTTGTTCGTCGAGCTGAGTTCCGAGATCTTCGAGCTGATAACAGATCTGCATGCTTCAGAGCCTTTGCTTTTATGTCTGAAGTTCTTCGAGCTGACAATTGCATTCATCGACTGGAGTTCAGCAATAATTCTGGACTTAGTAAAGTATTTTGTGTTGACTGATATTCTATGTGTCGACATGAATCTTCTGGTGTCGACATAAGTGGGTGTCGACTGATTATTCTTGGTGTCGACACATGTTTTTTGGTGTCGACATAGTTGGTGTCGACACATGCCCTAAGTGTCGACGCAAATCTTCTGGTTCCAGAATTCGTCGAGTAGAGTACTGAGTTCGTCAACCTGAGAAGTTTACTTCGTCGACCTGAGATCTTCTAACAGAAGGTTCTTGTGAACTCGAGGTCCAAGTTCATCGAGCTCATAATCTTGTTTGTCGACCAAAGTCTGAAGTTGGACTTAGAATAATCTGGAGTTATCCTGACTTTAGTTTGTTGAAGTATCCCAGTTTTCGTCGACCAGATAATGAAGATCGTCGAGCTCAGCTCAGAGAAATATCTCAAGATCATCGAGCTGAGAACGACTTTCGTCGACCTGAGTTCAACGAACGTCGAACTCATTTTACTTGGTCTTGAAATCTTCTAAGTCTTGAGTCTCTGATAGTCTTGTTGATAGCTGGTCCATCTGATGTTGACTCTAAGGACTTGGCCTAGACTCTAAGACATAACTATAACACTGGCTATACATGTTGGGTCACATCATCCTAAGTTAGTGAACCTAGCCCAAATCAACTAGAGATCCAACAATCTCCCCCTATTTGGGTGAGGTCACTAATAGACTCAAACCAAAAATATAAGAATAAACAAAGCAGGGAAAAAGGTATATCTGGCAGAGATTTACTAACATATGCATCAGATATATATGTACATGAGCTTTGTTTTTAAACAAATAAATCAGTTTTAATGGTAATGCAGAGAAAAAACAAATTGAAGCAATATAAAGATTATTTCTTCTTTTCCTTATCTATGGGCTTATCTTCTTTGGTATTTTCTCCTGGATTTGTAAAGATAATTTCTCTTTTTGGATCCAAAGCTTGTGCCTGTGTCATTGTCATGTCAGCTGCCCCAATAATCTTCAGAGATGTAGTTCTGGGGACAACTACTTCAGGATGTAGCTTCATGTAATCATCAACATTGAACAATTTATTTGCTTTATCAAATCTTTTGAGTTCTTCCTTTCTGTATTTGGACATAGTTGAATATCCTGATATATCTTTGCCTTCAGCTTTTGCTTTATTAATCAAAGAGAGACCAATAATTTCTTGGAATCTAGCCATTCTAGCAGTGTTTGCTGTTTCAGGATCCTCAAAAGGAACATGAGGTGAATATGGTCTTTCAGGACTATTAGCCTTTTGGTCTGCAGAGATACTTTGCTGTTGCTGCTGATGTTGTTGATGTTGCTATTATCTTTCAGAAGTGTAGTTCCTTTGCTGACTATTTCTAGAAGGTCTCCCTTGGTGTCTCTGATAGGTTTGAATAGGGGTAGACCTCTGAGAGCTAGAGCCAGTGGCACCTGCTGTTGGAGGAGGTGGATCTCTTCTGTACTGATGAACTAGTGGAGGAGAATATCTTCTGCTTCTTTTCCTCTCCTTTTGTTCATTCTTGGCCAGCCACATCCAAGCTGGCATCCCTTTGTATGGTGTTATCTTTTGCAGAATATAATAGGGAGTGTCATGTGCTGGATTAGGCTTAGGAGCAGGAGGAGGAGGGGCTTTCCTTTTCTTTGACAAAAGTTTCTTCTTTTTCTTAGCAGCTTCATCATCTGAATCTTTTTCATCATCATCATCATCTGAATCCTGAGGATTATCATATAAAGCATCTATATCTCTCAAGATGTCCTCAGATACAATAAGTTTTTCAGTTGGAACCTGAACTGAGCTTTCAGCTGCTTTTGTTTCTTCTGCAATGTCAGCCAAAATTAACTCATCTAGATTTGGCATAGGGGAGTCATCCATTACAAAAGTTGGTGTAGAGAGAGCTACTGGAGGGGATGGAATGACTGCCAAGGTTGGTGCAGATACTGGAATTACAAAGCTATCACATAGTTGCTTAGCAACTGCTGGACTGACAGGAGAAGTATAAGGAATAATAGCCAAATGTGGTTTCGTGAATTTTGCTGGAAGAAGATGCATATATACAGTATCAAAAGTTTTCAGCAATTCTTCTAAGTTAACTATGAGATTTAGGATAAAGTCACCAACATTTTGAATCCTTCAGAATTTGACTCATCAAAATCCATGTCAGTATCAATTAAATCAATTAACTCTTTACTTATACAATCTGTATATTCTGCTGTGAAGACTGGAGTATCTGCTGGTGCTGGAGCTGAAGACTCTGAAGCTATAGCTGCTGCTTCATCATCAGGCATCTCCCCCTGCCTGGTTTCAGTGGGAACTGAGGCCAGGCCCCTGACTGCGGAGGCGGCAGCAGTGAGAGCAGATATTTGGCCAGATAAAGAGGTAATAGTAGTAGTAAGAGGTGTAATGGCCTATGCTATAAGTGATTTAAGAAGGGGAGTGATGATGGTGTTGATAGAGGAGATGGTAGAGGGGTCCAATGAGAAAGTGGTAGATGGTGTTACAGTTGGGGTGGAAGAGGTAGCAACTATTGATGGAATAGAGGGTGGAACATCATGTATGTGAAGGGTAGATGTTGATGGGGATGGAAGGGTGGCATCTTGCATCATGGTGTCTGATGGTAGGATATAAGATGGAATGGAAGATAGATGTGGGGGATGTGGAGACTGTGGTGGTGTAGAAATATATGTGTCATGAGGGGATTCAGGAGGTGTGGGTGGTTGATTTTTCTGAAGGGGGGAAGAGGTAATGTCAGTGATGGTGATTGGTAAAGATGGAGTGACTAGGGATTTTGTTGTTGTTGGAAGAGAAGATGTGGAAGGAATGTTCTCTTCAGCAGGGTGGGGAGTGGCTTTGATAGCCCTTGTGCCTTCAGAAGCTTTGGTGGAAGAGGTGGAAGCCTTAGAGGGCTTAGTGATGGTCCTCTCCCATCTGCCAAATAAGGCACATGTCAGCATTTTAATGGCATTTATGAATATGGTCTGGGAGACCAGGGAATAAACAGCCATTTCCTGTAGGAAGATTCCTAGAATTCTTCCAAAACAGACTTCCTTCTTAGTGTTCTTCTTCTTTATCAAATCAAACATAAGATGTGCCCAGTTTATTGGCTTCTTGTTGATGATTGCACACATAACCAGAAACTTGTGTCTGGTGATATAATCGTGTGCAGTGTGTTTTCAAAGTAGCACTTTGCCAACCAAGTCTGCTAAAAATTTATAGGGAGCAGACAAGTGTTTCTTCAATAGTTTGTTGGGATTGTCTCCAGCATACTCCATGAGGTTCAACATCATATCAGACTCCTCTGTTTCAATTTCGAGGTCCTCTAATCCATTTCTCAATCCAAAAATCTCAGTTAAGATTGTGGGGGTTAAAGAGACTGAGTTACCCGCGATAGTGCCTGTCATGGTGTTCTCTTTTGTGGACGACAGTGTGTATACCCATTCCCTGATTTCCATGCTGTGCAGTTTGATCCTTCTCGTCATCAGGGTTTTTAGTTCCTGTTCTTCAAGAAGTTCTAGGATATACAAAAAGATTGGATTGGAATGCTGAAACGAATCGAAATCCACGTCAAATCCTGTATCAAACTTCATTCCTGTGAGATTGCTTGCCAGAGTCACCATTGAAATCACCAGCAAGAAAGACACAGAAACGACGATCAAGTGCAAGGGAACAGAAAGCGCGGGATGGAGGTCGAAGAAAACCTAGATATAAGGTTTTCCAGAATATGAATCGACAAACTCCGTTCCACGAAAATAAAATTAATTCTTCGAACTGAGGTCGACGAAATAGTTTAGAGTTAAATAATTCGTCGATCTTATCCAGAAGAATTGAAGACAGTTCATCGAACTCCGTTCGACGAATATCTTCTGAAGCAAGTTCGTCGAACTCCGTTCGACGAAAATTGTTTAACTCACAGAGAGTTCGTCGATCTTCGTTCGACGAGTATCTCTCAAACTTTCCCTGGTTCGTCAAACTCCATTCGACGAACTCTGGAAAATTCGTCGAATGTAGACAGAACTTAAACTAAGTCTTCTCCATTGATCATTCCCAGCTGATTTAGAAAGAAAGCATGATTTTTCTCATCTAGAGGTTTGGTGAATATATCAGCTTTTTGTAAATCAGTGTAGATATAGACAAGCTTAATCTTATTTTTGTCTACACACTCCCTAATGAAATGATGCCTTATGTCAATATGTTTGGTCCTACTATGGTGAACTGGATTTTGTGCTATGGCTATAGCACTAGTATTATCACAGAATAAGGTTGAATTATTTAAGTTGAACCCATAATCTAGAAGCTGATTTTGTATCGAGAGCATCTGTGAACAACAGCTTCCTGCTGCAATATATTCTGCTTCAACAGTTGAAGTTGACACTGATGTTTGCTTTTTACAGAACCATGATACTAATCTCATACCCAGGAACTGGCAAGTTCCTGAAGTACTTTTTCTATCAACCCTGCATCCAGCAAAATCAGCATCAGAGTATCCAGTTAACTCAAATTCTGATTCAGCAGGATACCATAGGCCTAGATTAGGACAACTCTTTATATATCTTAAAATCCTTTTTAAGAAAATTAGATGAGATTCTTTAGGGTTCACTTGGAACCTAGCACAAAGGCATGTTGCTAACATAATATCTGGCCTACTTGCTGTGAGGTATAATAGGGACCCATTAATGCCCTTATAAAGTTTCTGATCTACAAGTTTTCCTGGTATATCAGAGTCCACAACAGCATTGGTGGCCATGGGAGTTTTCTTAGCTAAGGCATCAACCATCCCAAACTTCTTTAGAAGTACTTTAGCATATTTTGCTTGAGAGATGAAGATGCCATCAGGGAGCTATTTCACTTGGAGACCAAGGAAATATGAAAGCTCTCCCATGCTACTCATTTCAAATTTAAAATGCATGAGATCAGAAAACCTCTTGCATAATTTTGAATCTGTAGAGAAATATATAATGTCATCTACATAGATTTGTACTAATAAGATTTGGTCCTTATGATGTCTAGTGAAAAGGGTTTTATCTACAGTTCCTCTTGTAAATTTATGCCCTAATAAGAAACTTACTAAGGTCTCATACCAAGCTCTTGGAGCTTGCTTTAGACCATAAAGATCCTTATTTAATTTAAAGACATAAGAGGGATAAGTTGGAGAAACAAAACCTGGAGGTTGTTCTACATAAACCTCTTCTTGTAACACTCCATTTAAGAAAACACTTTTCACATCCATTTGAAAAACTTTGAACCTTTTGAATGCTGCATAGGCAAGGAAGATCCTTATAGCTTCCACCTTGCAACAGGTGGAAATGTCTGATCATAGTCAATTCCTTACTCTTTCCTATATCCTTATGCAACAACCCTAGCCTTGTTCCTCACAATGACTCCTTGGGCATCAAGCTTATTCCTGAAAACCCATTTGGTTCCAATAACTGGGTAGTTTTGGGGTCTTGGAACCAAATCCCAAACTCTACATCTCTCAAATTGGTTTAGTTCCTCTTGCATTGCAAGGATCCAGTGGGGATCTTGCTCAGCATCATGAATGGTTAGAGGTTCAACCTGAGAGAGAAAACAGGCATGCATCAAGTCTTGGTTGATTTGATGCCTTGTCTATACACCTACTGATATGTCTCCAATTACTTGAGATCTGGGGTAATCCCTAAGTGTAACAAAATTAGTGGGTGGAGTTGGTTGTGCAATAGCATTTTGAATAAATTCCTCTTGTGGAATTATATTTGCTGTTGGTTGAGGCTCATGTTCTTCAGCTTCATCTTCTTCACTAACTTTAATAACTTGTGGAGAGGGATGAGTGGGAATCTCTTGGGTGAGGTTTAGTCCATCCAATGTCTCACAAAAGTGGGGTACCTGCAAGTTGCTACTGGTAGAAACTTCTTTCTCCTTGCAATACATGTTAGTTTCATTAAAAGAAATATGAATTGACTCTTCTACTTTTAATGTTGATTTATTAAATACCCTATAGGCCTTGCTTACTTGGGAGTATCCTAGAAAAACTCCCACTTCAGCCTTAACTTCAAACTTTCTAATATATTTCTTGAGTTATTATGTATATAACATGTACAACCAAAACTTTAAAATAGTTTATTTTAGGTTTCTTCCCTTTGAGCAATTCATAGGGAGTCTTGTTTTTCAGTTTGTCAATTAAACTCCTATTCAGGACATAGTTTGCTGTGCTTACAGCCTCTGCCCAAAAGCTTAGTGGCATGTATGCATCAACAAGCAATGTACCTGCAACAATGCCTGATACCTTCCTTCTCACAGAACTCATGCATAAGAAGAGACTCAAACTCTGTGCCATGATCACTTCTGATCAATGCAAAATGAGTAGAGAACTCAATCTATATGGTCCTGAGAAAATCTGTAAGAACCTTGAATGTATCTAACTTTGTTCTCAGAAAGAATACCCAACTGAACCTGGAGAAGTCATCCACTATAACTAAAGTGTATGATTTCCCTCCTAGGCTTTGTACAGCAATGGGTCCAAAAAGATCCAAGTGTAGCAAGCACAAGATCCTAGGTGAATCACTTTTATTAATTGATTTGAAACTAGTTTTAGTTTGCTTGCCTAGTTGACAAGCCCTGCAGAGACCTTCCTTCTTATAGGGAGCAGAAGGTAGACGTCTAACAAGGTTGTGCTTAGATAGCCTAGCAATGTTTTTCAGGTTTACATGTCCTAGTCTTTTGTGCCATAAGTCATTCTGATTACTAGTTAAATTCAGTAAACAGATATCAGTTGTGCCGGAAAGAAAATTTATTAAGTTAATGTTTCCTTGTCTACTTCTAGTTAAAACAGTTTGGTTATTTTCATCAATGATAGAGCAAGTAGATGGGTTAAAATATACCTGATAACTATCATCACATAATTGACTTATGAAGATGAGGTTATGCTTCAGTCCACTTACATATGTCACCTTTCTGAATGTGACAGCCCCTATTCTCACTTCTCCAACTGTAACACCCCCTATCCGTCACATAGCATATAGCAGTAGGTCCGGCCGGGGCCCGACGTCGTATGCCATAGACAGACCGGGTGGTTACACATGGAAACCATCCAACCAATCATAACGTCCTACGCAGAGCATTCTAGCGGAAGCAGTTTATAAAAGTTGCAATAAATATGTAACACCCCCTATCCGTCGCATAACATATAGCAGTAGGTCCGGCCGGGGCCCGACGCCATATACCACAGACAGACCGGGTGGTTACTTATGGAAACCATCCAACCAATCTCAACGTCCTACACAGAGCATTCTAGCGGAAGTAGTTAATATAAGTTGTAAACAAGAACCCAGCATAAGAGCACGAATGTCCACTAATACAACATTTAGGAATGTATACAAAAATACCCAAACATTGGCCTTAAGGCCTTACAAAAAGTTTCACTTGTCCGTTACATGATTTACCAACCTCGGCACGCAGGCCGGCCATACATGAATAAAAATAGAAAACATTTCACTTGGGCCTTTGAGGGCCAGCTTCGCAAAAAGGGCTTTAGCCCGCTATTGACCGCTCGGTCCAGCTGCACCTACAAGCAAACAAACCACCGCACGGTGGCAAACAAAGCAACGGTCAGCAATGCTGACCAAATTATAACGATCCCGCCCCCAACTCGGGGCGGCGATGCTCCTTCCCTGCATTTCATTAGCATAAGCGAGCATTATAAATATAGTCATTTCATCACAGGCGGAGGCTCAACGGCCACACACCCCGTGCACTCAGGGCACATTCTTGGTGAACGCAGTCTAAGTCTGCCGACTCACCACCATCCTCTCTTGGACGGCCAAACAATGGGCAGTTTGTCTTCCTGGCATGGGTCACGGTAATTAAAACCATAGACCGCCGAAGACCCTCATCTATGCCAACGGCCCTAATCCAAACGACATAGAGTGGGTACGGTTCCATCTAACCCGTGCTCACAACGCAACGGTAATTTAAACCATATGCGCCCGCAACGGTAATTTAAACCATATGCGCAGGTCAAACTTCTACCGAGTCCCATTTTCATCACAAGTCACATAACCCGGTTATGTTCAAGTTGACTTCCAAGCCACCAAGTTGGCAAGACCTCATGTCCGCCCAGTTTTCCGGGTGCACCTTTGGGTTAGTCCCCAAGGCTCCCTGCTGCAATCTACCGCGTAGAAAACCCGAAAACACCAAATAGCACGGAGTCTTCTCCGGCCTTATGCAATGCAACATCACCGATCCGGACTAACATGTCCGGGTAGGCTTCAACCAAAATGCCTATGTCCGTTCTCGCATACGGACGCTAAACAACGGGGACTTTTCATATCTACCCGAAGGAACGCCTCCAACTCTTCGCAAACTCGCGAGAGAGGGCTTCCTATGCTAAGAAAGAGAGCTATCATGCTCACAAGTGAGGATCGTTACCCTTGGATTCCTCTTTGGCGCCATCGAAATGTAATCGGATAGAAATCACCGCACTTGCGTTGCCTCCGTGGATCCGGAGTCGGCTTGCGATTCGGAGCTCCGAAGCTCCTCCAATGGAGGATCTAGCTCCTCTTCCTCTTGCCTTAGCTCTTCTTTCTCCAAGGGTTTGGAGAGATGAAAAGGGGTGAAAAGTGTGGATTTTTCTAAGTCAAACCCGAGTATATACTTTCAGGAACCATCCCCAGCCGTCGGATCTCAACCTAAGAAAACGAGCGGCTTTGATTCGGGGCTGAAATGCCCAATCTGGGCCGAACACGGCCTGGCACACGCCCGTGTCCAGGGCGGTGTGCCGCATTCGCCGTCAAAATCGAATCTTCTAAACACGCACACGGGTATCGAACACGCCCGTGTTCGAGTTGACACGCCCGTGTTCCAGCTGACACGGCCGTGTAGCCGGCCGTGTACCCCATGATTTTCCCCCGTTTCCAACCCGAGCACTGCACGGGTTCTAGGACACGCCCGTGTCCTTGCCCGTGTCACATTGACACGCCTGGGCCCCCAGGCCGTGTACACGGGACATTTCGTCGAGGGGAGAACGACGACTGGATGACACGGCCTTGGACACGCCCGTGTCCTAGGCCGTGTGCCTTGTCTCGACGATCGTCGAGTGAATCTCGACGATTTCACCTTGACGATCGTCGACACGGGTCGACACGCCCTGCGACACGCCCGTGTCGCAGGCCGTGTGCCCATTCTCGACGAATCGTCGAGAATAACTCGACGATTTCACGGCTAAGTGTCGGCACACACTTGACATGCCCTGGGACACGCCCGTGTCCCAGGCCGTGTGCCGCCAGCCAGAAACCAAAACTGGCCCAAAACGTCCCCCTTTGCTCCTTTGAGTTTCGGGGCGTTACAACTCTCCCCCTCTTAAAAGAATTTCGCCCACGAAATTACATAAAGGAAAGATATACAAAAACAACATTTGTACCTGAGCGGAACAACTCCGGATACTCGTCAAGCATAGTCTGCTCTCGCTCCCAAGAGAGCTCCTCACGACCGCAATTGTCCCACCGGACTTTGACCATCCTGATCTCTTTATTGCGTAGCCGCTTGACCTCCGAGTCCTCAATCCGCACGGGCTTTACCTTTGTCATTAGCCCACTATCCACCGGCACTTGATCGACCGCGATCACTTGCGTAGGCTCTTGCACCGCCTTCCGAAGCACCGAAATGTGGAATACATCGTGTAAACCACTTAGCTCCACTGAAAGCTTCAACCTATAGGCCGCTTCTCCAACCCGCTCCAGAACCTCAAACGGTCCAAGGTACCTCGGGCTTAGCTTTTTCAACCGTCGCACCAGCGAGACACCCTTGAACGGCTTGATATTTAGGTACACATAATCACCCACAGCGAACTCCACGTTCCTGTGCTTGGCATTATAGTACTTTGCTTGCCGGTCCTGAGCGATGAGTAACCTCTCCCGAATGGTTCTCACCAAAGAAGTAGCATCATCCACTTCCGATCGCTTATACAACTTCGACTCGCCCGTTTCTAACCAAGACAACGGCGTGCGACATCTTCTACCATATAGGGCCTCGAAAGGCGCCATCTGAATACTTGCTTGGTAGCTGTTGTTGTATGCGAACTCCACTAAATAAAGGTGGTCCTCCCATTGCTTTCCGAAATCCAAGACACACATGCGAAGCATGTCTTCCATGGTTCTATTGACCCTCTCGGTCTGCCCATCCGTTTGCGGATGGAAGGCTGTGCTAAACTTCAGCTTTGTTCCCAACATTTGCTGCACCAGCCTCCAATCATTGGACGTGAACCGCCCATCTCGGTCACTCACGATGCTGCGGGGCACACCATGAAGCCGTACTATATTATCCACATAAAGCTTCGCCAGCTTCTCCACCGGATCATCCTTCCTATGCGGAATAAAATGCGACACCTTCGTTAATCGATCCACGACCACCCAAATGGCGTCGTTCCCCTTTTGCGACCTTGGCAAACCGTGCACAAAGTCCATAGAGATGTCGTCAAATTTCCACTCCGGAATAGGCAAGGACTTAAGAAATCCTCCCGGCTTTTGGCACTCCGCCTTTACCAAGGCGCAGGTTTGGCACTTCGCTACGTATAGCGCCACATCCTTTTTCAAACCCGGCCACCAAAATAGCTTCTTTACATCGCGGTACATCTTCGTGCTCCCCGGGTGAATCGAGTACCTGGTATGGTGTGCCTCGTACAACAACTCCACCCGTAAATTGCCCACGCTTGGGACGCACAGACGACCGTCTTTCCACAGCAATCCGTCCTCTACAACGAATTGGGAATTTGACCCATCCAAAGCCTCTATCATGAACTGCTTCATATGAGCATCCATATCCAAAGCCTGCCGAATCCGATCAGCCAGGTCATATTGGACTTCAGTCCAATTCAGCACTGCTTCAGCACTAGATTGTCTATCCACACAAACAATCTCCAACGCCTCCAGCTCCTGCACCAACCGCTCATCATGCACTGATAGCCAATTCGCTTGAGCTGGGGCTCGACGACTCAACGCGTCCGCAACCGCATTCCCTTTGCCAGGCACGTAGTGGATCTTGAAAGTATAGTCCCCCAGGAACTCCATCCACCTACGCTGCCGCATATTCAGATCCTTCTGATCAATCAGGTACTTCAGGCTCTTGTGATCGGTGTAGATATCAATCTTCACACCGTACAGATAGTGTCTCCACAGCTTCAAGGCAAAAATCACGGCCGCCAACTCCAAGTCGTGGACCGGATAATTCCTCTCGTGCACTTTTAGCTGTCTCGAGCCATAAGCTATCACGCTGCCGTGCTGCAATAGCACGCAACCCAAACCGCTGCCCGAAGCATCGCTATAAAACTCATAGCCTTCGGTTCCAACCGGCGAACTCAGCACAGGCGCCGTGGTCAACCGACACTTTAACTCCTCAAAAGCTCGCGCGCACTCCGGCGTCCAAACGAACTTATGATCCTTCCTCGTCAAAGTAGTGAGAGGTAGCGCTATCCGCGAGAAGTTCTCTACGAAGCGCCTATAATAACCGGCAAGCCCCAAAAAGCTCCGGACTTCTGCTACCGTAGCAAGCTCAGGCCACTCCCGTATCGCAACAATCTTCGCCGGATCCACTGCAATACCCTCTCCACTCACTATATGTCCGAGGAACGCTACTGAGGATAGCCAAAACTCGCACTTCGAGAACTTGGCATAAAACTGGTTTCTCCTTAGCGTCTCCAACACCAGATGAAGATGCTTGAAGTGATCTTCCTCACTTTGCGAGTACACCAAAATATCGTCGATGAAGACGATCACGAAATGGTCCAAGTACTCCCTGAACGTCCTGTTCATCAAATCCATGAATACTGACGGCGCATTAGTCAGCCCAAACGGCATGACAGTAAACTCATAATGCCCGTATCTCGTACTAAACGCTGTCTTCGGGATATCACTCTCCCTTATCCGCAGCTGATAGTACCCCGACTTGAGATCTAACTTCGAGTACACCGTCGACCCGACTAACTGATCAAAGAGATCATCAATCCTAGGGATCGGGTACTTGTTCTTCTCAGTCAGCTTGTTTAGCTCCTGATAATCAATACACAATCTCAAGCTTCCGTCCTTCTTCTTAACAAAGAGGACCGGTGCGCTCCAAGGCGAAGAACTCGGGCGCACATACCCTTGCTCCAACAACTCTTGCAGTTGAACCTTCAGCTCCGCCATTTCCTTAGGCGCTAGCCGATACGGAGATCGTGACACAGGCTTTGCACCTGGCACTAGCTCGATCGTAAAATCTATCTCCCGTTGAGGCGGGGCTCCAGGAAGATCTGCGGGGAACACATCAGGGTATTCCGATACCACTGAAATACAATCCAACGCGGGCTTCGGCTTTGCAACCTCCACTAGTGTAAAGAACAGTTCTGCTCCGGCACGAACCGCCTTCACCACCTGAAGAGCAGACATCAACGTCTTGCTCGACCCCTTTAAGCCCGTAAAAGTCGTCTCACGACTCGCTCCCAGCTTGACTTCCTTGCTACCGCAATCTATATGGGCCTGCTGCTCCGAGAGCCAGTCCATGCCAAATATGACGTCGAACTCCACTAACGGAAGTAAAGACGCCCGCAGGTCGAACTCCTGCTCTCCAATACGAGTCTTAACCTCACAGATCCTAACCGCTCGCATCGAACACCCATTGGGCAACAACACATCCAACTTGTCCTTCGCCATCGAAGAAGGGACTCCGATGCGTGATATAAATCCTTCAGACAAGAAGGAGTGTGAAGCTCCCGTATCGAAGAGTGCTCGTGCGGGATTTTCACAAATCAATACAAATCCTAAACAAGCAGTGGTAAGGTAACATATACATAACAGGTACGTAAAGGAATTGACTTGCTATAAATTAAACCGTACCTGTCACCACGTCAGCTTGTTTAATGGCCTCCTGTTGGCCAAGATTGTAAACCCTTGGTTGGGCCGGAGCATAGTGAGATGCGGTCGACTCCACCGCCTTTCCCTTCTCTTCGTAGGTAGCTCCTGGCCTCCTTTCGGACTTAGGACGTCCGCTCCAACAATCACGGGCGAAATGCCCCGTCTTGCCACAAGTGAAGCACGCGCCCGGGGTCCGACTCGTAGTCGCCCCAGAAGCACCAGAAGGAGTTGGACCCGAAGTCCTATGCTTCTTAAAGAATCTTTGATAGCCAGACTTTGAAGTAGTCGGCACTTTGAACCCAGATTTCTTCTCGCCCAAGCCTTTCTTCGCTTGTACACTCTTCATGTCCTTCTCCAAGGACTGGGCAGTATTGACCAAGGTTAAGAAACCCTGCGTCATTGGCCCCGACAGTAACAATCTCAGCTCATCCCTCAAGCCTTCATAAAAACGATTAGTCTTGCGCTCCTCATCCATGATGATGGAGCTAGCATAACGACTCAACCGCGTAAACTCGTGGAGATATTCATCCACGCTCCTCTCACCCTGCACCAACTTCAGGAACTCATTCTCCATTGAAATCCTCTGAGTAGAAGGGAGGTATCTTGCTAAGAACAATTCCGAGAACTCTTCCATCGGAACGTCTATCAGTTGTCTACCTCTCAAATGATGCAGCTCCAAACCTTCCCACCACATCCTCGCTTCCCCATCCAGAAGGAACGTAGCGATGGTGGTCATTTGCCACTCCTCCGTCTCCGTCGCTGTCATGACTCTCTTCACCCTAGAGAGCCAGTCTTCAGCTTGCGATGGGGTTCCCAACCCCGAGAATAACGGAGGGTTAAAGCTCATTACATGCTTCAACTGCCTCTCAGTCGCCCTCCTTGGCACCATTGGTTCTACAACCACTTGCTCCATCCTCCTCAGCTCGGCCTCTTGCAGAGGTTCTTGCTCCATCACAGGAGCTGGCTGCTGCGCTTGCCTTCCAGGCTGCGCATTGATCACGGCCAACACCGCTTCAGCCACCAATCGTATATTTTCAGCCGACAAAGGTGTTGCTAGAGCAACTTCTGGTGCACTACTAGCCTCAGAACCTCGGCGTTCTGACGGCCCAACACCACTTCGGGTCACCTATAGTGGTACAAAACACCGTTAAGCGACCAAATAACATTGCAAACAACAATTATAGGAACACGCAGGTTCCTCAAACACGAGTATTTTCATTCCTAAGTGGACATTCATGGGTTCTTTTACCATTGTAACGATGACGCACACAATGTGCTCACCACCCCTTAAAAAGAATTCGACCACGAATTCCGTTTAAGCCCGACCAAAACCAGTAGTCTGATACCAAATTGTAACACCTCCTATCCGTCGCATAACATATAGCAGTAGGTCCGGCCGGGGCCCGACGCCATATACCACAGACAGACCGGGTGGTTACTTATGGAAACCATCCAACCAATCTCAACGTCCTACACAGAGCATTCTAGCGGAAGTAGTTAATATAAGTTGTAAACAAGAACCCAGCATAAGAGCACGAATGTCCACTAATACAACATTTAGGAATGTATACAAAAATACCCAAACATTGGCCTTAAGGCCTTACAAAAAGTTTCACTTGTCCGTTACATGATTTACCAACCTCGGCACGCAGACCGGCCATACATGAATAAAAATAGAAAACATTTCACTTGGGCCTTCGAAGGCCAGCTTCGCAAAAAGGGCTTTAGCCCGCTATTGACCGCTCGGTCCAGCTGCACCTGCAAGCAAACAAACCACCGCACGGTGGCAAACAAAGCAACGGTCAGCAATGCTGACCAAATTATAACGATCCCGCCCCCAACTCGGGGCGGCGATGCTCCTTCCCTGCATTTCATTAGCATAAGCGAGCATTATAAATATAGTCATTTCATCACAGGCGGAGGCTCAACGGCCACACACCCCGTGCACTCAGGGCACATTCTTGGTGAACGCAGTCTAAGTCTGCCGACTCACCACCATCCTCTCTTGGACGGCCAAACAATGAGCAGTTTGTCTTCCTGGCATGGGTCACGGTAATTAAAACCATAGACCGCCGAAGACCCTCATCTATGCCAACGGCCCTAATCCGAACGACATAGAGTGGGTACGGTTCCATCTAACCCGTGCTCACAACGCAATGGTAATTTAAACCATATGCGCCCGCAACGGTAATTTAAACCATATGCGCAGGTCAAACTTCTACCGAGTCCCATTTTCATCACAAGTCACATAACCCGGTTATGTTCAAGTTGGCTTCCAAGCCACCAAGTTGGCAAGACCTCATGTCCGCCAAGTTTTCCGGGTGCACCTTTGGGTTAGTCCCCAAGGCTCCCTGCTGCAATCTACCGCGTAGAAAACCCGAAAACACCAAATAGCACGGAGTCTTCTCCGGCCTTATGCAATGCAACATCACCGATCCGGACTAACATGTCCGGGTAGGCTTCAACCAAAATGCCTATGTCCGTTCTCGCATACGGACGCTAAACAACGGGGACTTTTCATATCTACCCGAAGGAACGCCTCCAACTCTTCGCAAACTCGCGAGAGAGGGCTTCCTATGCTAAGAAAGAGAGCTATCATGCTCACAAGTGAGGATCGTTACCCTTGGATTCCTATTTGGCGCCATCGAAATGTAATCGGATAGAAATCACCGCACTTGCGTTGCCTCCGTGGATCCGGAGTCGGCTTGCGATTCGGAGCTCCGAAGCTCCTCCAATGGCGGATCTAGCTCCTCTTCCTCTTGCCTTAGCTCTTCTTTCTCCAAGGGTTTGGAGAGATGAAAAGGGGTGAAAAGTGTGGATTTTTCTAAGTCAAACCCGAGTATATACTCTCAGGAACCATCCCCAGCCGTCGGATCTCAACCTAAGAAAACGAGCGGCTTTGATTCGGGGCTGAAATGCCCAATCTGGGCCGAACATGGCCTGGCACACGCCCGTGTCCAGGGCCGTGTGCCGCATTCACCGTCAAAATCGAATCTTCTAAACACGCACACGGGTATCGAACACGCCCGTGTTCGAGTTGACACGCCCGTGTTCCAGCTGACACGGCCGTGTAGCCGGCCGTGTACCCCATGATTTTCCCCCGTTTCCAACCCGAGCACTGCACGGGTTCTAGGACACGCCCGTGTCCTTGCCCGTGTCACATTGACACGCCTGGGCCCCCAGGCCGTGTACACGGGACATTTCGTCGAGGGGAGAACGACGACTGGATGACACGGCCTTGGACACGCCCGTGTCCTAGGCCGTGTGCCTTGTCTCGACGATCGTCGAGTGAATCTCGACGATTTCACCTTGACGATCGTCGACACGGGTCGACACGCCCTGCGACACGCCCGTGTCGCAGGCCGTGTGCCCATTCTCGACGAATCGTCGAGAATAACTCGACGATTTCACGGCTAAGTGTCGGCACACACTTGACACGCCCTGGGACACGCCCGTGTCCCAGGCCGTGTGCCGCCAGCCAGAAACCAAAACTGGCCCAAAACGTCCCCCTTTGCTCCTTTGAGTTTCGGGGCGTTACAAAATAACCCAGCACTAAAGCATAAATGTCCACAAATTCAAAATAGGAATATTATACAAAATACCCACACAAGCCTTAAGGCCTTACAAAATGTTTCACTTGATATTACATGATTTACAAACCACGGCACGCAGGCCGGTCATACATGAATAAAACTGTAAACACTTCCAATTGGGCCTTCGAGGGCCGGTTTTGCAAAAAGGGCATTAGACCGCTATTGACCGCTTGGTCCAGCAGCACCTGCAAGCAACAAACCACCGCACGGTGGAAAAACAAGGCAATGGTCAGCAATGCTGAACAAATTATAACGATCCCGCCACCAGCTCGGGGCGGCGATGCTCCTTCCCTGTATTTTATTACCATAAGCGAGCAATAAAACAACTCAATGCATCACAAGCATTGGCACGCATGGCCACACGCCCCGTGCTCTCAGGGCACATTCTCGGTGATCGCAGTCTAAGCCGCTAACTCACCACCATCTCTAGGACGACAATAACTCGTGAGCAAAATGGTCTTTTAGGCAAACGTTACGACACTTTAATGTCATCAACAGCCTATGTCACGACACTTTAATGTCATCGACAGAAAGACCCGACCTCTATTCCCTCGGCATAACGCAGGAACGGTTCCCACTCAACCCGTTGCTCATTTGCCACGACACTTAAATATCATCGGCACGGGTTAAGTTTCCCCGAAGCCCGTGAATCGAACGTACGATGTTACATAACCCAGTTATGTACTAATTGGCACCTAGGCCCACAAGTTGGCAAGATCATACATCCGCTCAGTTTTCCGGGTGCACCTTTGGGTTAATCCCCAAGGCTCCCTGTTGCAATCTACAACATAGAAAACCCGAAAAACAATCAATCGCGCGGAGTCTTCTCCGGCATTTATGCAATGCAACATCACCGATCCAGACCAACATGTCCGGGTAGGCTTCACACATCATGCCTATGTCCGTTCTCGCTTACGGACTCTAAACAACGGGGACTTCACATATCTACCCGATGGAACGCCTCCAACTCACCGCAAACTCGCGAGAGCAGGCTTCCTATGCAAAGAAGGAGATCTACTCATGCTCAAGAAGAGAATCGTTACCCTAGCGTTCCTCTTTGGCGCCATTGAAAAGTAAGCGAATGAAAAGCACCGCACTAGCTTTGCCTTCGTGGATCCGGAGTCGGCTCGCGATTTGGAGCTTCGAAGCTCCTCCAATGGCCGGATCTAGCTCCTTCTTCCTTCCTTGGCTCTCCTCTCTCTCTAAGCTTTTAAAAAGATAACAACTTATGAAAAGTGAGGGTTTCTAAGTCCAATCCTGGGTATATCCATTCAGGAACCACCCCCAGCCGTTGGATCCCAAAATAAAGAAACGAATGGCTTTGATTCGGGACTGAAATGCCCAATCTGGACCGAACACGGCCTGACACACACCCGTATCCAGGGCCGTGTGCCTCATTCACCGTCAAAATGGAATCGCCTGGAACAACACACGGGTATCGAACACGCCCGTGTTCGACCTGACACGCCCGTGTTCGACCTGACATGCCCGTGTTCCACCTGACACGGCCGTGTGGCCGGCCGTGTACCCCCATCATTTTTCCCCTAAAACAACCCGAGCACTGCACGGGTTCTAGGACACGCCCGTGTCCTTTCCCGTATCACCTCGACACGCCTGGGCTCCAGGCCGTGTACACGGTCTCGACACTCTACACTTCGTCGAGCGAAGATCGTCGACCTGATGACACGGCCTTGGACACGCCCGTGTCCTAGGCCGTGTGCCTTGTCTCGACACAATGTCGTGACCAAAGTGTCGACTTCCTGGGACGAGTGTCGACACAGGTTGACATGACCTGCGACACGCCCGTGTCGCAGGCCGTGTGCCATGTCTCGACACTTTGTCGAACGAAAAGTGTCAAATTTGCGGGCTAAGTGTCGGCATGGGTCGACACGCCCTGCGACACGCCCGTCTCGCAGGCCGTGTGCCCAGTCTCGACACAATGTCGAGACCAAAGTGTCGAATTCTCGGCTCAGTGTCGACACAAGCTTGACACGCCCTGGGACACGCCCGTGTCCCAGGCCGTGTGCCTGCAACCAGAACCCAAAACTGGCCCAAAACGTCACCCGTCGCTCCTTTGAGTTTCGGGGCGTTACAACTCTCCCCCTCTTAAAAGAATTTCGTCCTCGAAATTATATAAAGGAAAGACATGTACAGAACCAAAATTAGTACTTGAGCAGAACAACTCCGGATACTCGTCAAGCATAGTCTGCTCTCGCTCCCAAGAGAGCTCCTCACGACCGCAATTGTCCCACCGGACCTTGACCATCCTGATCACTTAATTGCGTAGCCGCTTGACCTCCGAGTCCTCAATCCGTACGGGCTTGACCTTTGTCGTCAGCCCACTATCCACCGGTACTTGATCAACCGCGATCACTTGCGTAGGCTCTTGCACCGCCTTTCGAAGCACCGAAATATGGAATACATCATGTAAACCACTAAGCTCCACTGAAAGCTTCAACCGATAGGCCGCTTCACCAACTCGCTCCAGAACCTCAAACGGTCCAAGGTACCTTGGGCTTAGCTTTTTCAATCGCCGCAGCCGCGAGACACCCTTGAACGGCTTGATCTTTAAGTATATATAATCGCCCACCATGAACTCCACGTTCCTGTGCTTGGCATTATAGTACTTCGCTTGTCGGTCCTGAGCGATAAGCAATCTCTCCCGAATGGTTCTCACCAAAGAAGTAGCATCCTCCACTTCCGATCGCTTATACAACTTTGACTAGCCCGTTTCTAACCAAGACAATGGCGTGCGACATTTTCTACCATATAGGGCCTCGAAAGGCGCCATCTGAATACTCGCTTGGTAGCTATTGTTGTATGCGAACTCCACCAAATAAAGGTGGTCTTCCCATTGCTTTCCGAAATCCAAGACACACATGCGGAGCATGTATTCCATGGTTCAATTGACCCTCTCGGTCTGCCCATCCGTTTGCGGATGGAAGGTTGTGCTGAATTTCAACTTTGTTCCCAACATTTGTTGCACTAGCCTCCAATCATTGGACGTGAACCGCCCGTCTCGGTCACTCACGATGCTGCGGGGCACACCATGCAGCCGTACTATGTTATCCACATAAAGCTTTGCCAACTTCTCCACCGGATCATCCTTCCTATGCGGAATAAAATGCGACACCTTTGTTAACCGATCAACAACCACCCAAATGGCGTCGTTCCCCTTTTGCGACCTTGGCAAACTGTGCACAAAGTCCATAGAGATGTCGTCAAATTTCCCCTCCGGGATAGGCAAGGACTTAAGAAATCCTCTCGGCTTTTGGCACTCCGCCTTCACCAAGGCGCAAGTTTGGCACTTCGCTACGTAGAGCTCCACATCCTTCTTCAAACCCGGCCACCAAAACAGTTTCTTCACATCACGATACATCTTCGTGCTCCCCGGGTGAATCGAGTACTTGGTATGCTGTGCCTCGTACAACAACTCCACCCGTAAATTGCCCACACTTGGGACGCACAGACGACCGTCTTTCCAAAGTAATCCATCTTCCACGACGAATTGGGAATTTGACCCATCCAGAGCCTCTACCATGGACTGCTTCATATGAGCATCCATATCCAAAGCCTGCCGAATACAATCAGCCAGGTCATATTGGACTTCTGTCCAATTCAGAACTGCTTCAGCACTTGATTGTCTATCCACACAAACAATCTCCAACTCCTCCAACTCCCGCACCAACCGCTCATCATGCACCGATAGCCAATTGGCTTGAGCTGGGGCTCGGCGACTCAACGCGTCCGAAACCGCATTCCCTTTACCAGACACGTAGTGGATCTTGAATGTATAGTCCCCCAGGAACGCCATCCATCTACGCTGCCGCATATTCAGATCCTTCTGATCAATAAGATACTTCAGGCTCTTATGATCGGTGTAGATATCAATCTTCATACCGTACAAATAGTGTCTCCACAGCTTCAAGGCAAAAATCACGGCCGCTAACTCCAAGTCATGGACCGGATAGTTCCTCTCGTGCACCTTCAGCTGTCTCGAGCCATAAGCTATTACACTTCCGTGTTGCAGTAGCACGCAACCCAAACCGCTGCCCGAAGCATCACTATAAATCTCATAGCCTTCGGTCCCACATGGCGAACTCAGCACAGGCGCCGTGGTCAACCGACACTTCAACTCCTCAAAAGCTCGCGTGCACTCCGGCGTCCAAACAAACTTATGCTCCTTCCTCATCAAAGTAGTTAGAGGCAAAGCTATCCGCGAGAAGTTCTCTACGAAGCGCCTATAATAGCCGGCAAGCCCCAGAAAACTCCGGACTTCCGCTACCGTAACAAGCTCAGGCCACTCCAGTATCGCAACGATCTTCGCCGGATCCATAGCAATACCCTCTCCACTCACTATATGACCGATGAACGCCACTGAGGATAGCCAAAACTCGCACTTCGAGAACTTGACATACAACTGATTTCTCCTTAGCGTCTCCAATACCAAATGAAGATGCTTGAAGTGATCTTCCTCACTTTGCGAGTACACCAAAATATCATCGATGAAGACGATCACGAAATGGACCAAGTACTCCCTGAAAGTTCTGTTCATCAAATCCATGAACACTAACGGCGCATTAGTCAGCCCAAACGGCATGATCGTAAACTCATAATGCCCGTATCTTGTACTAAACGCCGTCTTCGGGATATCACTCTCCCTTATTCGCAGTTGATAGTACCCAGCCTTGAGATCCAACTTCGAGTACACCGTCGACCCGACTAACTGATCAAAAAGATCATCAATCCGGGGGATCGGGTACTTGTTCTTCTCCGTCAGCTTGTTGAGCTCCCGATAATCAATACATAGCCTCAAGCTTCCGTCCTTCTTCTTAACAAAGAGGACCGGTGCGCTCCAAGGCGAAGAACTCGGGCGCACATACCCTTGCTCCAACAACTCTTGCAGTTGAACTTTCAGCTCCGCCATTTCCTTAGGCGCTAGCCGATAAGGAGATCGTGACACAGGCTTTGCACCTGGCATTAGCTCAATCGTAAAATCTATCTCCCGTTGAGGCGGGGCTCCAAGAAGATCTGCGGGGAACACATCAGGGTATTCCGATACCACTGTAATACAATCCAACGTGGGCTTCGGCTTGGCCACCTCCACTAGTGTAAAAAACAGTTCTGCACCGGCACGAACCGCCTTCACCACCTGAAGAGCAGACATCAACGTCTTGCTCGACCCCTTTAAGCCCGTAAAAGTCCTTTCACGACTTGCTCCCAGCTTGACTTTCTTGCGACCGCAGTCAATATAGGCCTGCTGCTCCGAGAGCCAGTCCATGCCAAATATAACGTCGAACTCCACTAACGGAAGTAAAGACGCCTGCAGATTGAACTCCTGATTCCCAATACGAATCTTAACATCGCAAATCCTATTCGCGCGCATCGAACACCCATTGGGCAACAACACATCCAACTTATCCTTCGCCATCGAAGAAGGGACTCCGATGCGTGATATAAATCCTTCGGACAAGAAGGAGTGTGAAGCTCCCGTATCGAAGAGTGCTCGTGCCGGATTTTCACAAATCAATACAAATCCTAAACAAGCAGTGGTAAGGTAACATATGTGTAACAAGTATTTAAAGAAATTGACTTGCTATAAATTAAACCGTACCTGTCACCACATCAGCCTGTTTGATGGCCTCCTGTTGGCCAAGATTGTAGACCCTTGGTTGGGCCGGAGCATGATGGGATGCAGTCGACTCCACCGCCTTTCCCTTCTCTTCATAAGTAGCTCCCGGTCTTCTCTCGGACTTAGGACGTCCGCTCCAACAGTCACGGGCAAAATGCCCCGTCTTTCCACAAGTAAAACACGCACCCGGGGTCCGACCCGTAGTCACCCCAGAAGCACCAGAAGGAGCTGGACCCGAAGTCCTATGCTTCTTGAAAGACCTCCGATAGCCGATCTTTGAAGTAGTCGACACTTTAAATTCAGATTTCCTATCACCCAAGCCTTTCTTTGCTTGCACATTCTTCATGTCCTTCTCCAAGGACCGGGCAGTATTGACAAGGTTAAGAAACCCTGCGTCATCGGCCCCGAAAGTAGTAATCTCAACTCATCTCTCAAGCCTTCATAGAAGCGATTTGTCTTGCGCTCCTCATCCACGATGGTGGAGCTAGCATATCGACTCAAACGAGTGAACTCATGGAGATATTCATCCACGCTCTTCTCACCATGAACCAACTTCAGAAATTCGTTCTCCAATGCTATCTTCTGCGTCGAAGGGAGATATCTAGCCAAGAACAATCTCGAGAACTCCTACATCGAGACATCACCAAGTTGCCTACCTCTCAGCAAGTACAGCTCCAATCCGTCCCACCACATCCTCGCTTCACCGTCTAGAAGGAACGTAGCGATGGTGGTCATTTGCCACTCCTCTGTCTCCGTTGCTGTCATGACTCTCTTCACCCTGGAGAGCCAGTCTTCAGCCTGAGATGGGGTTCCAAACCCCGAGAATAACGGAGGGTTAAAGCTCATTACATGCTTAAGCTACCTCTCAGTTGCCCTCCTTGGTACCACCGGTTCCACAACCACTTGCTCCACTCACCTCGGCTCAGCCTCTTGAAGAGGTTCCTGCTCCATCACAGGAGCGGGCTGCTGCGTTTGCCTTGCAGGTTGCGCATTTATCACGACCAACACCGCTTCAGCCACCAATAGTATGTTCTCAGCCGACAGAAGTGTTGCAGTAGCAACATCCGGTGCACTACTAGCCTCAGAAACTCGGCGTTCTGACGGCCCAACACCACTTCTGGTCACCTATAGTGGTACAAAACACCGTTAAGCGACCAAATAAAATTGCAAACAACAATTATATTAACACGCAGGTTCCTCAAACACGAGTATTTTCATTCCTAAGTGGACATTCATGGGTTCTTTTACCGTTATAACGATGACGCACACAATATGCTCACCACCTCTTAAAAAGAATTCATGCACGAATTCATCTTAAGCCCGACCAAAACCAGTAGTCTGATACCAAATTGTAACACCCCCTATCCGTCATATAGCATATAGCAGTAGGTCCGGCCTGGGCCCGACGCCATATGCCACAGACAGACCGGGTGGTTACGCATGGAAACCATCCAACCAATCATAACGTCCTACGCAGAGCATTCTAGCGGAAGCAGTTTATAAAAGTTGCAATAAAGAACCCAACACTAAAGCATGAATGTCCACTAATCCAAAATAGGAATGTTATACAAAATACCTACACAAGCCTTAAGGCCTTACAAAATGTTTCACTTGATATTACATGATTTACAAACCACGGCACGCAGGCCGATCATACATGAATAAAACTGTAAACACTTCCAATTGGTCCTTCGAGGGCCGGCTTCGCAAAAAAGGGCTTTAGCCCGCTATTGACCGCTTGGTCAAGCAGCACCTTCAAGCAACAAACCACCGCACGGTGGCAAAACAAGGCAACGGTCAGCAATGCTGACCAAATTATAACGATCCCGCCCCCAGCTCGGGGCGGCGATGCTCCTTCCCTGCATTTTATTAGCATAAGCGAGCAATAAAACAACTCAATGCATCACAGGCATTGGCACGCATGGCCACACGCCCCGTGCTCTCAGGGCACATTCTCGGTGATCGCAGTCTAAGCCGCTAACTCACCGCCATCTCCAGGACGACAATAACTCGTGAGCAAAATGGTCTTTTAGGCAAACGTTACGACACTTTAATGTCATCAACAGCCTATGTCACGACACTTTAATGTCATCGACAGAAAGACCCGACCTCTATGCCCTCGACATAACGCAGGAACGGTTCCCACTCAACCTGTTGCTCACTTGCCACGACACTTAAATATCATCGGCACGGGTTAAGTTTCCTCGAAGCCCGTGAATCAAACGTACGATGTTACATAACCCAGTTATGTACTAATTGGCACCTAGGCCCACAAGTTGGCAAGATCACGCATCCGCCCAGTTTTTCGGGTGCACCTTTGGGTTAATCCCCAAGGCTCCCTGTTGCAATCTACCACGTTAGAAAACCCGAAAAACAATCAATCGCGCGGAGTCTTCTCCGGCATTTATGCAATGCAACATGAGCGATCCAGACCAACATGTCCGGGTAGGCTTCACACATCATTCCAATGTCCGTTCTCGCTTACGGACTCTAAACAACGGGGACTTCACATATCTACCCGAAGGAACGCCTCCAACTCACCGCAAACTCGCGAGAGCGGGCTTCCTATGCAAAGAAGGAGAGCTACTCATGCTCAAGAAGAGAATCGTTACCCTAGCGTTCCTCTTTGGCGCCATTGAAAAGTAAGCGGATGAAAAGCACCGCACTAGCTTTGCCTCCGTGGATCCGGAGTCGGCTCGCGATTTGGAGCTTCAAAGCTCCTCCAATGGCCGGATCTAGCTCCTTCTTCCTTACTTGGCTCTCCTCTCTCTCTAAGCTTTTAGAAAGATAACAACTTATGAAAAGTGAGGGTTTTTAAGTCCAATCCCGGGTATATCCCTTCAGGAACCACCCCCAGCCGTTGGATCCCAAAATAAAGAAACGAACGGCTTTGATTCGGGACTGAAATGCCCAATCTGGACCGAATACGGCCTGGCACACGCCCGTGTCCAGGGTCGTGTGCCTCATTCGCTGTCAAAATCGATTCGCCTGGAACAGCACACGGGTATCGAACACGCCCGTGTTCGACCTGACACGCCCGTGTTCCACTTGACACGGCCGTGTGGCCGGCCGTGTACCCCCATCATTTTTCCCCGAACACAACCCGAGCACTGCACGGGTTCTAGGACATGCCCGTGTCCTTGCCCGTGTCACCTCGACACGCCTGGGCTCCAGGCCGTGTACACGGTCTCGACACTTGACACTTCGTCGAGCGAAGATCGTCGACCTGATGACACGGCCTTGGACACGCCCGTGTCCTATGCCGTGTGCCTTGTCTCAACACAATGTCGAGACCAAAGTGTCGACTTCTCGGGACGAGTGTCGACACGAGTTGACACGCCCTGCAACACGCCCGTGTCGCAGGCCGTGTGCCATGTCTCGACACTTCGTCGAACGCAAAGTGTCGACTTCGCGGGCTAAGTGTCGACACGGGTCGACACGCCCTACGACACGCCCGTGTCGCAGGCCGTGTGCCCAGTCTCGACACAATGTCGAGACCAAAGTGTCGACTTCCCGGCTCAGTGTCGACACAAGCTTGACACGCCCTGGGACACGCCCGTGTCCCAGGCCATGTGCCTGCAGCCAAAACCCAAAACTAGCCCAAAACATCCCCCGTCGCTCCTTTGAGTTTCGGGGCGTTACACCAACTCCTTCTGACTGACCACATTTTGAGTCACCAAAGATAACCTTTGGCTCAACTTGGACTTATAGTTGAATAGATTGTCCTTGCTGCCAGTCATGTGTTTGGAGCAGCCACTGTCCAGGTACCAAGTTTGATTTTCCCTTGGACAATTTTTCACCTGCAATACAAACAGTTAATGATTTTTGACCCAGGTTACCTTGGGCCCTTTGTATGGCTGATAAGAGAAACTAGAAATAACAGAAAATTCTGGCTAGGATTTATATCCTAAGGGGTGATATCTCCTAGGTGGAATGGTCCAGTCAGCTAATGGATTAAATTGTTTCCTAAAAGTATTAAAGTTTCTTTTGAAGTTATAGTTTTGACTAAGTCTTCCTGGGTTCGACGAATTTATGTAAGTTCGTCGATCAGAGTTCGACGAATTGGGTTGAGATCGTTGATCTCTGCCCAGAGAATGAACATGTTCATTCTCTGTACCCCACGTTCGTCGAGCTCTTCTCGACAAATCATACAAAGTTCATTGATCGCAGTTAGACGAATAATGATAACTATTGTTGCCGCTCAGAGTTCATCAATCTGGGTTCGACGAACTGGCCCCTTTTCGTCGATCTGAGGTCGACGAAAATTGCTGAACTTTGTTTTTATTGGGTGTTTTTTGTTTTTCAATTTTGTCCTTAGTTTTCATTTGTTCAAGAATTTTATTTACCTTATATACTTGATGAGTATTTTTCTTTCTTTTCACAGAAATAAAATTTCTGGGTTGTGACATGTGGTTTTTCTGAATAATAGGCGGTTCACTAGATGATGCACCTAATCCTAACTTACTTCCATTAAATCTAGCATTAGATATGTTGGTGATTACTGCTAGTTTTTTGCTTCTTCCATTTAGTGATTCTTCTAGCTGCTTTTCTTTACTTAATTCATCTTTCAGAAAAGTGATTTGTTCACTAAACATGTCTATTTCATTTTTTAATTTAGTGTTTTCTAAAACTAAGCTATCATAGTTAACTTGTTTATCTCTGAGAAGTTTGTTTTCCTTCTCAGAGTTGATTAAATTTAAACACATGATTTTAAAATCTGATTTAAAAGATTCTGAACTATAATCAAACCATGATAATACCTGATCAGCTTCTGATTCAGAAGCTTCCTCATTTTCTGAATCTCCTTCTTATGAGTTGCTTCTTGAGGCATCAATTGCCATGAGGCAAACCTCCTTTTCTCTTTCTTCTTCCTCATCTTCACTGGAGCTTGAGGATGTTGACTCTTCTTCAGTCTCACTCCAGGTCTCAGCCACAAACCCCTTTTCCTTCCTCTTGTGTTTGCTGGAAGAGGGTTTGCTGGTGTACTGTCTCCTAGAATACTTTTCCTTTTCTCTTCTCTTCTCTTTCTTCTGGTTCTCTGGACACTCAGAGAGAAAGTTACCAGGCTTCCTGCATCCATAGCACACCACTTACTTTGTTGGTGTCTTATCATATTTTGACCTGTCATCTTTTCTTGATGACTTTCTTCTGAAGTCCTTTCTAGCCATCTTGAAAAATCTCTTAGCCAAGAGACTTACAAGTTCTTCATTTGATGTTGAAGATTCTGATTCTTCTGAGGCTTTGAAGGCTATGCTCTGTTCTCTTCTAGCTGCTGGAGGTGTTCTTTGTTCAGCAACCTCCCTTGTCTTTATTAACTGCTCATAAGACTTTTGTTTACCTAATAGAGATTCAGTTGAAATCTCATTTAGGAATCTGGCCTCCTTGATGGGCCAAATTCTTGTGTCCCATGAGCTTGGGAAGCACATCAGAATTTTGTCATTCACTTCAGTGAGTGTGATGACCTTGTCCAGAGTTTTTAGCTCATTAATAATTGAGCTTAATCTATTATACATCTCTGAAACTGTCTCAGCTTCCTGTTTCTTGAAATTCTCATATTGGGATATGAGATTTGATCTCCTATCCTTCCATTCATTAGCTGATCCATCAACCATTTGGTTCAGGGAATACTAAAGGGCTTTTGCTGATGTGCACTCAGCAACCTTCTGGAAAATGTCATCAGACATTGTTTGTGCCAATATGTTCATGGCTTTTGCATCAGCCATCTTGGCTTTCCTGTAAGCATCATTGTAATCTGGAGGAGGTACTGCAGTCATATTTGTAGAGTTACTTGGAGGAGCTGCAGGTGGTGGAGGTACTCCTGTTAAGATGGAAGCAAAGATATCTTCATCAATAGATTTCATATATATCTTGATTCTTGCCTTCCAGATTCCAAACTTTTGCAAGTTGCAAACTGGAGGTCTGGTGCTTGCATAATCTTTATTCTGTGCCATGGCTGTGTTTCTACTTTAAAAGTTAAATGTGAATGAAGGTGATGTGTAGATCTAACAAGGGATCTTTTGGTTCAAGATTTAACATGTGCAACCAAAGGAACCTCCTCTGATACCAATTGAAAGTGAGGGTTAGGTCTACAATACTCTAGAGGGGCGGGGGGTGAATAGAGTATATTTAAAATTTGTTAGGTCCCTATAAAGGTGTTGTTACAGCTTTTGCCGTAAACTGAAAAGGTGCAGTAATTAGGAAACTGGAAAATAGAAAATAGTAAACCTAATCACAGCCACACAGCAAGAACAAAAAGAAAAAGATAGGCAACTAGATGACACAAGAAATTTATAGTGGTTCCCCAAATCTGGGTAGTCCACTCTTCTACCACCCTGGTAGGAATCCACTCAGGTTTTTGATCAGGTGCCTGACACCAATGAGTTTTGATCAGGTCCCGAAAAACTAACTCAAGTCTTTTGGTTAGGAGACTTGCAACCAAGAATCACTTTTGAAGGGAGATGACAACCCTTTATACAGGAGGGGGTGGGAGAGTGATTTTGTCTTCTCTGTCAACAATCATAGAGAAGACTTATGTGGAATGATGTTAGCAAACAGCTCCCCTTGAGATGTAGAATGATTTAGGGAAGATCTGGAGCTTTGCTGTAGGGTGATAGGCCTTCAAACCGAGTTCTTGACTAGCAGAGATGCAAGAACTTCTTGACTGATTTGATTGTAGTTGTCCTTGGAAGTCCTGGAGAGTATAAGGAAGAAGATTCTTGTTGTTATATGATTGTTCTTCTTCTACTGAATAATAATCTCTGCTTGTCACTGTAAGCTTTGAGTAATAGTTCTGTTGTTTTTCACTTTGTTTCCTATCTCTGTATGTGTATTGCTTCTTCTCTATCTTTCAAAATTTTGAATGCCTCAGTCATTAATGCTGACGGACTGGAGAATAACCAACATTGATTAATTTCCCAAATGTCTTGTGGAAAATCGGCAAGTAATATTCCTCAGGAAGACTGTAATTAATGCTCCCTCTAACGGATACATTCAGAGAATGTTAGAGCATTAATTTTTCAGGAATTATCGCATTTGAATGAGGACAGAATGCCGGAAATGGCTATGTCTGGAATCGTCGAACAGTTGGTAGAATTCGTCGAACTGAATTACCAGTTCGTCGAGCTGAGATATTGTATTCGTCGACCAGACAGCTTCTTGTTCGTCGAGCTGACTTCCAAGATCGTCGAGCTGATAACAGAGCTGCATACTTCAGAGCCTTTGCCTTTTCCGTCTGAAGTTCGTCGAGTTAACAATTGCATTCGTCGACTGGAGTTCAGCAACAATTCTGGACTTAGTCAAGTATTTTGTGTTGACTGATATTATGTGTGTCGACATGAATCTTCTGGTGTCGACATAAGTGGGTGTCGACTGATTATTCTTGGTGTCGACACAAGTTTTCTGGGGTCGACATAGTTGGTGTCGACACATGCCCTAAGTGTCGACGCAAATCTTCTGGATCCAAAATTTGTCGAGTAGAGTACTGAGTTCGTCAACCTAAGAAGTTTACTTCGTCGACCTGAGATCTTCGAACAGAAGGTTGTTGTGAACTCGAGGTCCAAGTTCGTCGAGCTTAGAATCTTGTTCGTCGACCAAAGTCTGAAGTTGGACTTAGAATAATCTGGAGTTATCCTGACTTTAGTTTGTTGAAGTACCCCAGTTTTCGTCAACCAGAGAATGAAGATCGTCGAGCTCAGCTCAGAGAAATATCACAAGATCGTCAAGCTGAGAACGTCTTTCGTCGACCTGAGTTCGACGAACGTCGAACTCATTTTACTTGGTCTTGAAATCTTCTAAGTCTTGAGTCTCTGATAGTCTTGTTGATAGCTGTTCCATCTGATGTTGACACTAAGGACTTGGCCTAGACTCTAGGACAAAACTATGACCCTGGCTATATATGTTGGGTCACATCATCCTAAGTTAGTGAACCTAGCCCAAATCAACTAGGGTTCCAACAGAATCGTCTTGGTAAGTCGATTTTCCTAGTTGGGTTGTCCTAAATCATTGATTTAATGGCTATATATTGTGATCTTTAGACATGAGCACACCACATCTTCCTCTGCTTAGTTTGTCCCCAAACTAATGCATGCGCAGGGTGACCCAGTGTTGTGAACTTACTTCTTTATGATCGTGTTCACCTCTCATACCAGTTTGTAAGACCCCATTTTTTGCTACACCACCGGGTCTTATACCCAAAACCGCCGCCTTATGGTGACTCCAACTACCAAGTTAGATGCCACCGCACAACGCCGATGCTGCCGGCTAAAATGATCACATCATAGTGTATAAACAAAGAGAAGTAATACAAGTCCACATATCACAGCTCACTAACATATATATATATATATATATATATATATATATATATATATATATATATAAGAGCAATAGTCCACAATGAGTACAAAATAGGAAAGAGAGTAGAAAAATGTGCTCAAGCCCGGTACATGTCTAATACAAATGATCTCTCTCTCATAACTCACAACATCTAAGCGGAAGCAAACTGAAATCCATCCTCGAACTATCGTCATGTAGTAATGGTAGTGTGCATCAACTGCTCCTCATATCCTGCCTCCTTGTACTGCCAGTGTTGTTGCTCCTGCTGCTCAGTCCCCTAAAATGATGTGGTCCACCGACCGTTAGTCAAAAGACTAAGCCACTATCATCCTCGCCTCACCCACCCGACTCCTAGACACCGTACAAGGAGGAGGAAAGCGGAGGACAACAAAGCAGATTGGAACAAGTAGTTGACAACTACCCTAGCAGGTGTATGTACAAAAAACTATAGAAATGATCCAATAATATAAACAAGGTAGAGTACATAGCAATAAAATAGTAAAGTGAACAAGCTGTATTAAAAGTAACTTTAATTTATAAGAATGCCCATACAAACTTATATATTAAGGGGTCATTTTGGAAGGCCTATCATATAAAAACTTCAATACCAATTTATACGATAGGTGTAGTGGTTTAAATGCAATATTGTCATGATATGCTATGTTATGTTGGTTTAATGCTATGTTCATACAAGTGCAACACACGCACACCACTCTATGCACATAGACCTTTATTTTCTCGGTTGTGGAAGCTAACTTCACTCCTAGGAGCCTCTGTAGTGGCCAAGAGAGACAGTGGGTTGGGCCACCCCAGTCCTAGGCGGGTATCTGCACTAACAGGCCTAGCCCTTACGTACGCCTCTGAAGGACATACCAGAGTCACCACGTACTAATGCTGGTAAATCTGCCAGTATTTTTCATTGGCACAGTGAGAACCACACTTGCCGAGTCAACATATCATCGTCGGTGCGAACGACCGTCTAATACCGAAGACCCACCACCTTTATGCACATGCAACCATGAATTCCCGATCCATCGGCTCCCCGGACTAACCCATCCGTTGCTACAACCTTCCGAGCCATTGGCTCCCAGGACTAACCAGTCCGTACCTATCACCACCGAGCCTACCGCTCGTGAGTCTAAACCAAACTAGCCTCCCATGACCACGAGGTGATTGAAAGTGAAGTACTTAGAATTACTTGTTGCTCTTTAATCATTTTAGTCTTACGTTTTAAGGTTAACCTTGGACAGCCCAGGGCATTCCCTGTGAAACGCTCTCGAGGGGACTAGGAACTATGATGGGCTGAAGCCCAAATGTCCCTTTCATAAGGTACTTATTATTGTTGGTATCTACCCATGTCCTAAACTCTCTTTGCATTACACTTGAACTAACACTAAGTGTATTTAGCCTCTTCCTCCAGGGAAATATGATCCATCATCAATCCAAGCACAACCTTGTCCCTAGTCAACCAGGCTCTCAAAACCTGACTTCCATTGGTGACCTCATTCATACTCAACCAGATTAGGTGCACCAACTACCAATTTATCCCATACCGAGGTTCACATGATTCCTTAATTCTACAACTTTACTGTGTGCATACCTAATGGATTATATGATGTGTAAGAATGGTGACCACCAAATAATCTTCCAAATGACCTAAGATTAGTTTTGGGGGTCTATCATGATATTTTATGAATAAATACAGAAGAATATAATTTTCCTACTTTATTTGGTATTTATTGTATTTTTTATAGGATCGGTCCTCATATGCTTTTGAACACCAAGTACACTTTTCTGACTAGGTATGGACTTAACAAAATTATGACAATTTGGTAACATCAAAATAACAGTAATTATCAAAAATCCCAATTTTCCAGAAAGGATATGACACTCAACAATTATTGGATAAATAATCACAATATTATGATAAATAGTGAAAAATTAGACCAACCATCCAAAAATTATGAGAAAATTACTAGATGATAAATATGACCAGGAAAGGCTACTGACCAAGAATTTTAATTTTCAACTAAGGGCACTTTGTGAAGGATCCTATATGAAAAATCTTCCGATATTTTTATAAAATTTCACAGAGCATTATTATGTTCTAAAATATTACCTGACCAAGTTTCACAATTTTCCAGTAAGCAAATAACCCTAAAATAATTATCGTGTGATTGAATCAAACATAGGGTTTGTGAATGAAGTACTAAAATTATCTATCCAAAAATTCATAATAAAATTTCTAGGGAACAACATCATCTAAATAAGTTTACTTCCTAAATTTCATGAGCATCCATGGTCATTTAAACATGTACATAAATATTGAATCAAAGTTCCAAAATCTATCCATAACTATTTTAAAAAGGGTGTAGGTTCCTAAAAAATCCTAAAACCATTTACTAGAGCTTATTTTCACTCTAAGAACTCATCAACCAAGTTCCAAGACAATCCAAGGTCCTATGGTCCCATATCCTTCAATAGGCTCCAAACCTCAACTCTAGGGCCTGCACTAGGGTCTTAGGGTATCTCCACCCAAACCACCCTAAATCATTTGTAGGGGTGTTTTATATGACTTTACGTCAGTGGCCCAAGTTTCATTCCTTTTGGGTGAGGATTGGCAACACAACCTATCAAATACACACTTGCCCTATGTTGAAGTTGGTGACCGGGCAGTCTGTCTTGGCGGGTTGAAGGCCGCGCGGTCTGGCGGTTTGACTCGCCGGCTTGTAAATCGGGCGGTCTAGCGATCTTCACAGGCGACCTCTCTGCTTCTCTTGTTGTAGCCGTGCGGTTAGTCCTTCTGTCTAACCGCGCGGCTTGTGCGGTTTACTTGTACAGTCCGCTTAGCTTGTAAATTTTTAGTCCCACATCTCTTATTGGTATTCTCTCATCTCTCCTCCATTCTATATAAGGGAGGGCATACCTTTGTAATAGTTATCTTTTTTTGGATAATAAAGTTTCAATTATTCAAAAGCTTATCCGCTTGTTCTCTACTTTTCGCTTCTTTTCGCTACTTTCTAACATGGTATCAGAGGGCACGGTCATTTCCTCCTGATTCTGTGCGCTCTCTGTTGTTCGCGGCTTGTTTTCCGCGTTCTGCGACTTGATTCGCGGCTTGCCTTCTCTACTATCCGCGCGGCTTGTTTCTGTCTGCTGCCCTGTTCGCGCGGCTTGCTTCTTCTTGGTTCTCTTCTCCTACTACTATTCGTCGCAGCGACCTGTTTCCTTGTCGCCGCGCTCCTTGTTCTTTCTTGCCTCTCCGACTTCCTAGTCGTTGCGGCCTTGTCTCTACCCGCTGCGGACTTCTTCTCCCTGTCCGCTTCTGCTTTCCCCTTTTCCGCTTGTCTCTATACTCGCGGTTTGCTGCTGTGATCTGCCTGACCGTGCGGGTTGTTCCTATCTCACCTGCATCTTGGTCGCGGTCACCTGCTCTTCTCCTCTCTTCTGTTCACTCGGCCTTTTCAGTCCGCGCGACCTCTTCCCCGCTGTACCTTGTTCTGCTTCCTAGCCGCTCGTGTTCGCGCGGCTTCTTCCCTTTAACCCGCTACGGTTTCACGCGGGTTGCTCTCCTTTCCTCTCCCCGCGCCTTTCTCTCTGTTCGCACGGTTTCTCCCTTGTTTGAGCGGCCTCTCTGCCTTTCTTCCTTTAGCCGCTCCTGCTTGTTAGTCGCCGCGACCTCCTGATTCAGTCGCGCGGCTTGTGCTCTGCACCTTGGTCGTGGCCCTTCTTGCCGCTGGTGTGCTGACACCGAGACCGCTGCAGTTTCTTCTTCCTCCCTTCATGGCTTTCATATCCTCCTCCAAGCCGTTCACCTCGGTTGTCACGTCTTCTGGTCGTGCACACGTTGCTACTCAGGGCAAATGGCTGATCGACACTGGTGCTACGAATCATATGACCGACCATCTCCCGTGTTTCTCTCTCCTAGAAAAACATGCTCGCTTGCCCCCGGTTATTCTCGCTGACGGCTCTTCATCACCCGTCCATGGAACAGGGATAGTTCATGTCACTCCGTCTCTTCACTTGGCGGATACTCTATATGTGCCCCAGTTCCCGTGCAACTTATTATCTGTTACCTCTCTTTGCAAGCAATTACAGTGTTCCGTCACATTTACTTCTACTTCTTGCTCTTTTCAGGATCCGGACTCCCAACGGACGATTGCTACTGGGACTGAGAGTGGCGGATTATACTTCCTGGACAACATTTCTACTTTTCCCACCTTCTCCTCCACCTCCACAGATCTTCTCCAATGGCATCTCCGCCTTGGTCATGCTCCTCCCCGTCTTCTTCGTCAACTTCTGCCCCACCTTCCTCCTCAAAGTCCTCCGCTCAACTGTGAGGCCTGTCAGCTTGGCAAGCATCACCGCTCCTCCTTCCCTCCAAAGCACGCTCGTAGCTCTACCCGTCCGTTTGATCTTATCCACTCCGATATCTGGGGTCCTTCTCCTACACTTACCATTGGTCGGGGTAGTTCCTATTTTGTCACGTTCATTGATGATTTCTCGCGCTGTACGTGGGTGTATCTATTAAAAGATCGCTCCGAATTATTCTATGTCTGGACATCCTTCTATCTCATGATCAAAACTCAGTTCTGTGTTTCTATCCAAGTTTTTCGCTCTGATAATGCCCAAGAATATCTCAGTCGTGACTTCTCAACATTCTGCATGCAAAATGGGATTCTTCATCAAACTAGTTGTGTCTATACTTCACAACAAAATGGTGTGGCCGAACGCAAAAACCGTCACCTCCTCGATGTCGCTCGCACCTTGATGACCCAGATGCATGTTCCTCGCTCCTATTGGGGCTATGCTGTTCTCCTTGCCTGCTACCTCATCAATCGCATTCCATCCACGGTTCTCCACGGCCAAACCCCGTTCTCCATTTTGTATCCGGGCAAAGAGCCGTTTCCTCTTCCTCTCCAAATCTTTGGATGCACTGCCTTTGTGCATACCCCTTCTGCCACCCGTGATAAGCTCTTCCATCGCTCCACCAAATGTGTCTTTCTGGGGTAATCCACCACTCAGAAAGGCTACTGTTGCTTTGATCCCGTCCTTCGTAAGCAGTTCGTCTCTGCTGACGTCACCTTCTTCGAGAATACCTCCTACTTCTCGGATGACTCCTCTCCTCTTCTCCCCGCTTCTAATTCTCCTGCCGTTCCCTTCGTTCCCTCACCTCCTACTACACCGTCTCCACCCCCTCCTCTTCCTCCACCTCTCTCTCTCTCTTCTCCACCACCCTCTCCCTCATCTCCGCTGCCGTCGCTCTCTTCTCCCGGGCCAGCTTTCTCTACCACGGATGCTCCGGATGCTGCGGGCCCGGCTGACCTGGATCTTCCTATAGCTCTTCGCAAAGGGGTGCGGACGTGTACCCTACACCCCCTTGCTGCTGTTGTTTCCTATGATCGTCTTACCCCTTCTCGCAGGGCATTTGCACTGGCTATCTCTGCCACTGCCACACCCCGCTTCTATCAGGAGGCCCTTGCTATTCCTCACTGGAAGATGGCCATGGATGAGGAAATGGCGACCCTCACTGAGCGGGGTACCCGGACCCTCGTTCCTCCTCCCTTCGGTACTGATGTTGTTGGCTGTCGCTGGGTCTTTGTGGTCAAATTTTGCCCAGACGGCACTGTGGATCGGTATAAGGCTCGCCTTGTTACTAAGGGCTTCACTCAGACCTATGGGGTTGATTACTTTGACACCTTCTCCCCTGTGGCTCGTCTCAGCACTATCCGGGTTCTTCTCTCTGTGGCCGTCAATCGGGATTGGCCGATTTCTCAGCTGGACGTCAAGAATGCCTTCCTTTATGGTGATCTTCATGAGGCCGTTTACATGGAGCAACCTCCTGGGTATGTTGCTCAGGGGGAGACACGAGTATGCCGGCTGCAGAAGGCAATTTATGGCCTCAAGCAGAGTCCTCGAGCTTGGTTTGACAAGTTCAGCGGCATTGTGGCGGCTGTTGGTTTTGTGCGAAGCTCTGCTGATCACTCTCTCTTTATTCGCAAAACTCCTTCTGGGCTAGTTGTTCTTGCTGTGTACGTCGATGATATTCTTCTCACTGGCGATGACCAGGAAGGGGTAGCCCTGACAAAGCGACATCTTCGCCAACATCTGATCACTAAAGATATGGGCTCTCCAAAGTACTTTCTGGGGATCGAACTCTCTCGGAAGCCCGACTCCTTAGTTCTCTCTCAGCGTAAGTATGCCCTTGATCTTTTAAAAGAGGCAGGATTAACTGGAGTAAAACCTGCCCGATGCCCCATGGCTACTGGGGAGGACAAAACCTGGACAGATTATTCGCCTCCTCTTTCAGATAGTTCGCGGTACAGGCGTCTGGTTGGTAAGCTCATATATCTCACAGTGACCAGACCCGACATTTCCTATGCTGTGGGCAAGGTGAGTCAATTCATGCAAGCGCCTAGGGAGTGTCATCTACAGTCCGCCTTGCGGATCTTGGAGTATGTCAAAGCAGCACCTGGAAAAGGATTACTTTTTCAGAAGAATGGTCATCTGAGGATTGAAGCCTACTCAGATGCAAGTTATGCTGATGACAAAGGGGATCGTAAGTCAACCTCAGGTTTTTGCACCTTTGTTGGGGGCAATCTGGTGAGCTGGAAGAGCAAGAAGCAGTCTGTTGTCTCCAGGTCCAGTGCAGAAGCTGAGTATCGCAGTATGGCGTCAACCACTTGTGAGTTGAAATGGTTGCGGGCTCTCATGCTAGATTTAGGAGAGGTGTACAACCATCCTCTACCTATGTTCTGTGATAACAAGGCCGCCATATACATCTCCAAAAATCTGGTATTCCATGAAAGAACAAAGCACATTGAGGTTGACTGCCATTTCATTCGTGAAGAGATTTTAAAAGAACAAATTTGCACTCCGTTTGTCACGTCTGATAAAGAGCTGGCTGACATCTTCACCAAGCCAGTTTCCGCCTCGTTTCTGCATGTTTGCGACAAGCTGGGCATGATTGATATATATGCTCCAGCTTGAGGGGGAGTGTTGAAGTTGGTGACCGGGCGGTCTGTCTTGGCGGGTTGAAGGCCGCGCGGTCTGGCGGTTTGACTCGCCGGCTTGTAAACCGGGCGGTCTAGCGATCTTCACAGGCGACCTCTCTGCTTCTCTTATTGTAGCCGTGCGGTTAGTCCTTCTGTCTAACCGCGCGGCTTGTGCGGTTTACTTGTACAATCCGCTTAGCTTGTAAATTTTTAGTCCCACATCTCTTATTTGTATTCTCTCATCTCTCCTCCATTCTATATAAGGGAGGGCATACCTTTGTAATAGTTATCTTTTTTTGGATAATAAAGTTTCAATTATTCAAAAGCTTATCCGCTTGTTCTCTACTTTTCGCTACTTTCTAACACCCTAATTTACCTTTTTGGGACGAAACTTTGGTCGCATGAATACCTACTCAAATGAAACCCAAATGTGCTGAGATTGTTACCAATGACCTACTATGGCCCTAAGGGTCATCCACCAAAATATTGGTTGGTTTTGAGGTCATTAGACCCTCTAATTAAATCGCAGATGATTTATTAAATGTTTACAAAAAATATTAAAAAATATTAAAAAATATTTCCCAAAAATTCTCATTTTTGGATATGATGAGGGTGTCAGTATAAATAGACTATGGTCCAAACTATAAAGCATTTTGATTAGTAGATTAGTGGGGGACACACAAATTTGTGTATGGATAACCCTAAGTACAACTTGCACCATTTGTTGTGTTGTGGTCAAACCATTGACCCAAATTATTGAGACTAATTTTAAAATAAACTAGACTCAAAGTGATACAACTTTCATATAGAACATTTCCTCTGATTTAACCTCTAAGTATTTTTAATAAATTACTCAAGGTACTACACAATATGTGACATATATAGAATTAAAATGAAATTAATATAAAATCACAGCACAAATCTTAAAGCACCTTGGATGGAATCAGTTCATCTTCAAGCTTGAGCCGACGGTCCCGATTCCTCCGTCTTGGAGCACCTTTGGCCGGGGCTTCCTAGCCACCCGACCACCTCCCTGGCCGGCTACCGCCACCACCACCACCTCCGTTGAGGTGGTGGTTATAGCTGGGCGGTGGCACGACCGCCGGTGGGGGTGTTTCCGACGAACTCGAGTTGTATAAAAACCATCAAAATTTCAGAAATTTTCTCACCCAATCGGGCTCAATTGAGCCCCATTTCTCTCCTAACTGATCTAGGATACTAGCACAAGGGGAGAGGAGAAGTGGACCTTTCGAGGTGGCTAAAGCCTTGCCGATCGTCGTGACGCCATTTTCGGTGGTGGAAGTTTTGGGTACTCTGCAAAATCTACACCAAATGGCTCAAATTCTTTAGGGGAAGAGTGAAAACGAAACTTCTGGCCTTGGGGAAGCTTTTAATTAAATCAAAAGGGCGAGGGGAGGGGTCAAGCTTCAATGGCCATTAAAGGCCATTTTCGGCCATCATGAAGATTTCTGAATACATCCACCTAGGGGCTGGTTATGGCTGTTTGACTCCTCTAGACTAAAGGGGAGAGATGTACCAGGCCATTATAATTGAAGAGAGGAGGCCCTTGGCCTTCCTTGACCAAGAATGACCTCTTCCTCTACCTTTCCCTCTTCTCCATTAAAGGGGAAGAGAGATTTCTCTCTCCTCGTCACCCTCTCCAGAATTTCAGTGTCATTTTAGGTAATTTCCTGCCTCCTAAAGCTAATGGGCCACTCAAATTGGTCGTAACCCAAGTGAGTTGGGCTTGGTTGGGTCAACTTGAGTTAATTTGACCTAATATAGGGTTGAGTTGACTTTGATCAATTTGACCTTTTGAGTTGACCTCAATGGGTCTTTAGTGACCCATTAGCCTCCCTTAAGCTCTAGGGATATTTGGTTAGGGTTGGTTTGACACCTTGGTGGTCACTTGACACTTATTAGGGTAGTTTGACCATTGTTGGGTTTAGGTTAACTTTGGTCAACGTAACCTCTTGGGTTGACCCCAATGGCCCTTAGTAGCCCAATGAACCTCCTAAAGGGTTAGGAAGGTCTAGGTGGGGTCATTTTAGCAAGTTGTAGGTCCATTGGCCCTAGATTGGCAACTTTGACTATTTTAGGGTTAGGGTTGAGTTTGATCAACTTGACTACTTTAGTTGACCCCAATGGGTTCTAGGTGCTCCAAGGGACCCCTTAATGGGTTAAGGATGTTATGGTGGGGTCAAAGAGTCAAGGTGAGGCCTTAAAGTCAAACTCTAGGTTAGGTAATTGGAATGTGTTATTTGCAGACCATGGTGATCTTCACCTTCATGCCTAAGTTCACATTGTCTCTTTGAGCTTCCTAGGGTTTTGTCTTGACCTAGTCATGACAAAACCACTCTTAGGGGTCTAGTTGTTTGAGGTATGTTACACAAGGATTATATGTTTTGGATCCAATATTTTTCAGATTATTCTCTGAGTACTTTTGTTACAGAGCATATAAGAAGAAGAAGAACTACTTGTATTATAGTTGCACGATTTCTTGTATTTTGTGTGATTGTTATCTTTCTTTTCTTTGAAATCTTAATATATCAAACTCAAGAGAATTTTGAAATGTTCTTCTTAAGAGATTATCTTTAAAAGGAACAGAATATACTCTTTCTATCTTTGACTTCATAAATCGCGTGAACCTCTTCAAAATTCTTTCTTATATTCTGAAAGATAATCCTATGGGTAGATAATCAACTAGAAGGTGGTGAATATATGACTTTTAAAATACTTTAGCAAATCTTTGTCTCTTAATAAATTCAGCAGTTAAAGCATTCACAACATAGCACAAGCAGAATTAATTCACAGTACACACAGAATTTAGAGTGGTTCCCCTTTCTTGGGTACATCCACTTTTCCCTTTCTTACTCACTAGCAATGTGCTAGATAAGTTTATATCTCCTACTCTTTAACACAGATCCAAAGATCTTACAGGCTCAATTTCTGTTAAGAACCATACACTCTGACCACCAGGACATACCTCAGTGATTTTCCCAATCTCCTACCTCAGGTCCCTCAAGAACCCTACCTCTGCCTTTATAAAATAGACCTACAACTCAGTGATTCACGCAAATCACCTACCTTAGGTTCTTCAAGAACCCTACCTCAGCCTATATAAAATAGGCTTATAACTTAGAGATAAGATCTCCTACCCACTCAGATCTCTAGGAGATCTTACAAAATAAAGATGGTAAAGTATAAAGAATAAATTCTCAGAAAACAGAATTTCTATAATCTAACTTATTTGTTTGCACAGATTCTTCAATCAGTAGTAATGTATTTCTCCTTGATAAATTGGCTGGCTGATAAGTTGTTTCTCTGAATCTAATATCTTCTTGATGTTGATCGGATTGATAACCTTGAAGAAATTGTTGATTAGATCCACCTTGATCTTCAGATCGGCTTGTATAAAAGATCTGGAGATTTTCTTGAAGACTTTCATCTTCTTCCTCCTCCTCGAGATTAGAAAATGAATGAGGATTTTCTGATTGCTTTTTCGATTCGTCTCACTCTTGTTGGTGTAGACTACCCCTCTATTTATAGCCTTCATGGATGAGTAGTTACTGAATGATGACATCATTGTCTGACATCATACATCAAATTCTCCCTTAGACTGTTTTTGTTGATATATCTTATTCTTGTACCTGATGTGACAGTTCTGACTCATCTTGGCACTTATGTGTTGAATCTGCACATTTTTTGAAACATAAGTGTCGAGATGTCCAAAGTGTCACGACACTTGTGTCAAGATATCTTAGCAGTCTCGACACAATTTTACTTGAAGAAATTTTCAACTGAAACTTGAGGGTGTCGCGACAGTTGATTTGTCTCGACACAAGCGTTGTTTATGTCGACATCTTTTGCTCTGCCCGGTGTCTACATCTTTTGTTTTTCCTGGTGTCGAGATATTTTATTTTGCCATGTGTCGACATATTTTGTTCTTCATTTTGTCGAGGCAGTTGATTTGTCTCGACACAATTTTACTTGGTAAAATTTCCTGTCTTCTTTGTGTCGAGACAATTGTATTGTCTCGACTCAACTGCTTTAACATTTACAGTGTCGAGTAAACTGACTTAGTCTTCAAAGTGTCGAGACCACTAACTTGTCTTGACACAGCTGTCTTGAATCTTCTATGTGTCAAGCTAGCTGACAAGTCTCGACACGACTTCTTTAAAGGTGTCGACACAGTTGAAGTGTTTCGACAATTTTGTACGTAGTCAATTTTCTACGCTGCAAGTTGTTGAATGTAGACTGTGCTGACTTGTATCGACACAGCTACTGCAAAGGTGTCGATACAGTTGAAGTGTGTCGACACTTTTGAACTTTGACAATTTTTCTTCAAAAATAAGTTAGCTTCCTGTGTCCGCCTATCCAATCAATGTGTAATCCTGCAAAGATAAACTAAAATATACATCAAATATAAATATGTGTACATTATTGAGTTGAAAAGGCTTCTTCAAATCAAGTACATTATGACCAATGCACCCAACAATCTCCCCCTATTTGGAGAAGTCATAACCCCAATTCAATGATATACAACATGATACCAAAATATGATGACAGAGCTATAAATTCAACAATGCTAAATAACATATGAAATGACACAATTGATAAACACATAACTAAAACATAGTATAACCAAAATTTTCATTATGAATCTGTTCAGGATTATATTTGTTTGATTAGTTATACTAATCTAATAATAAAAGTACAAAAATAACTAGAAAATACATTCTAATGATCTTCTGCTTCTTTGAGGACTATGCCCTTTCCAGATTGTATCGTTGCTTTCACTTCAGGCACCTTGTCATCTGCTATCTTTTTCCCTGTGTCAATCTTGGGTTTTGAGATCTGTTCTGCGTTGATCCTTTGTCTTTCAAAATAGCAGTAAGGCTTTAGGAAATATTTGCTAGGCTCAACTAAATTAGTTGTATCTTCCCAGTCTTCAGATCATGTCTGAATTTCTGGATAACCTCTTGCTGCTTTAAATGTTTAGCCCATTCTTGCTCTTGGTACCATTTTCCCCAATCTGTAACATTGGCATTAACTTCTTTCCATGCAGTGAGGATTATTGATTTGGAGGTTGGGCGCCACTGTTCAAAGTCAGGTCTTACTTCAGCTTGTTCCCTAAACCTTTTCTTTGACATCTGAGCTTATTTTTCTTTAAGCATAGCAGATGCAGACATCTCCACACTTCACTTATAACATTCTAAACTGGTGGTGGAGGACTGTATATGGTTTGGACAGCTGCTTGGATAGCCTTAAATGAAACTTGTGCTGCAGGATTGTGCATAGTTTGCTCAACAGCATGAGTAGATTCAAATTGAGTTGGTTGACAACCAGACTCAGCAGTTTGATCACCATCATACCATAGGGGAGGATGGACTAAAGTGTCTATGATCTTGATTGATATCCAGGTAATATGTTTAGAATTGTCCCTTATCATTACCCTCTCCCCCTTTATGACTTCTCTTTCAACATGATCTCTAAGATCATTCTTGTGAAACCTCACTTGTTCATCTAAGTAATTGATTCCTAAGGTTACAGTGTTCTTTACTTTCAGCAATTTTTTATCCAAATCTTTATCAGAAGCTTTGATATCTTTAAGCAATGATGTTGAATGGATTGTGAGCTGAGTTTCCATGTCTTTTGTAGCAGCATCTATTTTGTTTTCTAAATCTGTAGTTTGTTGAGTTAGCTTGACTAGTGTTTCTGTATGCACAACAGTCATGTTTTCATCCAAAATTCTTTGATTTTCAAGGACATAGCCTTATTTGACAATCATTTCATCCTCAGTCATCTTTGCTCCCTGCTGTTGTTTAGCAATATAAACTACTGCATTAGCTCCTTTCTGAAAGAAATTAGTCATTTTTGTTTTTAGGGGATTTACTTTGTAATGATTCCATCCGTTCATATAGCATATAATAGAAGGTCTGGTCGGGGCCCCACATCATATACCACAAAACAGACGGCGAAGTCACGGGTTGATATCAGAGTTGCGCATCCTAACTCATAACATTCTAGCGGAAGCTTTTAACAGAAATACTGAACTCTAACCATGAATGTACACTAATATAAACACCCACATTTATATAGGAATGTACATCAAATACAATATCATTTGGCCTTATGGCCTTACAGTTGCTTTTTACAAGAGTGGCTTCCAAACATCCGCGCGCAGGCCGACCACACATGAACAAAACACAACATTTTAAAGCTTATCCTTCAAGGGCTAGCAGTAGTAGCAGTAGCAGCAGGGACTTCAACCTTTATATGTCTCTCTCGGCTCTCCAGCACCTGTACAAGGACAACCCACCCAACGGTGGAAAACAAGGCAACGGTCAGTATTTAGCTGACCAATTTATAATGACCCTACCCCTTACCCAGAGCAATGGTATTCCTTCCTTGCAGGCATAACAGTTCATATGCAGATATATAGATATCACACATTGTGCTCTCACACACAACCATTCCATCACAATCGTCAGCCACGCGGCTCGACGATCCGTGCACTCAGGGCACTTTCTTGGTGTGCCGCCGAACCAGGGTCCCACCACCGTTCTAGGTCCAACACCCGACGATAAATTGAGCATTTAGTCTTTTCAGCACGCAGGCCTAAGACTCACATTATGTGCTCTAACTGACCGCACTTTCAGGTCTTTGAGTAGGACGGACATAACGCAGGTACGGGTCAACCACCACCCATTGCTCAAGTCGCCTTGTCATCACCGAATACCAACGTACTCGCGGCTAAATAAAAGATGCGGGTTGGTTTCACCTTTCCTGTTCGGCACGAGGCCTTTTACCAAGAGTTCATCAAGCTCACAATAACCATAATGTCCACCACGGACTGGCTTTACAATCATAGGTTAGCTAGGAGCCACGTCCAGCATTAGCGATAGAACTCACTTTCCGTCCCTAGCCCCAACCTTAGCTGGCTAACACGACCAGAAATTCCTGCAGCCATGTGCAGTGCCAGAAACACCGGTCTTTCAATTATACAACACAAACACTTGTGGGTATTTTCTTGGGCTCACACGAGTACTTCCTGCTACTACCCTTCACAGGCACAACCCACCAAGCATCACAAGCATCAGAGGGTATTTTCCTGGACTTCCACACCAATACTTCCTGCTACTACCCTTCACAGGAATAACCCCTCAAGCATCATAAGCATCACAAAGGACTTTTCCTTGACTACCACTAAAGTACTTCCTGCTACTGCCCTTCACAGGTCCAACCCATCGACTCCATAAACTACACGTTTCATCGCAGAGTATTCTCCGGTGTGTAAATGCCACATCATCAATCCAGACCAACCTGTCCAGATGGGCTTCACAAAGCATGCCTATTCTGTACTCCATTTCCTGATCTATATGCAACACTAGTGTGGATTCCAAGAATCAACCCAAGGAAATCCCTTCACAATCCACACTCTGGTGGGGGAAATCCATACTCTTGCCAAAAAGGAAGGACTTCACATGTCCAAGAAGGAAGATCGTTACCCTTGACGATCTCTTTGGAGCCATGGAATTCAAGCCGGTTGGAAAGCACTACAGCAGCTTTGCCTCCACAAATCTGACCTCTAACTTTAGCTCGGAACTCTCAAGCGCCACCAGTAGCTGGATCACTTCTCCTCCTCCTCCTCCTTGCTCTCCCTTCTCTCTCACTCTCTTAGAAAGAGAATGGCTAAGTTAATAATGAGAGATATCTTCTCTTTTTCGGCCTTAAAGCAGCAAGGAGAGCCCTGGGACATTAGATCCCAGATCAAGGAAAATGGACGGCCACAAATTTTCCTGAAAGCACTTTTTCGGGTCTGACACACCCTGTGATACGCCCGTGTCACACAACATGTACCTTAAGCGACACACGAACTGACTTATCCAGATCAGGACACGGCCATGTGACACGCCCATGTCACATGGCTGACACGCCCATGTCAGGCTCTCGAGACCCACTCGAGACCTACTCGAGACAAGTACTCGAGTAGTTGGGCATGACACTCCCGTGTCATAGGGTTGACACGCCTGTGTCCCAGCAGTACTCGAGACATTGACGACCTACTTGAGACACCCCCTCGAGACCCACTCGAGTAGACATAGAGCAGAACATGCCCGTGTCCCATGGCTGACATGCCCGTGTCCCGTGGCTGACACGCCCGTGTCTAGCTCTCGAGGCCTACTCGAGACCTACTCGAGACAACCACTCGAGTAGTTGGGCAGGACACGCCCCTGACATAACTGTTTCTCAGGGCATTTTACCTCTCGGGAACTTCATCAAGTGCATTTCATCAAGCACTCAACATGCTGCTCAACTGAGAAGGACACGGCCGGTGACACGCCCGGGTCCCAGGCCATGTCGCCCAGTCTAAACCCAAATTTGGGCTTTAGGGTGTTACAACCCTCCCCTTCTTACAAGAAATTTCGTCCCAAAATTTGCACATAGTAAGGAAATCAAACCCAATCGGCCACCGCGAACTCCACATTCTGGTGCTTCACATTGCAGTATTTCGCTTGTCGATCCTGGGCTATCAGTGGCCTCTCCCGAATAGCGCGTATTGTCGAGTTAGCTTCATCGAATTTTGTATGCTTAAATAGTTTGGATTCGCCTGCTTCTGCCCAAGCTAATGGTGTACGACACTTCCGACCATGCAGCGCTTCAAACGGTGCCATACCGATGCTCGCTTGGTAGCTATTGTTGTAGGCAAACTCCACCATATAGAGATGATATTCCCATCTCTTTCCAAAATCTATGGTGCATATTCGGAGCATATACTCCATTCTTCTGTTGGTCCTCTCAGTATGGCCATCAGTTTAGGGATGAAAGGCCGTACTAAACGTCAACTTCGTTCCCAATAGTTGATGGAGTAGACTCCAATCATTCGATGTGAATCGCCCATCACGATCACTCACGATGCTACGGGGAACACCGTGAAGTCGTACGATCTACTCCACATAGAGCTTCACCAAACTTTCCACTTAATCGTCTCGCTTGTTCCGAAGGAAGTGAGCCAATTTCGTCAACTGGTCTATAATCACCCAGATTGAATCATTCCCGCGTTGAGATCTCGGCAACCCATGCACGAAATCCATTGAAATATCATCGAACTTACATTCCGAGATTGGCAACGACTTTAAGAAACCGCCAGGCTTCTGGCACTCCTCATTCACCAAGGCACAAGTTTGGCTTTTCGCCACATAATGAGCGATATCTCTCTTTAGTCCTGGCTACCAGAACAGCTTTTTCATGTCCCTGAACATCTTTGTGCTCCCGGGGTGAATTGAGTACTTTGTAAAGTGATCTTCGTACATCAACTCTTCACGCAACGTACCCATATTCTGGACGCATAACCTGCCCTCTTTCCGCAAAAGTCCGTCATCCCAGGAGAATTGGCCATCCAGCCCATCCTTTGCATAGCGTTGGAGACTTTCATCCAGCTCCATTGCTCGTCGAATCCTGTCCGACAGGTCACATTGTACCTCCGTCCAGTTCAAACATGCATCAGCTGTGGAATTCTTGTCAACATAAGAAATCTCTAACGCTTCCAACTCCTGGATCAGACGATCATCATGCATCTGCAACCAATTTTCCCTCGGCGGAGTCCTACGACTCAAGGCATCAGTGACCACATTTCCCTTCCCGGGTGTATAATGAATCTCAAAGGTGTAGTCCCCAAGGAACTCCAGCCACCTTCGTTGTCGCATATTCAGATCCTTCTGCTCCAACAAGTACTTTAGGCTCTTATGGTCCGTAAAGATATCCACTCTTACGCCATAAAGATAATACCGCCATAACTTCAGTGCAAAGAGCACCGCCACCAACTCTAAGTCGTGGACGGGATAATTTCGCTTCTGCACTTTCAACTGGCGTGAGCCATAAGCAATCACTTCTCCAAACTACAAAAGAACGCAATATAAGCCGCTTGCTGAAGGATCACTATAAATCTCATTCCGGTCGGTACCATATGGCGATGTCAACACAGGCGCAATTGTCAACCGACTCTTTAGCTCTTCAAAAGCTCGCGCACACACCGTCGTCCAAACAAACTTCTGATCATTCTTCATCAGTGTGGTCAGAGGCAAAGCGATCCGCGAGAAGTTTTCAACAAAACGACTGTAGTAGCCTGCCAGTCTAAGGAAACTCCGGACTTCGGCCGCCGAAGACAACACTGGCCACTCCTGTATGGCTTTTATCTTTGACGGATCCACTGCTATGCCCTCTCCACTTACCACATGGCCAAGAAAAGCCACTGACTACAGCCAAAACTCACACTTTGATAACTTGGCATAGAGCTTATTCCTTTGCAATGTATGCAACACCATCCGCAAGTGGTTTGCATGCTCAGCTTCCAATTGAGAGTACACAAAAATATCATCAATGAATACAATCACAAACAAGTCCAAGTACTCTCAGAACGTTTGGTGCATCAGGTCCATGAATACCGATGGCGCATTGCATAACCCAAACAGCATTACCATGAGCTCATAATGACCGTAGCGTGTTCCAAATGAGGTCTTGGGAATGTCACATTATCGAATCCTCAACTGGTAATATCCAGATTTCAAATCCAATTTAGACTAGACGGTTGACCCCACCAACAGATCGAACAAGTCATCTATCCGTGGAATCGGATACTTGTTCTTCTCTGTCAGCTTATTCAATTCACGGTAGTCAATACATAACCGCAAACCATCATCTTTCTTTTTCACAAACAGAACAGGTGCGCTCTAAGGTGACATACTTGGGTGTATATATCCTTGCTCCAACAACTCTTGCAATTGGACTTTCAATTCAGGCATTTCCTTTGGCGCAACACGATATGGCGAATGGGCCACAGGTTTCTCCCCTAGCACCAACTCAACAGTGAAGTCAATCTCCCGCTGGGGTGATAGCCCAGGAAGATCCTTAGGGAACATAGCCGCAAACTCCGATATAACCGGAACATCACACACATTTGTCTTTGGCTCAACAGCCCGAATCCGCGTGAAGTATAACTCCCCGCCCTTCCGAACAACATTGATGACTTGGAGTGCAGACATCAAGGTCCCACCCACTCCTCGCATGCCAGCGAACTTAGTCTCAAGCTCGGTATTCTGGCCCAGTGTGATCTCTTTTGACTTGCAATCAATACAAGCATGCTGATCCGCGAGCCAGTCCATACCAAAAATCACATCAAATTCCGATATCGGCAGTACAGATGCAGTGAAACAGAAATCCCGACTTCCAATTTGAACCGCCATATCGCAAGCCATATCCGCAAGAATCAAACAATTATTCGGTAATAACACCCTCACTCTCTCTGTCTTCACATACTAGTTACTCGAATTCGAGCTACGAAGTCCTTAGACAGAAATGAATGCGAAGCACCCGTATCAAACAGTGCTCTCACCAATGTGTTCCAAATCATAACAAATCATGTGGCACTCACATCACACACAAGCCATACACAAAGCATAAAATAAGAAAAACATTCAATAACATAACTTGTACCTGTGACGACGTCACTTTGCTTGATGGCCTCCTGTAGGCCAAGGGTGTAGACTCGGGGCTGCGCCTGGGATGCAGAGGACTCCACCACTGCTTTTCCCTTCTCAGCATAAGACGATCCTGCCTTCTTTTATCCCTTTGGAGGACCAACCCGATAATCACGGGCTATATGCCCCACTCTTCCACAAGTAAAGCAAGTACGAGTCTCCGGCCTCGAAGTGGCCCCCGACATTGCACCCGATGCAACCGTAGAAGTAGCTTGTACAGAATACTTGGACCTCTTGCCCCATTGCTTTTTATAATACGATTTCCCAGGTCGGGGCACTTTTATCTCTGGCTTTGTCATAGCCAAGGCCCGCTTTCCTTGCACCCTCTTCATGTTCTTCTCCAGCGCGCACGCAGTATCAACCAACGCCTGGAACCCTTGGTTCACTGAACTCGAAAGCAGGAATCACAACTCATCCCGCAATCCTTCATAGAACCTATTTGTTGGAACACCCTATTACTAATTTGGGTCAGGATCACTATGTCTCTAGGAACCTTTGCTTGACCTTCTGTATAGCTTAATAGGTCAATTAGAATTGAGTCTAAGGGTTAGAAGTCTAGGTTTGGAAGCTGCCCTGAAAGACCAGGATTCTCTGTCTGAAGACCAAGTCATATCGTCGAGCTCAGCACGACGATTCGTCGAACTCCGGTCGACGATCGTCTAGCTCAACTTTGACAGATTGTCGAGCTCCATTCGACGATCGCTGAGCTCAACTTCATAATATCGTCGAACTCCATTCGACGATCAGTGAGCTCAGGTCGACGATTTTGACTCTGCTTTGGATCTTTATCTCTGAGCTCAGTTCGACGATCTTTGAGCTCAGATCAACGATATTTTGCTGCTGTGTTTCCAGATCGCTGAGCTCAGCTCGACGATAGCAAAGCTCAGTTTGACGATTTCAGACAACTTCCAGGATATTTCTTAATTCAAATTCAAATCAGTTAAGAGTTATTCTGCAATTAATTCAGAGATTTGCTAGCCGTTTTCATTTATTTCTGGATCAAGTTTCAAGGGATTTTTCAAGGAATAATTCTGTGGACTTTCCTCCAGAAGAGATTATGCAATTAAGGATGCAATTAATGCAGGCCAACGGTTATACTTGACAGAGAATGTTATTCTATTCTATACCAGAGAATAAAAGACAGGATTTTTGAATCTCTCAAGAGAATACACACAATACAGAGAGAGGATACAGATTACATAGAAGCATTCAAAAATCTTCTATCACAAAAAAAAAGAATTCAGAAGAACACACATCCAAGGAGATCAACCCTTCTAATATCTTTAGATCTCCTTAGTCTTCAAAGTGTTCAAGGCCAACATATTTCCAGACTCTAGACACTCAACATTTCAACAATTGCTGAAATCATCTATTGCTGGAGTTCAACCTTTGAAGGCCTATCACCCTCAGCAAAGCTTTTCTTCCTGAAGATCTCAAGGATTCAGGGGGAGCTTTGACATCAATCCACATAGTCTTCTCAGTTGTTTGAGAAAGAGAAGACTTCCATCATTCTCTCACCCCCACTCTGTAAAGGGTTTCTCAAACTCCCTTCAAAAGTTTGAGCTTGGTTTTTGAGCACCTTGTCAAAAGCTCATTGGTGGCAAGACACCTGATCAAAAAATCTGCTTTGGTTTTTGAGCACCTTATCAAAAGCTCATTGGTGCCCAGGACACCTGATCAACTCATCCTGCAGTGGATTCCTACCTAGGGTGGTAGAAGAGTGGATGTACCCAAGTTTGGGGAACTACTATATTTCCTTGTGTCTTCTGGTTTTGCTTTTTTTCATTTTTGTTTCTGGCCTAGATTTTTCTGTGCTTAGTTTTTACTTAACTTAGTGCTATGATTAGATTTATGTTTGCTTCCCTGCTCACACATATTACAACAATTGTTGTAAAAACTTTTAAAGCACCATATACTCTATTCACCCCCCTCTAGAGTATATCAGATCTAGTTGCTCTTTCAATTAGTATCAAAGGGAGGTTGGTTAAACATACCATACCTGATTGGTTGTACAGGCTAACACCTGAACCCAAAGATCCCAAACTAGATCTGCTGTCCTTTGTATTTTATTATTAGATTTTGTTTTCGCAAATCATGGCCCAAAACAAAGATTATGCAAGCACCAGACCTCCAGTGTGCAATCTATCCAAGTTTGCACTTTGGAAGGCAAGGATCAGACTTTACATGAATTCTATTGACGAAGATATTTTTAATTCTGTTTTGACAGTGTGTCCAAGACCCCCAGAGAGCACAAGTACAAATGCTGTGCCACCTCCATCAGGAACAGATGCTGACATCAAGAGATGGAAGGTAGCTGATGCTAAGGCTATGAACATCCTAGCCCAGACAATGTCAGATGACATATTTCAAAAGGTAACTGAATGTAATTCAGCCAAGGAAATTTGGGACAAGCTCTCAGAAATAGTCTCAGGCTCAGTTGATGAGAAAAAGGATAGAAGATCCCATCTCATCTCTCAATATGAGAATTTCAAAAAGGGAGAAACTGAGTCAGTGGGAGACATGTACAACAGACTAAGTCTAATTGTCAGTGAACTCAGGACATTAGACAAAGAGATCTCTCTAACTGAACTTAATGACAAGATCCTAATGTGCTTTCCCAGCACTTGGGATTCAAGAATCTGGCCAATTAAGGATGCCAGAAGTCTAAATGAGATCACCACTGAAGCTCTATTGGGTAAGCTCAAATCTTATGAGCTACTCATCAAAAATAGAGAGGAAGAACAGAAGGCTGCCTCACCAGCCACAAGAAAAGAGAAGACCATAGCATTCAAGGCAACTGAGGATCTGCCTGAAGATAAAGCTACAGGCAATGATGAACTACTCAGTCTGCTGGCCAAAAGATTCTACAAGATGGCCAGAAAGGACTTCAGAAGAAGATCATACAAGGAGCAGGATAAGCCAAGGTATGACAAGTCCATTAGCAATAATAAAGACATTATTTGCTTTGGTTGCAGGAAACCAGGGCACATAGTTCCTGACTGTCCAGAGAACAAGAACAAGGACAGAAGGGACAGAAAAGAAAGAAGAAAGGAGAAAGACTCCAAAAGGAATGGCAATGGCAAACCTTCTTCAAGCAAAAACAAGCATACAAGAAAAGGATTTGTTGCTGAATCCTAGAGTGAGACAGAAGAGGAGTCAGAAGCCTCATCCAGCTCCAGTGATGATGAGGATGATGCAGAAGAAAAGGAGTTCTGCATGATGGCAATCAATGCCTCACAGCACAATTCAGAGGAAGAGGAGTCAGAGTCAGACTCAGAGACTCAACCTGAAGAAGATCAGGTAATTGGTTCCTTTGATTTTAGTTCAGAAGATTTTAAATCTGAGTTTAAAGTACTGTGTTTAGACCTGCTAAAGTCTGAGAAAGAGATTATCTCTCTCAGAAATCAATTATCTGAACACAATGCTCTAAAGTCAGAAAACCTCAAACTCTCTCAGGAGTTGGAGTGCTGTAGGGAACAGATAGCTTCATTGAAAAGTGAGCTCTCTGAGGCCAAGAAGCTTGAAGAATCCCTCAATAGGAGAAGCATCAAGCTGATGGACATCACAAGCACAGTGAACTCCAGATTCAACAGTACACTGGGCTTGGGTGCTTCATCCAGCCAACCTATAGTCCTAACAACTCCCATCAAATTCATTTCTGACAAGGAAAGGGAGTTGTAGAGGTTGCCAGGAAAAATTATGATCTGCCTCAGAAAACTAAGTCCCAGCAGAAATCGTCGAACGTAGATCGACGATCGCCGAACGGAGATCGACGATCGCCGAACGCAGCTCGACGATCTCAGGCACAATCGTCGAACGCAGATCGACGATCTCAGCCAAAGTCGTCGAACGCAGGTCGACGATCTCAAATACCTGACCTCAGCCATAGTCGACCGTCGAACGGAGCTCGACGATCTGACCCAAGATCGTCGAACGCAGCTCCAAGATCGTCGAACAGAGGTTAGAGCTCTGGAAAATTTTTCAAAGGCAAATCAAAATTGAATCCTAAGGGTCCTTCATCCCAAATCTATAACCCTTATACTGAATGGATTTTACCTCCAAGGAGATATCATCCTGAAGGATATAAGAGTCAACCTGGGATGTCTTTCATTTCAGAATTTAAAGGCTATCAACCTAGGCCCAAGGTAAACTGGGTCAAAAATAAATGAATTGTTTTATGTGCAGGTGAAGACCTATCCAACATCTAACCAGCAATGGTATTTCGATAGTGGGTGCTCTAAGCACATGACAGGGAACAAGGACAACCTCACATCCTTCAGAGCCAAGCTTGGACCCAAAGTTATCTTTGGTGATTCAAACTTTGGACAGACTAAGGGATATGGTGCAGTCCAGATTGGTTCAGTAACTTTCAAGAAGGTAGCATATGTAGAAGGACTGATGCACAACCTAATTAGCATCAGTCAGCTGTGTGATGAAGGCTACCAGGTGACCTTCAGCAAAGCCTTATGCAAAATCAAGTCAGAGGACAACACAACTGTGTTGACAGGTAAAAGGAAAGGTAACATCTATCTAGTAGATTTTCTTTCAACTGATGTAGATATTTGCTTGTTTAACTCTGTCTGTAGACCAAATGTATTATGGCATAAGAGATTAGGACACCTAAACCTTAGAACTATTGCTAGGCTATCCAAGGACAACCTTGTTAGAGGACTACCTTCTGGCCCCTACAAGAAGGAAGGACTCTGCAGGGCTTGTCAATTAGGCAAGCAAACTAAAAACAGTTTTAAGTCACTTAATAAGAGTGATTCACCTAGGATATTGTATCTGTTACACATGGATCTTTTTGGACCCATCACAGTACAAAGCCTAGGAGGGAAATCCTACACTTTAGTAGTTGTAGATGACTTCTCTAGATTCACTTGGGTGTTCTTTCTAAGGAAGAAGTCTGATAACTTTAAGTGTCTGACAGAGTTTCTCAAATGTATACAGATTGAGTTCAATACTCACATTGCCCTGATCAGAAGTGATCATGGGACAGAGTTTGATTCTCTTCTTATGCAAGAGTTCTGTCAGAGTGAAGGGATCAGGCATACTTTCTCAGCTCCTAGAACTCCTCAACAAAATGGGGTAGCTGAAAGGAAAAATAGAACTCTTATTGAATCTGCCACCACATTGTTGTCAGATGCTCATCTACCTCTATCCTTTTGGGCAGAGGCAGTGAACACCTCCAACTATGTGCTGAACAGAAGTCTGATACATAAACTAAAGGGAAAGACTCCCTATGAATTACTCAAAGGGAAGAAACCTAAAGTTGACTATTTTAGAGTCTTTGGTTGTATTTGCTATATTCATAATAATGACAAGAAATATCTAGCAAAAATTTCAAGCCAAAGCTGATGAAGGAGTGTTTCTGGGATACTCCATGATCAGCAAGGCCTATAGGGTCTATAATAAATCATCTTTGAAAATTGACGAATCTGTTCATGTCTCTTTTGATGAAACTAACATGTCTTTCAAGGAGAAGATTTCTTCTACCATAGAACCTTTGCAGGAACACTCTCTAGTTGAAGACTTGAACAGGTTACAGGTTACTCAAGAGGATGAAAGCAGTGAAGATGAAGGGAATGCTCAACATTTTGAAGCACAACTTGAAGATCCAATTGTTGTACCACAAGAGGAAACAACAACACAGGTTGGTGAACAATCAACACCCCCTGTTGATTTAGTAACATCAAGAGACCATCCAATTTCCCAAATAATTGGAGAAATCTCAGCTGGTGTGCAAACCAGAAATCAGGTCAACCAAAACCTGTTGCACACCTGCTTCCTATCTCAAATTGAACCTCAGTCCATTCAATATGCAGAGCAAGATCCACACTGGATCATTGCAATGCAAGAGGAGTTGCATCAATTTGAGAGGAACAAAGTATGGGAACTAGTTCCAAAGCCTAAGGATCATTCCATTGTTGGAACAAAATGGGTATTCAGAAACAAACTGGATGATCAAGGAGTAATTATAAGGAACAAGGCAAGGCTAGTTGCTCAGGGATACTCTCAAGAAGAAGGAATTGACTACGACCAGACCTTTGCACCAGTTGCAAGATTGGAAGCCATCAGAATATTTCTAGCTTATGCAGCTCACAAAGGCTTCAAAGTATATCAGATGGATGTCAAAAGTGCTTTCTTGAATGGAGACATCAAAGAGAAAGTTTATGTCAGACAACCTCTAGGTTTTATCTCTCCAACTTATCCTGATTATGTTTTTAGATTAAATAAAGCATTATATGGTCTCAAGCAAGCTCCTAGAGCATGGTATGAGACCTTAGCATGCTTTCTCTTGGAAAATGGTTTTATAAGGGGTAGAGTAGACCAAACTCTTTTTATTAGAACCCATAAGTCCCATACCCTACTAGTACAAATTTATGTAGACGATATCATTTTTGGTTCTACTGACTCAAAATTGTGCAGAAGGTTTTCTAACCTGATGCATTCTAAATTTGAGATGAGTAGCATGGGTGAGCTATCCTTCTTCCTAGGATTGCAAGTCAAACAACATGCTGAAGGCATCTTTATTTCTCAAACCAAATATGCAAATGAACTGGTTAAGAAATTTGGTATGTCTGAGGCATCTTGTATGAAAACACCCATGCCTACCAATGCTGTATTGGATGCTGATGAACATGGGAAACCTGTTGATCAGACAACATATAGAGCAATGATTGGCTCTCTACTGTATCTTACAGCTAGTAGACCAGATATAATGTTTGCTACATGTATATGTGCTAGGTTCCAAGTAAGCCCTAGAGAGTCACACCTAACTTTAGTAAAGAGGATTCTCAGGTATGTTAAAAGTTGTCCAAATCTAGGTCTCTGGTATCCAAAAGATTCAGCATTTGAGTTAACTGGATTCTCTGATGCTGACTATGCTGGATGCAGAATTGATAGGAAAAGCACCAGTGGAACTTGTCAGTTCCTTGGTGACAGACTTGTCTCTTGGTTTTGCAAGAAACAAACATATGTGTCAACTTCAACTGCTGAAGCTGAATATATGGCTGCAGGAAGTTGTTGTTCACAAATCTTGTGGATCCAAAACCAACTCCTAGACTATGGCTACAACTTAGAGAAGTCTAAAATCTTTTGTGACAACACAAGTGCTATTTCCATAGCTCAAAATCCAGTCCTCCATAGTAGGACAAAACACATAGAGATTAGGCATCACTTCTTAAGGGATAATGTTGAAAAGAATAAAATTGAATTACATTATATCCCAACTGATTTACAAAGGGGAGATATTTTCACCAAGCCCTTGGATGAAAAGAAACACACCTTCTTCCTAAATCAGTTAGGAATGTTAGATGGAGGAAGTCTTAAATAATATCCAAGATTTTGAAAGCTCAAAATTTGACCAAGACTAGGCAAACATTCTGATTTTTCTTAGTGTCTAGAATTTTTCTGATCTCTGAACTGCGCTCGACGATTTGCCCTAAGATCGTCGAACGGAGATCGACGATTTCCAAAAATCGTCGAACTGAGTTCAGCGCCTCTCAGATAGTATGAACTATCTCTTCCGGTCAACGATCGTCGAACGACGCTCGATGATTCTGTTCTCTGAACGATCGTCGAATGGAGATCGACGCTCTCCAATATCTTCGAACGGAGATCGACGATGTTGAAGACTCTTCAGATTCCTTTAGAAGCCTCGATCGTCGAACTGAGTTCAACGATCTTTCCAATTCTGCGTCGAACCCTAATATAAAACTCTTTTTTCGCCGTCGTTCTCTTTTGCGCTTTTGATTTCTCTGCAAGAATTTTCTTTCCCTCCAAACAGTTCTACGCTTGGTCGTTTTGTTTGTTGAGTTTTTGCAGGTACCAATGGCCGTGTCAGTTGCTGTTCTTGCTGCAATGAAGTTTGATGCTGGGTTTGACATTGATCTGGAATCCTTCAGCACCACTGACCAGGTTTTTCAAGACATACTGGGTTTGTTCAAGGACCAGAATCTGACAACATTAATGACCACCAGGATCAAGTTGGCTTCTGATGAAATCAAGGAGTGGGTTTATACTGCTCATAATCAAGATAACAGCACTATAGTTGGGTCAATAGCTGGAAATCAGGTACCCTTGACCCCCACAATTTTAACAGAAGTTTTTGGATTGAGAAATGGAGAAGACTCTGCTGAATTATCTGGAGATGAGTTTTCTGAACTGCTTGCCAGAATGGGTCATCCAGAGGGAAACCCTAGCAAGCTCTTCAAGAGGAATCTGTCTGTTGAATATAGGTTCCTGGCAGATGTGGTAGGGAAAGTGCTGCTGGCAAAGCACTCTGCCCATGATACTATATCAAGATACCAGCTCTGCCTCATGGGAGCTCTTGTGGACAAGAAGAATCTGAGTTGGGGGGAGATTTTCTTTGACCTCATCAAAAAGAAAATAAACAAAAGTTTTGTTAATTTTGGAAGAATTATTGGAGTTTTCCTGCAGCATAGGTGCCCTGCCTTGCTGGTCTCCTCTGGAGTTCATATCAATGCCTCCAAGAGACTGACCTGTGCCCTTCTTGGAAAGTGGGACAGGTAAATAAGTAAGCCTAGCAGGCCCTCCTCCAGTGCCCCTTCAGGCACAAGGACTCAAAGAGTCACTCCTCCACAGGTCTCTGCCCCTGCAGATGACCTGGCTGCTGCTGTTGCTGCCTCTCCTCCTCAAATTCCATCCCTTCCCTTACCAGCCACCTTTCCAGCTCCCTCCACCATCACCATATCTAGCCCATCTCCAACATCCACACCATCTCCAGAACCCATTCTACCTCCACCAGCAGACCAATTCCAACCACTGTTCTCCTACCCTCCACCATCACCATCCATTCCATCCTTCACCCTACTGGATGATTCCTTTATGGATGATTCCCCATCATCTCCTCCTGATTTACCTTCCTCCTCCACTTCATTCCAAGACCTACTCCACCACATCATAGACCAGCCAACATTCACTCCATCCATATCAATTCCCTTATCCTCCATATCCACCCTACCAACACCTCAGCCATCCATTCCACAATTCTCCAACCCTCCACTTCCAGAACCCTCAGCTGCTTCCATACCTTCTACCTCTGCTCCAGCTCTTGAGCAAGTAGACCTCTCAGCCCTAGCTGACAGGCTGTATGAGTTACTTGCCCCCAGGCTAACTCTGCTGTTGGAGACCTCTTTGGCTCCACTCCACCTGTCAGTGGCAGCCCTTTCTGCCAGGCTCTCTTCCCTCTTCCCTCAGGCAGCACCTACAGTAGTGTGCCTTGATCCAGATGTATCTGCATCTAGGCAGGGGGAGATGCCATATGAAGAAAGCCTTCATGCTGTTGCTGCTGCTGTTTCTGTGACTGCTGCTCCTCCTCTTGCTGCTGCTGCTGTGCCTCCTACTGCAGTTCTTGCAATAGACCTCAGGTCTTTGCAATCTGTTTTTGATTCTGCCTACTTTAGCTGTCTGCCAGAGGTCCATGCTGTCCAGCCCCCAGAAGATTTATCCAAGGCACTTGTGCCTCTTTCTTGCTGTGACCCTAGCATGATCTCCTCCTTTGTCAATTCAGTCATTGCTGCTGTTGCTTCTTCTCAAGAAAGGACTGATTTTGCTTCTGAGATTGTTGATACTGTTGCTTCTGAGATTATTCATACTGCTACTGAAGTTTCTGCCACTTCTGATGAGCCAATCTCCAAGGACTTTCTTATGACAGAGGCCACTGAATTTGAGCCTTCTGCAGACTTTGGTAATGTTCCTGCTGTTTCTGCTGCTGTTAGTGAAGTAGTTGCTGCTATCAGCTCTCCAGTTTCTGTTGCTGTTTCTACTGCTGTAAGTGAGACTGTTACTGCTGCTGTTGTTGCACCTTCTCCATCTACTGCTGTCTCTGCTGTTACCATCTCAACACATGCTGCTGCTGTTTCAACTTCTGCCTCATCTGCCTCTGTTCAACTGAAGAAAGATCTTATGAAGAAAATAGATGCTCTATATGATGATCAGAGTTCTGAATCTGATGAATTTAAAACAGACTCTGATGACTCATCTGCTACCATTGCCAGGAAAAGGAAGGCAAGGAGCAAAGCAATGAAAAGGGTACCTCCTGCTAAAGTCAAAGATAACAATGACATTCCATACTATATCCTTCATAACTGCCCAATCACTGAACACTGGATGCAATATTCAAAAAATCAGCTGAAAGCAATGAAGAAAAAGAGAAAATATGAGAAGGGTTCATCCCCATTCCAGCACTCTCATCCTCCTCCACCACCTCCTCCTGATGCAGGTGTAGGTGAAAGCTCTGCAAGTCAACCCCCAGCCAGAAGTCAGGCTCCCTATCAACCTCATGCCAGATCTTATCACAGGGAAAGCCAATCCAGGGGTTCACATTCTAGAAGAGGAGGATATAGAGGAACTCAAAGAGATATTCAGGTTTATTCCAAAGGGTACTCCAGGCAGCACCCATATTCTAGGGGAGGACATATTTCATCTAATACATCATCAGGTCCTTTCCCTTACAAGTTGAAAGAGACTGTGTCTGCCAGGCCTCCTCAAGACAATCCTTCCAACAGGTATGAGCCACCTGTACCTTTTGAGGACCCTGAAAATAATCCATCTGCTTGGACTGCCAGGATGAAGGAATTGGCTGCACTGGATCAGATTAAGATGGCCAGAGAACAAGGAATAGATTCTTCCAACATTTCTACAATGTCTGAGCAAAGACAGAAAGAATTAGAGAAATATGCTTCCAGTAAATTCTTTGATGCTGAGAGATACATGGAATTACATCATGCAGTTGTGGTTCCCAGGCCTACAAAGCAAACATATTTGGGTGCAGCAGATGACACCAGGTCCAACAAAGAAGCCCTCAATCCAAACAGAGAAATTAAACTTATCAAAGGCAAAGAGAAGAAATGACATTGTAAGGTGACAGTTTCTGTGAATTCTGATTGCTATCTGGATGATATATATCTCTGTGATTCTGCTTTGTCTAGCTGTTGTTTTTATGTTCTTCTGATTGTATGTTGTTTTTTTTTCAAAGCCTGTAAATAGTAATCCTAACCCAAATAGGGGGAGATTGTTGGAACACCCTATTACTAATTTGGGTCAGGATCACTATGTCTCTAGGAACCTTTGCTTGACCTTCTGTATAGCTTAATAGGTCAATTAGAATTGAGTCTAAGGGTTAGAAGTCTAGGTTTGGAAGCTGCCCTGAAAGACCAGGATTCTCTGTCTGAAGACCAAGTCATATCGTCGAGCTCAGCACGACGATTCGTCGAACTCCGGTCGACGATCGTCTAGCTCAACTTCGACAGATCGTCGAGCTCCATTCGACGATCGCTGAGCTCAACTTCATAATATCGTCGAACTCCATTCGACGATCGGTGAGCTCAGGTCGACGATTTTGACTCTGCTTTGGATCTTTATCTCTGAGCTCAGTTCGACGATCTTTGAGCTCAGATCGACGATATTTTGCTGCTGTGTGTTTCCAGATCGCTGAGCTCAGCTCGACGATAGCAGAGCTCAGTTCGACGATTTTAGACAACTTCCAGGATATTTCTTAATTCAAATTCAAATTAGTTAAGAGTTATTCTGCAATTAATTCAGAGATTTGCTAGTCGTTTTCATTTATTTCTGGACCAAGTTTCAAGGGATTTTTCAAGGAATAATTCTGTGGACTTTCCTCCAGAAGAGATTATGCAATTAAGGATGCAATTAATGCAGGCCAACGACTATACTTGACAGAGAATGTTATTCTATTCTATACCAGAGAATAAAAGACAGGATTTTTGAATCTCTCAAGAGAATACACACAATACAGAGAGAGGATACAGATTACATAGAAGCATTCAAAAATCTTCTGTCACAAAAAAAAGAATTCAGAAGAACACACATCCAAGGAGATCAACCCTTCTAATATCTTTAGATCTCCTTAGTCTTCAAAGTGTTCAAGGCCAACATATTTCCAGACTCCAGACACTCAACATTTCAACAATTGCTGAAATCATCTATTGCTGGAGTTCAACCTTTGAAGGCCTATCACCCTCAGCAAAGCTTTTCTTCCTGAAGATCTCAAGGATTCAGGGGGAGCTTTGACATCAATCCACATAGTCTTCTCAGTTATTTGAGAAAGAGAAGACTTCCATCATTCTCTCACCCCCACTCTGTAAAGGGTTTCTCAAACTCCCTTCAAAAGTTTGAGCTTGGTTTTTGAGCACCTTGTCAAAAGCTCATTGGTGGCAAGACACCTGATCAAAAAATCTGCTTTGGTTTTTGAGCACCTTATCAAAAGCTCATTGGTGCCCAGGACACCTGATCAACTCATCCTGCAGTGGATTCCTACCTAGGGTGGTAGAAGAGTGGATGTACCCAAGTTTGGGAAACCACTATATTTCCTTGTGTCTTCTGGTTTTGCTTGTTTTCATTTTTGTTTCTGGCCTAGATTTTTCTGTGCTTAGTTTTTGCTTAACTTAGTGCTGTGATTAGATTTATGTTTGCTTCCCTGCTCACACATATTACAACAATTGTTGTAAAAGCTTTTAAAGCACCATATACTCTATTCACCCCCTCTAGAGTATATCAGATCTAGTTGCTCTTTCACTATTGGTTTTCCGCTGCACATCGACAAAAATGGAGCCCGCATACCGTCACAACCGTGTGAAATCATGCAGGTATGTCTCCACACTACCTTCTCCTTGCGTTAGCCGTTGGAACTCATTTTCTATGGCAATATGCTGTGTCGCTGGTAGGTGCTTTGCCAGGAAGAGTCGCGAGAACTCCTCAATCGACACTTGTGTTAACTGCCTGCCCGATAAGTGGTGTAACTCGATCTCGTCCCACCATAACTGAGCCTCTCCTTCCAATAGGAAGATGGCCAAGGTGACCTTCTAATCTTCCTCCGTCCTAATCGCCATCAAGAAACGCTTGAGGCGTGACAACCAGTCCTCCGCCTGCGTAGGGGATCCCACACCCGTAAACGTCGGTGGATTGAAACTCATAAACTGCTTCAACTGCCTTTCAGCAGCTCGAGGTTCCATAGCTGCAATAGGTTCTGGCCTCGCCGCAACATGTTCTGGCCTCAATGCTAGCTGCGCCTGCCAAGTAGGCTGTGCTTGAATCATCGCAAACAGGGACTCAGAAACGAAGCGGACAGTTTCCGCAGAAGGAGGAGGTGTAGGCACCTTAGTTGGTGTTGTACTCTCATTAGAATGCTGGGGCTCTGACTACCCAACAGCACTCCGCGTCACATATAGGTGAACAAGACACACACATTAGCGACCTCACACAAGCAATAACAATAATATAGGAACACGTAGGTTCCTCAAACAAGTGTATTTGCATTCCTAAGTGTACATTCAAGAGTTCATTGGTGTTAACGCGGTTCGCACTTACACGTGCTCGCCACCCCACAAAAGAATTTGACCACAAATTCGAAAGGGAAAGACCGAGATAGCTGATACCAAAAATGTAACGACTCCATCCGTTCATATAGCATATAATAGAAGGTCCGGCCGGGGCCCCACATCATATACCACAAAACAGGCGACGAAGTCACGAGTTAATATCAGAGTTGTGCATCCTAACTCACAGCATTCTAGCGGAAGCTTTTAACAGAAATTCTGAACTCCAACCATGAATGTCCACTAATATAAACACCCACATTTATATAGGAATGTACATCAAATACAATATCATTTGGCCTTATGGCCTTACAGTTGTTCTTTACAAGAGTGGCTTCCAAACATCGGCGCGCAGGCCGGCAACACATGAACAAAACACAACATTTTACAACTTAGCCTTCAAGGGCTAGTAGCAGCAGCAACAGCAGCAGCAGGAACTTCAGCCTTTATATGTCCCGCTCGGCTCTCCAGCACCTGTACAAGGCATAGAGCTTATTCCTTCGCAAGGTATGCAACACCAACCACAAGTGGTTTGCATGATCAACTTCAGATTGAGAATACACCAAAATATCATCAATGAACACAATCACAAATAAATCCAAGTACTCTCGGAACGTTCGGTGCATCAAGTCCATGAATACCGATGGCACATTACAGTGGTATTCCTTCCCTACAGGCATAAAAATTCATATTCAGATATATAGATATCACATTGTGCTCTCACGCACAACCATTCCATCACAATCGTCAGCCATGTGGCCCGACAATCCGTGTACTCAGGGCACATTCTTGGTGTACCGGCGAACCAGGGTCCCACCACCATTCCAGGTCCAATACCCGACGGTAAATTGAGCATTTAGTCTTTCTGGCGCGCATGCCTAAGACTCTCATTATGCACTCCAACTGACCGCAATTTCAGGTCTTCGAGTCGGACGGACATAATGCAGGTACGGATCAACCACCACCTATTGCTCAAGTTTCCTTGCCATCATCGAATACCAACATACTCGCAGCTAAATAAAAGGCGCGGGTCGGTTTCACCTTACCTGTTCGGCACGAGGCCTTTTCCCAAGAGATCATCAAGCTCACAATAGCCACAATGTCCACCACGGACTGGCTTTGCAATCATAGGTTGGCTAGGAGCCACGTCCAGCATTAGCAACGGAACTCACTTTCCATCCCTAGCCCCAACCTTAGATGGCTCACGTGACCAGCAATTCCTGCAGCCATTTGTAGTGCCACAAACACTAGTCTTTCAAGTATACAACACAAACACTTGCTGGTATTTTCCTGGGCTTCCACACTAGTACTTCCTGCTACTACCCTTCACAGGCACAACCCATCAAGCATCACAAGCATTAGAGGGTATTTTATTGGACTTCCACAACAGTACTTCCTGCTACTACCCTTCACAGGCATAACCCCTCAAGCATCACAAGCATCACAAGGGTCTTTTCCTAGACTACCACTCCAGTACTTCCTGCTACTGCCCTTCACAGGTCCAACCCATCGACTCCATAAACTACATGTTTCATCTCGGAGTCTTCTTCGGTGTGTAAATGCAACATCGCCAATCTAGACCAACCTGTCCTGATGGGCTTCACACAGCATGCCTATTCCGTACTCCATTTCCGGATCTATATGCAATACTAGTGGGGATTCCAAGAATCAACCCAAGGAAATCCATTCAAAATACACCCTCTGGTGGGGGAAATCCATACACATGCCAAAAAGGAAGGACTTCACATGTCCAAGAAGGAAGATCGTTACCCTTGATGATCTCTTTGGAGCCATGTAATTCTAGTCGGTTGGAAAGCACTACAGCAACTTTGCCTCCATAAATTTGGCCTCGAACCTTAGCTCAGAACTCTCAAGCTCCACCAGTAGTTGGATCCCTCCTCCTCCTCCTCCTTGCTCTACCTTCTCTCTCACTCTCTTAGAAAGAGAATGGCCAAGTGAATAATGAGAGTTATCTTCTCTTTTTCGGCCTTAAAGCAACAAGGAGAGACCTGAGCCATTAGATCCCAGATGAAGGAAAATGGACGACCACAAATTTTCCTGAAAGCTCTTTTTCGGGTCTTGCACGCCGTATGACATGCCCGTGTCAGATGGCATGTACCTTAAGAGGCACATGAACTGACTTATCTAGATCAGGACACGGCCATTTGACACGCCCGTGTCACATGGCTGACATGCCCGTGTCACACGGCTGACACGCCCGTGTCCGGCTCTCGAGACCCACTCGAGACAAGTACTCGAGTAGTTGGGCATGACATGCCCATGTCATAGGGCTGACATGCCCGTGTCCCAGCAGTACTCGATACATTGATGACCTACTCGAGACATCCCCTCGAGACCCACTCGAGTAGACACAGAGCAGAACACGCCCGTGTCCCATGGCTGACACACCCGTGTCTGGCTCTCGAGGCCTACTCGAGATCTACTCGAGAAAACCACTCAAGTAGTTGGGCAGGGCACGCCCCCTGACACGCCCGTGTTGCAGGGCATGTTCCCTCTCGAGAACTTCGTCGAGCGCATTTTGTCGAGCACTCGACATGCTGCTCAACCGAGCAGGACACAGTCAATGACACACCCATGTACCAGGCCGTGTCGCCCAGTCTAAACCCAAATTTGGGCTTTAGGGTGTTACAACCCTCCCCTTCTTACAAGAAATTTCGTCCTGAAATTTACACACAGTAAGGAAATCAAACCCAATCACCCACCATGAACTCCACATTCCGGTGCTTGGTGTTGTAGTATTTCACTTGTCGATCCTGGGCTATCAGTAGCTTCTCCCGAATAGCGCGTATTGTCGAGTTAGCTTCATCGAATTCTGTACGCTTAAACAGTTTTGATTCGCCTGCTTCTGCCCAAGCTAACGGTGTACGACACTTCCGACAATATAACGCTTCAAACGGTGCCATACCGATGCTAGCTTGGTAGCTATTATTGTAGGAAAACTACACCATATAGAGATGATCTTCTCATCTCTTTACAAAATCTAGGGTGCACATTCAGAGCATATCCTCTATTGTTCTGTTGGTCCTCTGAGTCTGGCCATTAGTTTGGGGATGAAAGGCCATACTGAACGTCAACTTCGTTCCCAACAGTTCATGGATTAGACTCCAATCATTCGATGTGAATCGCCATCACGATCAATCACGATGCTACGGGGAAGACCGTGCAGTCATACAATCTGCTCCACATAGAGCTTCGCCAAACTGTCCACTGAATCATCCCGCATGTTCGGAAGGAAGTGAGCCACTTTCGTCAACCGGTCTACAATCACCCAGATTGAATCATTCCCGCATTGAGATCTTGACAACCCGTGCATGAAATCCATTGAAATATCATCAAACTTCCATTCCGGCATCGACAACAACTTCAAGAAACCGCCAGGCTTCTGACATTCCGCCTTCACCAAAGCACAAGTTTGGCATTTCGCCACATAATGAGCGATATCTCTCTTTAGTCCTGGCCACCAAAACAGCTTTTTCATGTCCATGAACATCTTTGTGCTCCCGGGGTGAATTGAGTACTTCGTATAGTGAGTTTTGTACATCAACTCTTCATGCAACTTACCCATATTTGGGACGCACAACCGACCCTCTTTCCACAAAAGGCCGTCATCCCAGGACAATTGGCCATCCAGCTCATCCTTTGCATAGCATTGGAGACTTTCATCAAGCTCCGTTGCTCGTCGAATCCTGTCCGCTAGGTCATATTGTACCTCCGTCCAGTTCAAACATGCATCGGCTGTGGAATTCTTGTCAACACAAGAAATCTCTAACGCTTCCAACTCCTGGATAAGACGCTCATCATGCATCTGCAACCAATTTGCCCTTGGCCGAGTCCTACGACTCAAGGCATCATCAACCACATTTCCCTTCCCGGGAGTATAATGAATCTCAAATGTGTTGTGCCCAAGGAACTCCAGCCACCTTCGTTGTTGCATATTCAGATCCTTCTGCTCCAACAAGTACTTTATGCTCTTATGGTCCGTAAATATATCCACTCTTACGCCATAAAGATAATGCCTCCATAACTTCAGTGCAAAGATCACCGCTGCCAACTCTAAGTCGTGGACGGGATAATTTCGCTCATGCACTATCAACTGTCATGAGCCATAAGCAATCACTTTTCCAAACTGTAGAAGAACACAACCTAAGCCGCTTCCTGAAGCATCACTATAAATCTCATACCCGTCGTTACCACATGGCGATGTCAACACAGGCGCCGTAGTCAACCGACTCTTTAGCTCTTCAAAAGCTCGTGCGCACTCCGGCGTCCAAACAAACTTCTGATCTTTCCTGGTTAGTGTGGTCAGAGGCAAAGCGATCGGCGAGAAGTTTTCAACAAAATGTCTGTAGTAGCCCGCTAGTCCAAGGAAACTCCGGACTTCGGCCACCGAAGACAAATCTGGCCACTCCTGTATGGCTCTTATCTTTGACAGATCTACTGATATTCCCTCTCAACTTACCACATGGCCAATAAAAGCCACTGACGACAGCGAAAACTCACACTTTGAGAACTTGGCATAGAGCTTATTTTTTCGCAAGGTATGAAACACCATTCGCAATTGGTTTGTATGCTCAACTTCCGATTGAGAGTACACCAAAATATCATCAATGAATACAATCACAAACAAGTCCAAGTACTCGGAACGTTCGGTGAATCAGGTCCATGAATAACGATGGAGCATTGCACAGCCCAAACGACATTACTGTGAACTCATGATTACCGTAGCATGTTCCAAATGCGGTCTTGGGAATGTCACCTTCCCAAATCCTCAACTGGTAATATCCAGATTTCAAATCCAATTTAGAGTAGATGGTTGACCCCACCAGCTGATCGAACAAGTCATCTATCCGAGGAATCAGATACTTGTTCTTCTCTGTCAGCTTATTCAATTCACGGTAGTAAATACATAACTGCAAACCACCGTCTTTCTATTTCACAAACAGAACAGGTGCGCTCCAACGTGACATACTTGAGCGTATATATCCCTGCTCCAGCAACTCTTTCAATTGGACTTTCAATTCAGCCATTTCCTTTGGCGCGATGCGATATGGCGAGCGGGGCAAAGGTTTCACACCTGGCACCAACTCAATCGTGAAGTCGATCTCCCGCTGGGGTGGTAGCCCAGGAAGATCCTTAGGGAACACATCTGCATACTCCTTTACAACCGGAACATCACACACATTGGCCTTTGGCTCAACAGCCTGAATCAGCATGAAGTATAACTCCACGCCCTTTCGAACATCATTGACAACTTGGAGTGCAGACAGCAAGGTCCCGCCCACTCCTCGCCTGCTAGCGAACTTAGTCTCAAGCTCGGTATTCTAGCCCAGTCTGATCGCTTTTGACTGGCAATCAATATAAGCACGATGCTCCGCAAGCCAGTCCATACCAAAAATCACATCAAATTCTGATATCGGCAGTGCAGATGCAGTCAAATAGAAATCCCGACTTCCAATTTGAACCGCCACATCGCAAGCCCTATCCGCAAGCATTAAACAACCATTCGATAATAACACCCTCATGCTCTTTGTCTTCACATGACTAGGTACTCCAATTCGAGCTACGAAGTCCTTAGATAGAGATGAATGTGAAGCACCCGTATCAAACAGTGCTCTCGCCAACGTGTTCCGAATCATAACAAAGCCTGTGGCAATCACATCACACACAAGCCATACACAAAGCATGCTATAAGAAAAGCATTCAATAACTTAACTCGTAACTGTGACGATGTTACTTTACTTGATGGCCTCCTGCAGGCCAAGGTTGTAGACTCGGGGCTACGCCTGGGATGCAGAGGACTCCACCACTGCCTTTCCCTTCTCAGCATAAGACGCTCCCGCCTTCTTTTCTCACTTTGGTGGACCAACCCGACAATCACGGGCTATATGCCCCACTCTTCAACAAGTAAAGCAAGTACGAGTCTCCGGCCTCGAAGTGGCCCCCGACATTGCACCCGATGCAACTATAGAAGGAGCTTGTCCAGAAGACTTGGACCTCTTGCCCCATTTCTTTATATAATACGATTTCCCAGGTCGGGGCGCTTTCAACTCTGGCTTTGTCACAGCCAAGGCCCACTTTCCTTGCACCCTCTTCATGTCCTTCTCTAGCACGCACGCAGTATCAACCAACGCCTGGAACCCTTGGTTCACTGAACTCGAAAGCAGGAATCGCAACTAATCCCGCAATCCTACATAGAACCTATTGGTTTTCCGCTGCTCATCGGCAAAAATGGAGCCCGCATACCGTCCCAACCGTTGAACTCATGCAGGTACGTCTCCACACTATCTTCTCCTTGCGTTAGCCGTTGGAACTCATTTTCCATGGTAATATGCTGTGCCGCTGGTAGGTGCTTTGCCAGGAAGAGTCGCGAGAACTCCTCAATCGACACTTGTGTTAATTGCCTGCCCGCTAAGTGGTGTAACTCGATCTCCTCCCACCATAATCAAGCCTCTCCTTCCAATAGGAAGGTGGCCAAGGTGACCTTCTGATATTCCTCCGTCCTAATTGCCGTCAAGATACGCTTGACGCGCGACAACCAGTCCTCCGCCTACGTAGGGGATCCCACACCCATAAACATCGGCGGATTGAAGCTCATAAACTGCTTCAACTGCCTTTCAGCTGCTCGAGGATCCACAACCGCAACAGGTTCTAGCCTCGCGGCAACCTATTCTGGCATCAATGTCGGCTGCGCCTGCCCTTGCGCATGCCCAGTAGGCTGTGCTTGAATCATCGCAAATAGGGCCTCAACAACTAAGCAGACAGTTTACGCAGAAGGGGGAGGTGTAGGCACCTCAGCTAGTGTCGTACTCTCATCAAAATGCTGGGGCTCCGACTGCCCAGCACCACTCCGCGTCACATATAAGTGAACAAGACACACACATTAGTGACCTCACACAAGCAATAACAACAATATAAGAACGCGCAGGTTTCTCAAACAAGTGTATTTACATTCCTAAATGGACATTTAAGAGTTCATTGGTGTTAACGCGGTTCGCACTTACACGTGCTCGCCACCCCACAAAAGAATTCGACCACGAATTTGAAAGGGAAATACCGAGACAGCTGATACCAAAAATGTAACGACTCCATCCGTTCATATAGCATATAATAGAAGGTCCGGTCGGGGCCCCACATCGTATACCGCAAAACAGGCGCCGAAGTCACGGGTTGATATCAAAGTTGTGCATCCTAACTCATAGCATTCTAGCGGAAGCTTTTAATAGAAATACTGAACTCCAACATGAATTTACACTAATATAAACACCCACATTTATATAGGAATGTACATCAAATACAATATCATTTGGCCTTATGGGCTTACAGTTGCTCTTTACAAGAGTGGCTTCCAAATATAGGCGCATAGGCCGGCAACACATGAACAAAACATAACATTTTACAGCTTAGCCTTGAAGGGATAGCATCAGTAGTTGCAGGGACTTCAGCCTTTATATGTCCCGCTCCGCTCTCCAGCACCTGTACAAGGACAGCCCACCCAACGGTGGCAAATAAGACAACGGTCAACATTCAGCTCACCAATTTATAACGACCCTACCCATTACCCGGGACAGTGGTATTCCTTCCCTGCAGGCATAACAATTCATATGCAGATATATAGATATCACACATTGTGCTCTCACGCACAACCATTCCATCATAATCGTCAGCCACGCGGCCCGACGATCCATGTACTCAGGGCACATTCTTGGTGTACGACGAACTAGGGTTCCACCACCATTCCAGGTACAACACCCGATGGTAAATTAAGCATTTAGTCTTTCCGGTGCATAGGCCTATGACTCTCACTATGCGCTCCAACTGACCGCACTTTCAGGTCTTCAAGTCGGACGGACATAACACAGGTACGGATCAACCACCCCCCATTGCTCAAGTCGCCTTGCCATCACCGAATACCAACGTACTCGCGGCTAAAAAAAGGCGCAGGTTGGTTTCACATTTCCTGTTGGCACGAGGCCTTTTCCCAAGAGCTCATCAAGCTCACAATAGCCACAATGTCCACCACAGACTGGCTTTACAATCATAGGTTAGCTAGGAGCCACGTCCAGCGTTAGCGACAGAACTCACTTTTTTTCCCTAGCCCCAACCTTGCTGGCTCACGCGACCAGCAATTCCTACAGCCATGTGCAGTGCCAGAAATACTGGTCTTTCAATTATATAACACAAACACTCGCGGGTATTTTCCTGGGCTTCCACACCAGTACTTCTTGCTACTACCCTTCACAGGCACAACCCATCAAGCATCATAAACATCAGAGGATATTTTCCCGGACTTCCACACCAGTACTTCCTGCTACTACCCTTCACAGGCATAACACCTCAAGCATCACAAGGGTCTTTTCCTGGACTACCACTCCAGTACTTCCTGCTACTGCCCTTCACAGGTCCAACCCATCGACTCCATAAACTACACGTTTCATCATGGAGTCTTCTCCAGTGTGTAAATGCAACATCACCAATCCAGACCAACCTGTCCAGATGGGCTTCACACAGCATGCCTATTCTGTACTCCATTTTCGGATCTATATGCAACACTAGTGGGGATTCCAAGAATCAACCCAAAGAAATCCCTTCACAATCCACCCTCTAGTGGGGGAAATCCATACACATGCCAAAAATGAAAGACTTCACTTGTCCAAGAAGGAATATCATTACCCTTGATGATCTCTTTGGAGCCATGGAGTTCTAGCCGGTTGGAAAGCACTGCAGCAGCTTTGCCTCCACAAATCTGTCCTCGAACCTTAGCTCGAAACTCTCAAGCTCCACCAGTAGCTGGATCCCTTCTCCTCCTCCTCCTCCTTGCTCTCCCATCTCTCTCACTCTCTTAGAAAGAGAATGACCAAGTGAATAATGAGAGATATCATCTCTTTTTCGGCCTTAAAGTAGCAAGTAGAGGCCTGGCCCATTAGATCCCAGATGAAGGAAAATGGACGGCCATAAATTTTCCTGAAAGCTCTTTTTCGGGTCTGACAAGCCCGTGTCACAAGGCGTGTACCTTAAGAGGCACACGAACCGACTTATCCAGATCAGGACACGGCCATGTGACACGCCCATGTCACATGGCTGACACTCCCGTGTCAGGCTCTAGATACCCACTCGAGACCTACTCGAGACAAGTACTAGAGTAGTTGGGCATGACACGCCCGTGTCATAGGGCTGACATGCCTGTGTCCCAGCAGTACTAGAGACATTGATGACCTACTAGAGACACTCCCTCGAGACCCACTCGAGTAGATACATAGCAGAACACGCCCATGTCCCATGGCTGACACGCCCGTGTCCCATGGCTGATACACCCGTGTCTGGCTCTCGAGACCTACTCGAGACCTACTAGAGACAACCAATCGAGTAGTTGGGCAGGACATGCCCCTTGACATGCCCATGTCACAGGGCGTGTTCCCTCTCGAGAACTTCGTCGAGTGCATATCGTCGAGCACTCGACAGGCTGCTCAACCGAGCAGGATACAGCCGGTGATATGCCCGTATCCCAGGTCATGCCGCCTAGTCTAAACAAAAATTTGGGCTTGGGGGTGTTACATACTTCAAATCTTATACAGTTTATATCCTGAGCCAGTTGAAATTGCATCTCCATATTACTTTCATCCACATACTTTTCAAGCTATGTTCTTTGTTGGTCAAGCATAATTTATAGTAGTACAAGCAATGAGCTGGTGTCCACTAGAGGAGCTGGAGTATGTTCAGACTGAATAAACCTTTTATAACTCATACTTCTCTTTTTCATTTCAGATATTTTTCTTTTCTTCAGCAGAGATTCTTATGCTACCTCAGATTCAGAGGAACTTCCTTCGTCAACTAGTAATGTCTTTTTGGCTTTGTCAGTATCTGGGTCCAACTCTCCCTCAACTATTGCATCTTCTTCATTTATATTGGTATTTTCTAAATTAGCATCTGCATGATGAGTTTCAGCATCAGGAATTTGATTATGTTGAGTGTCAGCTAACTCCCACTGGATTTCAGTTTCCATGAACAAAAGATTTTCTTCCACTGTCTCCTTTGAGGTAGGATCTTCATATTCTTTCCCAGAAATCTGCACATCTTGTGCCAGATTCTTAGAAGTTACAGTTATCCCCCACTGGATGTTATCTGTTTTATCCAAAAGAATTTCTTCTTCAGTCTTCTTATTGACTGCATTTTCAGTATCTTCATCTGTCATCTACAGATCTTGTGCAGTTGCATCATTCAGTCTTTCCTCTTTGTTCAGGTCATGAACCACATCCATCATTGTTTGGCCTGCAATTTCACTTTCTAATGTTGGAAGCACATTAAGGTTTTCTTCTTCAATGTGTTCCTTCTCTGGTACTATCTCGCCCTGCATATGTTCCTCAGTTCCAGATGAAAGTCTAGGAGAAATTTTTGGGGGTGGAATATCTTGTTCATCTGAGCTTGAACTTTCTTGTCCATCAGATTTACTGGAAGAATTTTCTTCCACAACTACTTTCTTCTTATTTTTCTCTTGCTTCTTTACCACTCTAGGTGTCTCTTTAGATAGAACTCTATCCCATCTGGATAAAATCCTCATATCCATTCTGCGCATGTGATTGATTTTTGTTCCAGGATTTAGGTTCAGACAATTTGGAAAGGCCTGTACCAAGTAGAGGCTTATTATTCTGCCCAGATTGGGCTTCTTAAGGTATTATGTGATTTTGTCAAAGACTACTTTTCTCACGTCAGTCTTGACTTTGAATATTACTCAAGCCATTAGCAGAAACATGTTGACTGATATTCTGTCATGTGCTCCTGTTTTGCACAGCAGCACCTTCCCTATTATTTCTGATAGGAATTTCCCTTGATTGTTCATGCCTTTGCGGAACAGGGTACTTCCCAATTTGGTGGTTGGAGCCAATCCACACCATTTTAATGCATCTGTGGTTTTGGCAGAGTCTAAGTCTTCTTCTTGGTCAATTCTAAGTATGTGGAATATCTTGGCCAGTCTTCTTGTTGTGATTTTCACTTTTATTCCATTCACCTTGGATTAATCTTTGTTAAACTTAATTCCAGTGATGCATTGGAGAAGAATTCTGACATTTCTCTTTTCCAGATATTTGTAGGTTCAGAAATAAAATACTCCAAGCTAGCCTCATTGATCAGGTTCACTGTCACAACACGTATTTTTCACTACCAATAAAGGTGTATTATAGTAAGGGAAAAATGCGCGTCATGATTCCATGTCAGCAGGGGATAACTACGGACGCTCAGGCAAACACCTACTAAATCATGAAAAAAGATTCATTGAGCCATTTAAAGGTAAAATCAGCTTAAGTGTGGTAGTTAGCTATATCCCTCGGCTTGGCGGCTCATCAAGTCCACGAGGAAAGTATTTATACACTGCGGAAATTACTTCTTTTACATAATTAGACGCCCTACATGAGTTTAGAGGTTCCCAGGGGACACCTCAAAGTATGCAAGTTCTAAATTTATAATAGCAATAAAAGTAGATTTTTACGGTCATTAAGATAGTTGAACTGGGAAATACGAGTTCAAAACAGAGGCCCAAACACGCCAAATTTATGAGTTCAAAACAGAGGCCCAAACGCGCCAAATTAAACGATTTAAACAGTGAAGACAACCCAAGAATCCGACGCACCATTCTTGAGACATAACATGAAATGCTCTCACAAGCGAAAAAAAATCACCACAAGGGTCCAAGCATACGCCGAGACTCCAAAATGCTCGGAACGCAACAGAACTAGACAAGCCCAAGGCCTTAAAGCCTCATCCTTAATATCAAGGAAAACATTCCAACCCATCAGAATCACAAAATCAGGATAGACAAACTCAATAGATGCGAAAACGCACAAATGGTGCAGCGTCATCAACAAAACAAAAAAGGGTAATGCCCTGATGTCGAAATTAAGACGTCGACAAACCAAATAATGACATCAGAAAATTAGGGGCATTACATTCACCACATCCTCGATTTCGTCATCTGCCGACTGGAATCCATTGCGAACCAACTCATATCATTCGAAAATGTTATCGTCATTCTTGGGAGCCATTGGAATTGAGAGAAATTGAAGAAGATGATGTGTCGACTAGAGGAGTTCTAGGTCTCTACACTCAGGGTTCAATCTCTCAGGAATTTAGGTAAGAATAGACGACACCTACTTTCTTGCCCTATTTATAATAGATGCTACAAAAGTTGAAAAGGTGTGCTGCCAAATCTGTTCCAAGTTTTAGGAAATAAGCTAGTGTCAACACCAGTATTGAGTGTCACACCAGTTTGTCGAGATGTGTCGACATAGTACAAATCAAGTCTGTCGTGATGTGTCGACTCAAGTTGACACATATTTTATGTCTCTCTACATATATGCTTTAGGGTTTTGATATTCGTATGTCTCGACGCATCACTATCTAAAGTGTCGACACACACTCTGGTGTCTCGACACATCACTTACAAAAGTGTCGACACACCCTTTGGTTTCTAGACACATTATAGTGTCGACATATTTTCTTGTGTCTCAACACTGACTAGTCAAAATTTTGTTTTTCTTTAAGTGTTGATTCTTGACACTTTTGTTGCAAATTTTTGGAACATAAATGAGTATACTTAATTACTGATTAATAAGTTTTATACTTAAGTTATTACTATTTTACTCAAGATTTAACATTTCAAGTTCACATTTAAAGAAATTATATTTCTCTTCTTCCAAAGGCTTAGTAAAAATATTAGCAATCTGTCTATCTGTGGAAACAAATTCTAAGCTAATATCTTCATTTTCTACATGTTCTCTAATAAAATGATATCATATTTCAATGTGCTTAGTTCTACTATGTGACACAAGATTATTGGCAATAAAAATATCACTAGTAGAATCAAAGTATAAAAGAATTTTACTTAGCTGTAAATTTTAATCTTGTAACTGGTGCTTAATGCAGAGCAATTGTGCACATCAACCACAAGCAGAATTGTACTCAGATTCAGGTGTGGATATTGCTACACTTGTCTGCTTTTTGCTGCTACATGATACCAGACTCCTTCCAAGAAATTGATATGACCCTGATGTGCTTTTCCTCTCTTCTTTGCATCCTGCATTGTCTGCATCTAAATAGCCTATTAGATCAAAATCACTATTCTTGGGATACCATAGGACAAGATTTTGTGTGCCCTTTAGATATCTCAATATTCTTTTAACTGCAGTATAGTGAGATTCCTCAGGGCATGCTTGATACCTGGCATAAACACAAGTGGCAAACATTATGTCTGGTCTACTGGATGTTAGATAGAGTAGAGAACCAACTATGCCCCTATATAAGGTGATATCAATTGGCTTCCCAGCATCATCCTTGTCAAAAGACATACTTGAACCCATAAGAGTTTTCATTGAAGTTGTTGTTTCCATGTCATACTTCTTGATTATCTCCTTGGTGAACTTAGACTGACTAATGAAAAGTCTATCTAAAGTTTGCTTAACTTGGAGACCCAAGAAAAACTTGATGATAGTTTGTTTTGTATTTAAGCTCTTAGAGTTCTGTTTAGGCCTTTATTGTGCAAATCTTATCTTATTAGCTTATATGTCCCCTCCTCTTATATTTATTTATGCCACTAATGTTTTTCTGCTCTTTTGCAGGTTTTCTCAATTTTCAGCCAAAATGACCTGACACGGCCACCAACACGGCGGTGTCATGGGGCGTGTCACTTGTTCCCAAAGAAATCAGCCACCAGAGGAAAGACCAGAGTTCATCCCGAGCAGGACACGGCCTCTGACACGGCCTCCAACACGGTCGTGTCTCTGACCGTGTCAAGCTGGCCGTGTCAACATGAGGCATGTCAATAAGAGCCAATGACTTTCTAGAGAAGGACACGACCACCAACATGGCCATGTCACCGGGCATGTCGCAACCTCCTCAAAGCATGCAACCCACCATTAATGCGCCCCCTTCAAAGCCCATCAACTACATAGGACACGACCACCAATACGGCCGTGTCGTTGGCCGTGTCAGCATGGGCGTGCCCGCCGATTCGATGCTGTAATGATCATTTCCCGCCAGAACAAGAGCCCAAAGTCAACCAGTACGGGACACAACCACCAACACGGCCGTGTTGACCGGCTGTGTCGTCTCCTCATGAATTTCTATAAATTCAGCCCTTCCCCCTTGTTTCTAGAAGAGTCCTGGAGTGTGTAAGGAGGTGCTGTCCATTTGTTTTCTGAAGTTTTTCATGCATTTTCTTAAGAGTTCTTTCTCTCCTTTTTCATTTTAAGTCTATCTTAATCCTAGCTTAGTGCTTTCTTTGTACTAGTTTCTAGTTTCTTTTAGTAGCTTAATGTTAATGATAGCTTAGTCTTTTATTTCATTGCACTTGTAATTTTCATTTCCAAGTTGTAAGCTCTCTTTTAGATTAATATAAAAAAGTGTTGTTTGCTCTCTTTAGTACCTTGTGTTATTTATGCTTTACTACTCACCCCCTCCTCCACTTCACCATGAGTAACTAATCCTCCTTGTACTCGATCTTGATGATCCGAGTTTCGAGTGATTAAGTTATGATGCTTTGAATTTACCTTTTATTTTTCGATTTTAGGCCTTCAATTTACTCTTGATTTTTCATGGGTTGGAGGTATATCATCGATATATATTCTCCACCTTTTCTTTCATTCTGGGCTAGCCGAGAGGCCGATAGTTTGAAGTGAGTATTCAAGAGTAAAGAGAGTTGTATGCACCCCTCGAGAGAGGAAGATGTCCAAATCTCCCGGATTGGAGTAAAATCCAATAGTGGGGTTCACCGCGTAAAGCGAGCTTTAGGCCTCCGATTTAGACGAGAGTCGGTCGGACCTTCCTAAACTCAGTTGGGCAGGACTTTGAGAGAAGTGTGTTCAAGCTTTAGGAACCTCCACGGTCAAGGACCTTTACCCTATTAAGATTAGGTTTATTTATCGTGTTTTTAATCGACTCTTGCCGAGGTGATTCTCGATCGAGTATTTCTTTTTTCCATCGTTCAACCCCTTGTTTTTATCGATAGTTGTGGTCTTTATAGTTTAGTGCTAGTAGTGCTTTCATTTTATGCAAGTGTTTTCCTTTATGCTAGTAGTCTTTACTTTTTTTAGTTAGTAAACTACCTTAGTTTTCCTTCGATAAGATAATAACATTCGAATGAGTAAGATTACTCAACGGTTCCCGGATTTAAATATGACACTTGTGCCCGCTTGCTACAATTCGATAGGTATACTTGCCTAGTTGGATTGCTAGTTCGGTTGCTCTCTTTTCTTAAGAGAAAGTCTGGGCCATCACTTGAGTTCACCCATGCTACACATCTCAAACTTGCCATTCATTAATTTGGCAAACCTAGTGGAAAGTGACTCATCAGTAGAACCAAATATTATGTCATCAACATATATCTGTACTAAGATGGTCTTGCCTTTGACATCCCTTAGGAATAGTGTTTTGTCTATTTTCACTCTTTAGAATTTATTCTCTAGAAGAAACTTAGACAAAGTCTCATACCAAGCCCTTGGGGCTTGTTTTAAACCATAGAGAGATCTTAAAAGTAAATATATATTAGTAGGTTTAGTGCAATCAACAAAACTTGAGGGTTGCTCTACATAAACTCTTTCTTTAATATTGCCATTTAGAAAGGCTGACATAACATTCATTTGATATACTTTGAATCCTTTGTAGGTTGTATATGCTAGGAAGAGCCTTATAGCCTCCAATCTAGCTACCAGTACAATGGTTTCATCAAAGTCTATTCCCACTTCTTGTCTGTATCCCTTTGCAACTAGTCTAGCTTTGTTTCTGACTATAACCCCATTCTTATCCAGTTTGTTTCTATATATCCATTTGGTTCATATGATGTTGCAGTTTTCTGGTCTAGGAACCAACTTCCAGACATTGCACCTCTTGAACTGGTTCAATTCTTCCTTCATTGCACTTATCCAAGATGGATCCACATTAGCTTCTTCAATTTTCTTTGGTTCTGTCTGGGATAAAAAGCTTGAATACATCACTGTGTTGTCATGTTTGCTTCTTGTAGTCACACCCTGTACTGCATCTCCTATGATCAATTCCCTTGATGATCCCTTAGATTTCTGATAGCCACAGGGAATGTGACTTCTTCTCCTTGAACACCTACATCTTGCTGAGTTTCTTCTCATTGTTGTTCATGTGCAAGCTCTTCTTCAACTATATTAACTCCATCTTGCATATTCTGTCTTGATGATGCAATATCATCTATAGTCAATTCCTTTAGCTTTAAGTCTTCACCTGTTGTGCTTGATGAACCTGGCTTATCATTGTGAAACATAGAACTTTCATCAAATACAACATGAACAGACTCTTTCACAACTTGATCCCTCAAGTTGTAGACCCTATAGGGCTTACTGTGGTCACTATAACCAACAAATATTTCATTATATAACTTCTCAGCAAACTTGCATAGATATGTTTTCCATTATTTAGGACATATCATCTACATCCAAAGATTCTAAAATACGCCAAGTTTGGTTTTCTGCCCTTCATAAGTTCATAAGGAGTTTTATTCAATTTTTGTTGATTGAAGCTCTATTAAGAACATGACATGTTGTGTTTATAGCTTCAGCCCAAAAGTATTTTGGAAGTGATGAATCACTCAGTATGGTTCTTACAGCTTCAATGAGAGTCCTATTCTTTCTCTCAGCAATCTCATTCTGTTGGGGTGTTCTTGGTAAGGAAAACTCTTGCTGAATCCTCAATTCTTCACAAAACTTTGTCATATAATCAGATTGAAATTTATTTCCATGATCACTCCTAATTTTGACCACTGAGATATTTAATTCTTCTGAATTTATTTGACAAAGGTCTTGAAGACATTAGGGGTTTCAAACTTTTTCCTTAAAAAGAAAACCCAAGTGAATCTCGAGTAGTCATCAACTATTACAAAAGTGTAAATTCTCCTTCCTAAACTACGAACTGGCATAGGAACAAACAAGTCCATATGCAAGAGCTATAAACACCTCACTGAATCTTTATATTCAATATATTTGAATGTAGTTTTACTTTTCTTGCCTTTTTGGCATGCTGAGCATATGCCCTCCTTTGAAAATTTAATGTTACGGCCATTCCTAACAAGCTCTCTACTGAAAAGTTTGCCTATGGCCTTGTAGTTTAAATGAGCTAGCCTCTTATGTCATTTGACACAATGTGATTCATTCTCATTTGCAACTAGACATAAGGGTGAGTCTGACTTTAAACAAAGAAAAATCAAACAATACACATTCCCACATCTAGTTCATGTCAAGATAATCTCTTAGTTACTTGACTTCTTAATTAGGCACTCATCTTTCTGGAAAGAAATGTCATAGACAAGATCACAAAGTTGACTTATGCTAATTAGGTTGTGTAACAACCCTCCATATAAGCTACTTTAGTGAGAGTGACTAAGTCATTTGTGATCTTACCATAACCTTTGGTTATTCCTTTGTCAGCTCTACCAAAGTTCACCTTTGGTTCGTTCTCCATGGGGATAAATTCTCTTAAATTTTCTCTTGTTCCAGTCATGTGTCTGGAACATCCACTATCCAAGTAGCAGATTGGTCTGTCTTTAGTGCTTCACATTCCTACAAAATCAGAATTTATTTTTCCTTAGGAACCCAAATTATTTTGGGTCCTAGGCTCTTGTTAGCTATAGTTCTATTGAAACCACCATTGAGCTTCTTAACTGTATATCTTTTCTGAATATGAGATACCGAGCAATTGAACCAATAGTCCAAGGCAAAGTGTCCTACCTTTCCACAACACCAACATTTATATTTGTTGTACCTCCTCTTTGGAGGAACAAAAGGAACTTTGTGATAATATTCATTAGTACAGGAATCAACACATTTAACTGTTGTAATTAGTCTTGGAGCAAACAAGTTGTTTTGTCTCTCATTTATAACTATCCTCCTGTGAGCAGGCACATTAGGAAAAGCTTTCCTATTCACATATGAACTTCATCCATCTAGTCCAGACTTCTGGATTTCTTTCCCTTTAGTCTGAATTACAGGCTGTGGAATGATTGGACCCTTTTGTCCTGTCAACTTTTTGCCTCTTTTCTTCTTCGGTTTAACATACCCAAGTCCACTTCCAGGTGTTCCTCAGAAGGTATCTATAATGGGAAATACAATCTTAGGTTTAGAAAATTGTTGAATTAACTTTTTCTCATTCATAAGTTTGAGTTCCAGCTCCTGAATTGTTGCATCCTTCTGCTTAAGCATTAAGATTTGATCATCAATGATCTTAGTCAGCTTTGATAACTTAGAACTTTGAAGACCAATTTTCTGAGTATCCATCTTATGATGATACTCAAAACTTTTTAGTGAATGTATCTCTATAGCTTGTTCTTTAACAAGCTTTTTGCTATTTACTAGGGCTTCCAATTGCTTTCCAAACTTGACTATAAGCTGTTGTAGTTGAGTTACGAGGTTAGTCTTATGTGAATCAAACTCTGAGTCACATGAATTCAAACTCATCCCCAGTCTCATATATAGAAGTTTTAGTACTTGTTGAATTGTCATAGATTACCTGAGTATTCTAAGAGTCAAGTGCTTCTGTTTCTGGATAATCAGAAAGTGCCATTAAATTGATCTCCATTTCTTCTTTAGAATCACCATAGTGTGATGAAGTTGTGTAGCTTTTCCCTTTATAAATAGCTTTTCTGATGAACTCTACTTCACTGGAGAATAGTCCAGCAAGTTCTTATTCTGACTAAGTTGAGTCAGAATCACTATCAGATAAGGTCTTGGATTTCATAGCCATCAGTCCCTTCTCTGATTTCTTGTTCTTATAGAACTTCTTCTCTTTTGACTTTTTGTTTTCCTTCCTTTTTACTGGAGAGTCAGCTATGACATGCACAGGCCTGTTATAGCAACAACAAATAATGTCAGTATTAGATTGTTTATTCTAATGAGAATCATACCTGAGCACAAATTTGTCTCTGTGAATGTCTTTTCTTTTACTGGAGCTTGATCCAGAAGGTTTCTTTTTGTTCCACTACTTCCTTCTCTTTAGCATTTTCTTGAATTGCCTGGTAAACAGTGCCAATTCATCATCTGATAGATCTTCTAATGAAGAACAGACTTCAGTACTATCTATATCTTCATCCCTTCTGGGTGATGATGGGATTTTTCTTCTAGCCTTTTTAGATGTATCTGCTTTGAAGGCCATAGAATTAGTCTGAGTTGAACTTATGGAAAATTTTGCTTCAGCTTTTCTAAAGTTAAGCTGAAGCTCATGTGTCATAAGCTTCCTATACAAGTCTTGGGGTAACATATTTCTTAAATTCCCCATTTCTCTTATTGCACAAATCTTGATGTCTCATTCTTTATTTAGGGATCTTAAGAACTTGTCATTCAGCTCATAATTTGAGAAAATTCTACCATAGTTTCTTAAGTCATTTACTATTCTAAAGAACTTTTCATAGAATTGTTCAACAAAATCATTTTTTCCTTGTCTAAAGGCCTCATACTCTGGTTGAGAAGAGATTTTCTGTCATCTCTTGCCTCTTCTGTGCCTTCCATGTATACTATGAGTGTATCCCACATCTCCTTTGATGTATTACAGTGCACAAGATTCTGAAAGATAGAATTGACTATTATACTAACTATTATATTTTGTGCCCTCTTATCCATGGTGGCAATTACCACCTCATCCTTTGTCATTTCTGACAGTTTCTTTGCGGTTTGAACATTTGCATTTAGGACTGATGTCTTCATTGCTACATATGGTCCTTCTTATACAGTAACAAAGATTCATGGATCTGAGGAATGCATGAACAATCTTACTCTCTGTTTCCATATAGAAAAATTATCCTTAGTGCAAATAGGCAGTTTCATATAACTGAGTTCTCTGTGTGATTCAGAAGCTATAGATCTGATATTTTTCTAATACCTTTGGATCTTTTTTAGACTGTTAAGTCTTTCTTGAATGTCCTCCCTTTGATACCACTTGAAAGATAATCTTTTGGGTAGATAATCATTAGAGGGGGGGGGGGGGTGAATAGGTGACTTTTAAAATACTTTATCAAATATTTGTTTCTTAATAAATTCAGCAGTTAAAGCATTCACAACACAACACAAGCAGAATTAATTCACAGCACACAGCACACATCACATAGAGAATTTATAGTGGTTCCCCTTTCTTGGGTACATCCTCCCCCTTCTTCCTCACTAGTAATGTGCTAGATAAGGTTTTAGCTCCTCCTCTTTAACTCAGATCCAAAGATCTTACAGGCTCAGTTTTTGTTAAGAAACCTACACTCAGACCACCAGGTCCTACCTCAGAGATTTTCCCAATCTCCTGCCTCATGTCCCTCAATAAACCTACCTTAGCCTTTATAAAATAGACCTATAACTCAGTGATTCACTCAAATCACCTACCTCTGGTACCTCAAGAACTCTACCTCAGCCTTTACAAAATAGGATTACAACTCAGAGATAAGATCTCCTACCCATTCAGATCTATAGGAGATCTTACAAAATAAAGAGGTAAAGTATAAAGAATAAATTCTCAGAAAAGAGAATATCTGTAATCTTATTTATCTGTTTGCACAAATTATTCAATCAACAACAATGTATTTCTCCTTGATAAATTGGCTAGCTGGTAAGTTTCTTTTCTGAATCTGATATCTTCTTGATGTTGATCGGATTGATAAACGTGAAGAAATTGGTTATCATATCTACCTTGATCTTCAGATCGACTTGCATAAAAGATCTGGAGATTTTCTTGAAGACTTTCGTCTTCTTCATCCTCCTCGAGATTGGAAAATGAATGAGAATTTTCTGATTGCTTTTTCAATTTGTCTCACTCTTATTGGTGTAGACTACACCTATATTTATAGCCTTCATGAATGGGTAGTTACTGAATGATGACATTAGCGTCTGACATCATACATCAAATTATCCCTTAGACTGTTTTTGTTGATATATCTTATTCTTGTACCTGATGTGATAGTTCTGACTCGTCTTGGCACTTATGTGTTGACTCTGCACATTTTCTAAAACATAAGTGTCGAGATGTCTAAAGTTTCTTGACACTTTTGTCGAGAAATCTTAGCAGTCTCGACACAATCTTACTTGAAGGAATTTTCAACTGAAACTTGAGAGTGTCGAGACAGTTGATTTGTATCGACACAAGTGTTGTCTGTGTCGACATCTTTTGTTCTTCCTGGTGTCGACATCTTTTGTTCTGCCTTGTGTCGACATCTTTTGTTCTTCATTGTGTCGAGATAGTTGATTTGTCTCGACATAATTTTACTTAGTAAAATTTCCTGTCTTTTTTGTGTCGAGACAGTTGTATTGTCTCGGCTCAACTGCTTTAAGCTTTACAGTGTCAAGTAAACTGACTTTGTCTTCAAAGTGTTGAGACAACTGATTTATCTCGACAAAGCTGTCTTGAATCTTCTATGTGTCAAGCTAGTTGACTAGTCTCAACACAGCTTCTTTAAAGGTGTCGACGCAGTTGAATTGTGTCGACAATTTTGTACTTAGTCAATTTTCTGCACTGGAAGTTATTGAATGTAGACTTTGTTGACTTGTCTCGACGTAGCAACTACAAAGGTGTCGACATAGTTGAAGTGTGTCAACACTTTTGAACTTTGACATTTTTTCTTCAAAAACAAGTTAGCTTCCTATGTCCACCTGTCCAATCAATATGTAATCCTGCAAACATAAACTGAAATATACATCAAATACAAATATATGTATATCATAGAGTTGAAATGACTTTTTCAAATAAAGTACATTGTGACCAATGTATCCAACATATTCTCTTGAGAATTCTTCTAAAAATCTTTTCACTAATCTTAGCTATAAGATTCAAATAACTTTTGTAGTTATTCTCTTCCCATAAATCTTATTGAAAGTCCTCTGAAATTTATATTCTAGATATAAATATCGATGCTACTTAGACTTTTGGTTAATGATGCGTCAAAATATTGTTCAAAAGAAAGAATCTGTTGACATTACTTATTACTCGACATTATATTGTTATTCTATGTATGCATCAACTTCTATCTTGAGGTTCCATTGACTTCACTTCAGAGGATTTGTTGACATCTAGTCTGAGTCACGTTGACTTCCAGTCGCAGTTGATCACAAGAGCATTCTCCTATAATGCATACTTGTAGGATATCATCTTTAGAAGGCATCTCCCCTAGTTGATCTTCTTTCTGAGGGCAAACACCCCCATTAGGTGCAACTATGATTTATGGATAGCATCATGGATTGAGATTTTGTATAGAAAGACTTTCCTAACAATATCTGTCAGGAATGCTATTCTTCAGAGAGATTAATCTTCTTTAGAGAGGAATTAGTAGCTTTATTTGAATCTCCATCATAAGAATTAACTTCAACGCCGCTCAGCTAATGATTGTGATCTTTTGACAATCCTTCTACATTTTCCTTCATGCATAATTGCTCAACTTAGCAATAAGTGGATCTTCTTCCTACAAAATATTCATGGTGGAGGTTTCCTCCCCCTTAGGAAATGTGTTAGCCTCATTAAATACTATATGCTTAGATTCTTTTATTTTCCAATCCCTTTTATTATAATTGTAACATCCCATTTCCAAATAGACCCCTAAGAGTGGTTTTGGCCATGACTAGGTCATGGCAAAACCCTAGGAAGCTAAAAAGGGCCAAGTGATAGAAGGCCAAGGTGAGAATCACCTTGGTCTGCCTATGGCACAACCTCATCACCAAACCTAGGGATTGGCCTTAGCGCTTCACCATGACTCCATGACCCCACCACAACATCATTAACCCATTAGAGAGCCCACTAGAGCCTTAAGGGTCCATTGGAGTCAACCCAAAGTGGCCAATTTGACCTAGGACCACCATAGGCCTAAATTGGGCAAGGTGCCCTAACAAAGGGTAGTTTGCTTCTAATGTGCCCAACCAACCTTACCCAGGTCTTCCTAGACCTAAAGTAAGGTCAATGGGTCACCAAGGACACATTGGGTTCAGTCCTAGAGACCAAGTTGACCCAACCCAAGCTCAAGCCCATTTCCCCCCACTCGGGCTAACTTTATTTTAATTAATAATAATGATTTTATGGACTGCCAATAGTCCTCCAGATTGACCAAGTCAACTTGGTGACTAGGAGAGAGGGTGAGCACCATTTCCATGGTTATGGAGGAGAGATAAAAATGAAAGAGGAGGGAAGGAAGGGGCTCGGCCAAGGGGAGGCCAAAGGCCATCTTTAATGGCTGCATTCAACTCCCCCAGGGAAGGGGAGAAGTTTCCAGCCATTTCCCTGGCCACCAAGGGCGTAGTCCAGCCCCCTCTACCATGGCCGAATATAGCCATTAATGGACTTAATTGTCATTGATGATCCAACCTCTCCTCTCCCCATCTGAGGCTTTAAACACCTTCAGTGGGCCGAGAGGAGGATTTCCCAATCCTTACCTGAATAAACCGAGCCTCCCCACAATACAGTTACAGAAACCGAGCGGCGCCGCCTTCAAAGATGGCTTCCCGGCGATCTACTCGACTTCAGGCCGCCGATAAGGTCCTCCTTCTCCCCTTAACTCATGGATAGATCGTGGCAATGTCTAGGTTCAAGGTTCGGGCTCAATTGAGACCGAACCAACTTTGTATTTCAATGGTTTCAGGCCAAGAAATAACTTGGTAGAACCGCCGGAATATGCCTCTCCGGCGGTTGTGCCGCTGCCTGACGACAGCCACCACCTCAACAGAGGTGATGGTGGCGGTGGCCGGCCGGGGCAGCGGCTGGATGGCTGGCGACAGGCGCTTGAGGTTGGCCCAGGAAAAATGAATCCTGGCCGTCGGCTCACGGTTGACAATGACGGGATGCCATCCAAGGCGCGCCAATATTCGTGCTTTATCAAAATCAAAACTATAGGATATAATTTTATGATATTTCATTTCTGTCACAGATTTTGTATTAAATTATTTTAATTTTTAAAAATACTTAGAAGCTAGAACAAAAAAGTGGTCAACATATAAACTGTCGCCCTTGATGTCTAGTTTAATTTAAAATTGATGTCACTCAATTTGGAGTCCTTATTTGACCAGGGAACGCATTTTGGTGAGGTCTATCCCTAGGGCTATCCTGAGATTCAAATGGATTCCCACTCTGTATCCCTTATCCAAATGATCTGAGATTTGGGCAGGGAGTCTACCCTAGCTATACCTAGGGCCTGTCCAAAATTCAAAATTTTTGGAGAAACGTTTTCTATAGTGTTTAGGAAAATTTAATAATCCATGAATAAATTAATTAGGTGTCATAAACACCTCAAAATCCCACCAAATTAGGGTGGGAGGTCTTAGAGGGCATTTTAGGGCTTTGGTAAATTTTTCATCTCATTAGGAGATGTTTTGGTTAGGTATTGAGCCAACCATAGATTGACCCCTTTTAGGGTTAACTAGGTCAAGCACCCCCTTTGGGTTTTGAGTGGTCAAATCACCTCAATAGAGGCTGATATTTTGGCCACTGACTCTCTATAGTATAACTCACCCTCCAATAGAATTTGGGCTAGTTAAGAGTAGGGTGGCCCTAGAGCCCTAGGGTAGGTCCCTTAATGGAGACTTTTTAGGGTTTGAAGGTAATGGGGTCAAATTACCTTGGAATGACTTGAAAATTGGTGGAGAGTACCATAGGCTTAGTATGGTCCTCTGGTTAAAGTTTTAGGGAATTTGGAAGCCTTAAACCCCCTCAAAACCCTAACCCTAGCTTAGGGCACAAACCTTATGGTGAAGGAAAATGTCACTAAAACTCTTTGAAAAGTGATGAGATTTGGGTTGAGTAGTTTTTAAGGTTAGATCAAGCTCTGGAGATTTTATTATGAATTTAGGATTATTATTTTGGATACTTCATTAACAATTTAGTAAATTGTATTATTTACTTTGAAATTTATTATGATGAAACTACTTACTGTAAATTGATGAAATTTAGCCAGCGAATGTTTTTTATTATGTTTTAAAGCTCTGTAAATTTTGTTGGGATTTTTGGAAGATTATTTCTAAGGGTTGCTTCATTAAGTATTGTTTCCCATGAAAACTTAATTAAATTTATTTTGGAGTCTAGAAAGCCTGAAAAATTATGATTTTTGCACAATGACCCTCTCTGTACCATATTAAGATTTTGTAATTTTTATATAATTTTTTGATGAACAATTTTGGTACTTCCTTCTTTACATATGATTAAGGGAATTATTTTGGATAAATTAATTAGAGGTCAAATATTCTCTAAACAATTGTGGAAATTAGTATCTAGTAATATATCTCTGTTATTTAGTGATCAAATTTTTGGGTGGACATTACTTGAGTAGATCATATAGTTCATGTTCAAAATTGCACATTGCGAAACATTTGGGAAAATTCAATAAATATCAAATTAATTAGAAAAATTATGAATCTCTGATTTTAGACTAAATTTGTTATAATAGACCTCTGGTAAATTTTATAGGAGATTTGGAAGACAATCCGGAGTACCTCCTTAATACATCTCATATAGTATAGGGTGGTCTGCATATAGTAACTACGGACTGAACGAGAGTGGGTAATGAATCTTGAAGAGTTGAATCCTCAGTAGGTTGCTGGTTTGGGTAAATAAATGGAGTTCATTAGTGGGAGACAGGATTAGTAGAGTGTGAGGTTGACTAGTGTTAGGTGGTGCTCGGGATCGGCGAAAGATCATCGTTCCCGTACAGAGGAAGTGTTTTAATGCACTAAGATTAGATTCAGTAAAATAAATTAAGGGTTGGGAAATCAGGTAACAACCAATAATAGTGTCTTGCGAAAGGGAGTTTTGGGCGTAATCCCATCGTAGATCCTAGTGCCTTCGAGAGCCCTTCACGGGGTATACCTTGGGCAGTCCTAGGATAACGTAAACTGTAGGAGTGAAAAATCTTAAAGAGCAACTAGAATAATTAGGGATTCACCTTCACACACCCCGGTATCACGGGAAGTTAGTTTGACTAGGATGACTGAGCGGTAGGCTCGGTGGTTTTGAAAATGGGCAGGATGGCCCGACGAGCTTTGACTCGGTTGATATTTGTGAGGGGCAGGATGGCCCGGCGATCTTTGGCTCGATTGATGTTTGTGACAGACGGGATGGTCTGGGGAGCTTTGCCTCGGTGCTGATACATAAGGTTGCATGTGCATAAACTAAAGGTGGTGGGTCTTTGGTATTGGAGTGTCGATGCACCGACGCCAATACGTTGACTCGGCAAGCGTGGCTAGCACTTCGCCAACAGAAGTCTGGTGCGCCAGCCGGCAGAAGTGCGCAGGAGTCCGCTTAGTGCACCAGCGTTGAGGCGTACGATAGGTATGACCGGTAGTGCTTTACTGGTTTAAAGGTGAGCGAGGCCCAACCCACCGCTTCCATCTGCCACTACGGAGATATCCTGGGAGGTTCAGCTCCAGAAAGGGGGAACTAAAGGTCTGTGTGCACAGAGTCGGGTGGGTGAGTTGCACTTGCATGATCCCATCATAACCCGCTTGCATGTCATAGCATAATCATAGCATAATACCCCTGTCACCTATTGTATAAGTGGTATGGGATGCTTATAATGGGCCCTGCAAAATGACCTCTTGGTCTATAAGCTTGTGTGGGCAAGTTTATAAATTAAGGTTAAATTATTTATATATATATTACTGTTAATAACCGACACCCCCATGTATAAATTATTATGGGGCTCTTTATACGATGGGAGCCCTGTAGAAGATCCCTTGCTTATATGTTTTCGTATAAGTTAAGGTTACTTTTCATACTTTACTCTACTGCCACATGTACTATAAAATTGCTAGTATAGGTCCGCTGCCATCTGTTTCTTGATTACTCTCCACCTTTAAGTCCTCCCCTTTCTTCCTCTCCGCTCGGTGCCTAGGGGCCATGGGGGAAGGGGTGGGGGATGATAGGACTTAGTCTTATAGACTAACGGTTTTCGAACCACATCATTTAGGGGATCGTGGAGCCCAGCATGGAGGAGCAACCCCGCAGGTCGGCACGCTTGGAGATGGGGCAGTCTAGCACCGGAGTTCAGACGGTGGGGACTTTGAGCCCCTGACCTTAGTAGTGTTTTATTTTGCCTCCGCTTGAGTGACTATATAGTGAGGATTTGGTGTATCGGGCTTAAGCCCTTATTTTCAGTACATTTATATATTTTGTGGACTCTCCCTTCGTGGAGATATTATTACTCTGATGTGATATTATTGTGGACATTTGGTTTGAGTTTTTACCTCACTTGTGCTTACTCTACTTTTGTTGCTTTTCTGTGATCGAATCGGCCAGCAGAATCGACATTTCGCGGTGATGACCCTTCAGGGCGTGAAGGTGTCCCCGCAAAGCGGCGGTTCTGGGCCTAAGACCCTGTTGTTTAAAAGAGAAAAAAATAGGGTCTTACAAGTGGTATCAGAGGAAACCTCGATCGAAAAGTAACAGTACACAACCCCTGGGTCACCCCCACGTGAGTTTAGTTTGGGGACAAACTAAGCAGCGGAAGCAGTGGTGTGACCATATGGGGGATCACATGTAAATTGTCCACTTTTTATTAGGTATTGAATCGATTACTACTAATGTAGTTTGTTTTGCAGCCCCCTGCTCGGCCCACGCCACAAGGCGAGGCCTAGCAGACTCCGGACGTTGCACCACATCCCCCGATCCCCACTCCATTCCAACAGTCAGAGATGGGACAGACTCTGACAGCCATCTTGGAAGCTTTTAGGGCTCAACAGGTTCTGACTCCGCAGCCAAACCCGGGGGCCAACTGGCTGAGCATTTTACGAGGACTTGCTCCCCCATCCTACTTGGGGACTGAGTTGGTCGTTCAGACAGAGGAGTGGTTGGATATTATGTATGCGATGCTGACTGGGATACGGTGCCCTTAGGAGGAGAGGGTGCCCTTGGTGATCTCCTGCCTAGAGTAGCATGCAAAGAGATAGTGGAAGACCTCACTAGACATGACATTTGCGGACAGGGAAGTAGCAGAGATTTCTTGGGAGGATTTCAGGGGCGCGTTGTTGGAACACATTGTTCCACAGTCGGCCAGGGACGAGCTGGAGGATAGATTTTTGCAGTTAAGGCAAGGGAACAAGATGGTGGTGGAGTACCACCGAGAGTTCAACCATCTAGCCCGGTTTGCGGACTCTTATCAGTTATACGAGGCAGGATATACCAAAAGGTTTTACAAGGGCCTGCGAGAGGAGCTGAGGGAGACTCTACTGTTTGTATCCGGCCGGCCCATTTCCCAGATACTAGAGATGGCAAAAAGGATAGAGGCTGATTGGCAAGCTACTCGGGGCCGGAAACGGCCAACAGAGGATCAGGGTCGAGGAGCAAGGAACGATCAGAGATGAGCCCGTATCATGAAACGAGAGGAGGGTCGAGGACCAGCCTCGTCACGAGGCAAGATAGGAGCCAAGGGAGCCAGTGGTGGTGGCTCCACCACCTCTTCAGACACGGGAGGGACAGAGACCCGGGGGAATGGCATATCCCCCGCCAGAATGCTTCAATTGTCATCAGGTGAGGCACATCAGGAGGAACTGCCCCATGAGGGGGGGCACCCCCACCAGCACCACCGGCTGCCCAGCCAGCGCAATATCTTGGAGGCCGAGGTCGTGGCTGAGGACGTGGATACCAGGGTAGGGATCGTAGACAAGAAAGGGAGCAGGTGTATTCTTTGGACCTTACGCAGCCTCGGAACCTAGAGCAGGTCATAGCAGGTACGCCAAGATGTTTAATTATTTAAATAGAATTCCCTTTCTTAGTTGTCAAATTTGTAGAAATGCACTAGATAGAATAAATAGGAAATAAAACTCATTATAGAATCCTAAGACATTTAATCGCCCCAGGTATAATCTTCATCAGCGGCAAGCCCGCTTATACACTGTTCGACACGGGTGCTTCGCACTCGTTCATGTCGGAGGGCTTCGTGGAAGGGCTAGAAGGTGTGGAGAGGTTCACAGGCCTGATGAGAAGGGTGCGTCTACCCGACGGAGCGGAGCTATTCACCTCTTCCCACTGCAACATGGAGGCTGAGATTGGCGGAAAGTCATTCGAAGTATCGGCAACGATCCTAAGGATGCCAGTCTTCGAGCTGATCCTGGGCATGATATGGTTGCACTGGAACCATGCCTAGATTGATTGCCAAGCAAAGAGGATCACCGTGAGGCACGGGGACTCTATCATTATCATCGAAGGTATAAGACCTGCCTCGCGTATACTCTTATCTTCAGTACAGGCCGTTAAGGCCCATCTGCAGGGAGAGGAGGTTTATCAGATTCTATTGAGATGGCGGAGGCCAAGGAGTCTGAGACAGACATCCCGGTGGTGCGAGATTTTGCTGACGTCTTTCCAGAGAAACTGCCAGGACTACCTCCGCACCGAGAGCAGGACTTCCAGATACATCTTGTGTCGGGGGCCAAGCTGGCATCAAGGGCCCCTTACCAGATGGCCCCAAAAGAGTTGATAGAGTTCCGAAGTCAGTTGCAGGAACTAGTATAGGCAGGGTTTGTCCGGCCAAGCACTTCACCGTGGGGAGCCCCGGTGCTATTCGTTAAGAAGAAGGACAGAAGTCTCCGCTTGTGTATTGACTATCGAGCGCTGATCAGACTAACGGTCCGGAATACGTACCCGCTGCCACAGATTTACGAGTTGTTCGATCAACTGGAAGGAGCGTATTTCTTCTCGAAACTTGACTTGAGGTTAGGATATTACCAGCTATGGATTCAAGAGGAGGACATTCCGAAGATCGCATTCAGTAGTAGGTACAGACTGTTTGAATTTACAGTGAAGCCATTAGGGCTCACAAATGCGCCGTCAGCATTTACAAGCCTCATGAACAGGGTATTCGAGGAGTATTTGGATGTATTCGTCATCGTATTTATTGACGACATCCTCATCTACTCAAGGACGGAGGAGGGGCATACTCGACACCTGACTTTGACTCTAGAGAGGCTACGGGAACACCAGCTGTATGCGAAGTTCAGCAAATGCCAGTTTTGGCTAAAGGAGGTGGCCTTCTTAGGTCATATCATCAGTGGTGCTGGGTTGGCAGTAGACCCGACCAAGATTCGGGCAGTTCAGGATTGGCCACCGTTGAAGACAGCCATAGATGTATGGAGCTTCCTGAGACTTGCCAGATATTACCGGAAGTTCATCGAAGGATTCTCCCGGATTGCACTCCTTCTTACATCCCTGACGATGAAGGAATCCCCTTTCATTTGGATGCCACAGTGCGAGGCGGCCTTTGTGGAGTTGAAAGGTCGGGTTACCTCGGCTCCCATTCTCGCTCTTTCGTCGCGAAGGGAGGGATTCCAGGTGTACACGGACGCCTCCTACCAGGGGATGGGTGCCGTTCTGATGCAGAACGGGCACGTAATAGCCTACACCTCCCGACAACTGAAGATACATGAGAAGAACTATCCGGTGCATGACCTGGAGATGGGTGCAGTGATCTTTGCTTTGAATATTTGGCGACACTACCTCTACGGGGTTCACTGTGACATCTTCTCAGATCACAAGAATTTGAAATACGTGGACACATAGAAGGAACTCAACATCAGACAGAGATGTTGGGTGGAGTTCCTGTCGGATTACCAGTACACCATGCACTACCACCCCGGGAAGGCGAACGTGGTGGCAAATGCTCTGAGCTGGAGAGGGGATACCTTAGTGAAGGGACCACAACTGATATCCATGGAGCTAGTCCGGTCTTTCAGAGATATGCAGATATCCCTAGTATCCGAGAATGATCCAGAGCTGTACATGAAGTATCTAGCATCGATGGTTGCCATAGATGATATTCGGGACCGCATCCGG